>ML685813.1:13131291-13309404 GCA_007922175.1 Pelusios castaneus
ATAAATAAATCTGTTAGTCTTTAAAAGTGCCACAGGACTCTGTTGTCTTTCTACAATAGACTAACACGGCTACCCCTTTGGAATTTAAAAATCATGAAATCTTGATAGGTAGAAATGGAAAAGACTTGTCAGAAGTACTAAAAAGATGGAGAAAGATGAGCAGAAAAATGGTTCAAAATACCAGTATACACAGGGTTTATCATTTTACACTTCTATTTACATTTTTTCAAAGACTTTTCTAAAGCCTTACGGAGCAATGTATAGGTCCTGAATTATGTGATACCAGATAGCCTCCTAGTATTTCCTCTCCTGAATAGTGTAAGTCCAGATCTGAAGTTTAAATGATTCCTAAATATATGACACATTAAAAATGCCCATGAAAATTGTAAGCAGCTACTACTGAGATTTACCCAAATACCCCTATTTTTGGCATTATTAAACTTTTAGCAAAACAGCCTGAGCTTGATCTATGCTGGTAGAGTGTGCTGATTTTTGAAATATCATATATAAACATTCATCAGTAAATTCTAAATCCAGTTTTAAATTCACATCATAAAACCACAGAAAGGAAGTCTGGTTATAATGAAATCATGGAGAAATGCTAATCTCAACAGCTACCTATGGTTCTTTGGAGAGCTGCAGTGGATAATTCTCATCACAAATAAGAGTTCCCCAGAGTACTGAGTATTCTAAATGAAGAACAGGCCGATGAGAGCATACTGAGTTATAATGGGTATTCTGTTTATCACAGTATTTCTTTTCTGTTGCTTCCTTGGGTGGAAGGGGTCCCTCCCCCCTTTTTTTTGGCTCTCGTGTTCAGCAGGAACCCTTAGATTCCATCATACCCCTGATCCTTTGTGCCAGCATTGTGCCTTGATTCCTCCCAAAAGCAGAGTTCAGCCCAAATTTACTGAAGGGCTGGCAAACGTGGATGCAGCTTTGAGAGACTCTGTCACTTGACCCCCATTTTCTGTTCCCTGTTTGTAAATTTTTAGGTTGTCCAAGTTCATACAGGACATCTGAGGCAAGGAAAGGAAGTGAACCTAGATCAGAGTGTTTCTTAACCACTACATGATTCTTCCTCTCCTGATTGGGTGTTTATTGTGAAAAAGGTTTTCCCATTAGTCTGTGTGTCTGACTCATTTCTAGGGGATTAGTAGGAAACTGTATAAAAAGGACAAACATCTTAAAGGAGGTGAGGGGGATCTCTGTTCTCAGCCTGGCTTGCAGCAATATAGACTGGTATTATTGATATTGATATTGATGCATTTTGCTATTTGCTCACTTTTGTTTTAGTCCTTTCCCCCAGAGTTGGGGTCAAGGAAGCAACATGAAGAAATGAGTTAATATTCTTTCCCTGTCTCTCTGGAGCATCTGTGTTAATTGCATGACAACCCAGCAACTCAGGCCCTTTGACAAGGGGACACTATGGAAAAACTCACACAAAAGATAACCATTTCCTTTTGTAAGTTATCTCCATTGTCCTACACCAGCCGCACAGTCCTCCCTCATCAGCTGCCTTCTCCTAACCTTGTCTGATCTTTCCCATCCCTGGCCTGCCCACCACCATACATGTAGGCCCCATTCTGTCGAGAACCTGCCATTGGGGCCCAAGAAGGAGATAGTGCTGGGGAGGTGGCTGCCTCTCCCTTATATCCCACTCTCTCTCACACACACACAGGGTAGAAGAGAGCTACTGGCAGAGGGATCCCTCTGTGTGTGGAGCTCCTTGAGGTAATTGGGGTCTTTATTTTTAGGAGATTCTATATTTCAATCATAACTGTCTTATGTGGATAGAAATTTAACCAGCTGCATAAATTCTCAGCTCAGAAGCAAATTATTTTTGTACAGAAGATTATAAAGGACTCTTGAGCCATTTATAAAAAAGGCAAATCCGAGAAACTGATTTAGGAACAACGAGGCCAAATCACTGGCCTTGGCACCGGGATATGCCCTCAGGAAATGGAGCCTGCTACAACACTGTGCTCCCCACCCACAACTGTGTCTTTTGGAAATCTTGCACTTCTGGCTAACATTATTTAAAAGGCAGGGCCGGATGGTTGATGCTGGTGTAACAAAACATGTTGTGATTGTGGTTTTTTTTTTTTTTTTAATGAACATACACAGCACTGTTAATTTCCACTCTATTCAGAGCATGGGGGGAGAGTAAACAGTGCCTGAAAAATGTTTTCCTATATCTAAGAACAGGAGAGACAACATTTAAAAAAGGACACCTTAGGGTCTAGAAGGGCATATTGTCTGAAGCTGCTTTTATTGCCTATTTTTCTTCCTCAGTGTTGCCAACCTTCATGAGTTTATTGATATTTGCATTTTTTCTTAAGGCCCCAAATTGTGGAATTATTAGATTATTGGAGAATCTCAACTTTCATTGTAAAGAAGAAGAAGAAAAGTAAGTTTCTAGCCCTCTTGGTTGAAGAGAAAAGCTTGAAAATGTTACCGGAGTGCAACTGAAAGGCTCTGAAAC
The DNA here is from genome assembly GCA_007922175.1 of Pelusios castaneus. NCBI lineage: Eukaryota > Metazoa > Chordata > Testudines > Pelomedusidae > Pelusios > Pelusios castaneus. The sequence goes on from ML685813.1 coordinate 13,133,777, forward strand.
TGGAAAGCAGATTAAAAAACCTTGACATTTACTCTCTTTTTAAAAAAAATTAATGATTTTTCAGCACCTAGGGTAATCAGTAATGCTTCCCCCATTAGCATTATTATCATCAAGCATTGCTGAAGCAGTCGCTTTTGGAAAACCTAAATGGAGGTCAGAGCCACAATATACTAGATATTCTACAAACAACACAAGGACAATTCCACCTGAACTGAGTCGGCCATGTAGGATTAAGGTAAAATGCATCAGGCATCTAATCCAAAAGTAGGGTGTGATCACATGGACAGTAGTCGCTGATGGTCGCAATCTAATCACTGAGATTTGATTCCATTTTAGAGATGAAACTGTGATGGTCACTGGAGTTGCCATTGTTATTTAGGGATGGAGGAATAATTTTGTTTAGTATAAAAATGTGGTTGGACGGGCTCATGACACATTACAAATCTAGATTTCAAACACCCCAAAGTATAGGATTGTTTCTGATGGGAGTGTGGACTTGGCCCTTTTTAAAGCCCATTCCTGGTTCTGATGTTCACAATGCCCAGTAGATTCAGTTCTCATTACATGCTGTACAATATAATTACCCACCATACAGTATTCCTTCTTCCTCTCTCCCTCTTTTCCTGGAACACTGCATAGAAACTACATCATTGAAGAAACACACCTACCTTCCTTATGTCATCAGAATATTGCACTTTTCTCTCATGCCAAAACCCACTAATCCTTCCTGGTTAATACATATCTAAGTGTTATTAAAATGGAAACTATTGTTCCAGTTACACTCCTCCCCTTCATAATAAATGAAACACGCCTTTTAAAGGCTGAGTGCATGTTTTCTCTTCACTCATTATGAGTGCTTTACTCATTCATGTCTGACACTCATGAGTAAAACTTGTCACTGTAATATATGGAAACATGATATGCAACATCCCTCACAGATACACATTTTTCCTCTGTAACTACACTGCTTCACATGTGCTGAGCACAGAGCTCTCATTAGTCATCAATCATCGAGGTTATGGCTCCTCCTCAATATTTATTCTGACCCATTTTCACCCTGCTCTATCATCACCCCAAAAAAGTCTGTCTCCTGGAGTCTGACCTCTTCCTTCTCTCTCATCCACCTGCACCGAAGTCATCACTTCGCCTCATGGACCATGTGAGGAAAGCACCTTCTCACTGAACTCCATTACTAGTCTCTGAATTTGGTGCACTGGCACAATTTACCAAGCCTCGTGCTGGGTTCTCTACCACTGGCATTTCTAGGAATTATTTGGGGGGAGTTCTGTGGCCTGTGTTTGGCAGGATGTCAGACTAGATGATCACAGTGGTCTCTTCTGGCCTTGGAATCTATCACTTTCCACTAGAGCTGGTCAGGAAATGGTTTATTTTTCTTCTAAGCTTTTTCAGGTTTTAATAAAAACCAAAGGAACAACCAAAGATATCTGTTTTCAGCAATTAAAAACTGAGGTTTTTTGAATTTGGCAACAAACTTTATTTTCAATTTTTTTGCAGGGAGTGGGAGAACAAGGACCCAAATTTTTGACAATAATGGATTTTTTTCCCCTGGGAAAGATTGCATTTTGTCAAAAAGCCATTTTCAGTCATTAAAATGCTTTAATAGAACTTGTTCAGCTAGCTGTAGTTTCCACTGTATTTCCCCCAGTCTGGAGAATTCTCTGCACTCCCTAATCACCATCCCTCCTCTACCCTCTCCCCTGACTCACGATCTGGAGAATGGAGTTTCTTTTGACTGTCACCCCAGTGCTCCCTCAATGACCAATTTCAATCTGCTTTTCTGCTCTTCACTCCCTTTTTTAATATACTAAAACATTTCTTTTATCTAATTACCATGAAGAACTACAAGAAACAAAAGGCATGCTTATATCATTTACTTACTTTAGCAGGTTCTGATGATCAATTATATGTTTCAGAAAGGTAGCCATGTTAGTCTAGTTCAGCAAAACAAACAAGGAATCTTGTGACACTTTTATAAACTAACAAATGTATTTATCACATGAGCTTTCGTGGGTAGAATCCCACCCACGAAAGCTCATGCGATAAATAAATTTCTTGGTCTTTAAAAGTGCCACAAGACTCTCTGTTTGTTTAATTATGTGTTTGTAGTTGAGTCCCAGTTTGGTTACTTATAGAGTATTTGCATTGTGTCACAATAGTTACAAGCACTTAAAAAGCAACTGAGGTTTTGAATAATTTCTATGGGTGCTGATCAAACAAAGTGTCTTATGCTTTCATGAACTTTATGTAAACAAACAGCAGACTTCAGCACTATTACAGCCAGAGTGATGTGAAAAAATTTTGTCCCTAATACTATCCTCAAAGATGACCTACACATAAAAACTTGGAAATTCAATTTTTCTTCATCAGTAGGTGCTGAATCCCCACGATAACCAACTAAACCTGTGGTCACCATTAAACATAAGTATTTATCTACTGTCACCACATCCCAATATTGTTGTTTTCAAGGCTTGTTTTTATACTTTTGGATATGGTCCAAAGCTTATTGAAGTCTGTCCATTGACTTGTGTGAGTACTGGATCGGACCTTGTTTTCTGAAGGTTCCTCTTGATCAGGGTTGGGGGAGTTATTCAACTATTGTTTCTGCAGCAAAATGAATTTCCATTTTCTTATTTTTAGATTGTTTTACTCAGTCTTTAATTTTCTTCCAAAGGCCAGAAAACTTGGAGTCACCCCCAAATCCTCATCTGTAATCTGCTTGTCACTAGTACAATGTTGACAGCATTGTTCAGCTTCATTGTCATGCTCTCTCTGCTGGAAATCCTTACTCAGTCTTAATCACTTCACACTTGGACTATTGCAATTCCTTTTTTTTACTCTCTCCCTATACTCCTATTCACGACAGTTCAGGGGACCTGAAGTGCTACAACTAAACTGCTCTCTGACCCGGAAAGTTGCACGTTATCTGCCCCATCCCTCTCCACTTTCATTCCCTTGTCAAATCCAGCTGCAATCTCCTGATAAAAAGCATCATATTGCAAAGAACACCTGTCATTTACACACATTCTCTAGGGTGTGTTGCAATTAGCATCAATGCGAGTCACTCTGGATCTCAGAGGACAGGCCTTGATAGATAATAATTAACACAAACTGACTTTTATCTGGCTGAATAGAGGTACCAAGTTGTCATTAGAAATCAATAAATACACCCTGGCAGATTGCTGGTGTGAAACCACTGAGTATAAGACGACAGTAAAACTCTGAGTCAAACAAGTCACGAACCCAGAAAAGTCTTACTAAGGAGCCCTAATAAGTACCTTCTCAATGCATGCGCCGTGCATTTCTCATTACTGTCTGCATAAATAATGCGACTCAGCCACCAGGTGCACAGCTTACAAGACTGATCCCCGTACCTAATTGTTCACTGTGGACTGATAGCGCGTGGACATTCCACGCCAATTGAAAAATACCCACAGCAACATTTGCAAAGATGAAGGTACTGTGAGCATAATGTTAGGACGACTACTCCAATTCTGGTGTGTCCAGGACCAGATTATGCTTGGCACATGAGTGGGTGTTAGAGCGGGAAAGCACAAGGGACTTTGGCTCCCCACTCAACAACCACCTGCACATAACTCCTAACTCCTTGTACTCTCCAAAGCACTCAGGCAGCCCCTTTGGAATTAATGGAGCAGGAACAAGTGTTGGTCTCTCCTGAGTGAGTATGTAACAGCTGTGCTCCACCTGTGTTCCAGGGAATCCCCTAAGACATTGTTCCCCTGGGAGGGGGGATTCCTTCCAGAGCTCACTGCTCCTTCCATCCTTCCTCTGCATCTCTGAGCTGCCCACACTGCAGGCAACTGTCTAATAAGCACAATCCACCATATTTTTGGTGGGGCTCAGCCTAGGCTTTTTTCCCTAGTGCTAAAAGCTGGACAGGGCACATGAAGACAGAGGAGAAGGGGATCTTTATTCTCGATAGAGTTGTATGTGATCAGGAAAGACTATAATTGTCCATATATCTAAAGGTATGAATACAAAACCAAATCCAAGTTCAAAACCAAAGCCAATTGCAAAAAGCACTCTGTTACTAATAAGGTTTGGAAGCCCCAAAATCCAGCACTGGTTTGTCCCATCTGTAGACTAAGTTTTTTTGATTTAGGAAAGAAATGGACTGGCAAATGGAGAACTTTCACCTACACTGTCTCACTGAAAAGAGTGACAAGTGCACCATTTCGAACCCCTGCGGCCTGAACCTGCAGCCTTTATTCCCAGCAGCAATCCCACTGCAGCCAGCTAAACTCCTAATGTGATTAAGGCAAGCCCAGAATGGTGTCAGTCACTCAAACAGGAAGAGAACACTGCGAACAATATTACAATCATTAAATGGCTTTCTTTTGGAAACTAAACTAAACAGCTGTGACTCAACATTTAATCATTGTATTTTTTTTTTTACTTAGAATTGTTCTTCATTTCTCATAGGGGAAAAAATATTGGAAAGTCTCTACTAGAGTAATCAACCATACCCTTATTTTAGAGCATGCCTGTGGTGTCAACTGCAAGGTGTTCAAACCATGAATTGAGCCCCTCAGAATCTAGAGACTGGCTTTAAAATGATGAGGTTTTAAAAATAATAAGTGTTAGGGTCTCTTTATTTGCCTTCTGGGTTTTGGGCCTTCAAAGTCTGTATCCTCCAGCTTTTTCTTACAACAGCAAGGGCTAGAAATTTACTTTAGAGGGAAAAAGAGCTGAGATTTTCATGTAATCAGGAGCTGGAGATTTATGGAAAGTATCAAATAGTGAGAGACTTTCCATAAAAATCAGGAGAGCATATGGGATGGCTAGTTCCAAAGGGGTAGCCATGTTAGTCTAGTCCAGCAAAACAAACAGAGTCTGTTTGGTGGCACTTTTAGGCTATGTCTACACTACAAAAAGTTAGGTCGACTTTGTTAAGTCAACTTAAAGTGGTTTCCATGGACGTGGACTTAGTCCACTTTGTTAAGTCGACCTAACTGCCTTTAGGTCAACTTAACAAAGTGGACTTAAGCGTCCACACTGTGCTTAGGTTGACCTAAAGAAGGGTTAGGTCGACCTACCCAGCAGGTCTTATTAAGTCAACTTAAGCTTTCATTAAGTCAACTTAAGGAATTTCTTAAGTTGACTTAATGAAAGCCTGGTGTGGACGGGGACTAAGTTAGGTCGACTTAAGCCTCCTTAAGTCGACCTAACTTGCAAGTGTTGATATCACCTGAGAGACTAAACAAATTAAAGACTCCTTATTTGTTTATGTGATGGCTGCCATTCTAAGGACCTCCAGAACTAAAAGCATGAGCAGCTACGATCTGAGCTTTAACTGAAGCTGTAACACACATTCATACTCTGTGGATCGTGTTCAGTGAAGGAGATGTAACATACACTAGCCAGTTGGTTAGATAGGTAATGAAATGCCACGTCCCTCTGGCTATTATATACTGAGGGTGATTAATGGCCTGAACCAAAGCTCAGTGAAGACAATGGAAAGACTTACTGACTTGAATGGATCAACTTCTAATAGTGACCTCCTTCCTGGCCCACTACAATGTTCTAATTAGATCTTAAATGTAAGGGATTGAAGGAGTTTCTCTTGTAGGGCTTTTATCAGAGGTTAGGAGGACATGATGTTAATTTTAATTTAGAGCTACAATATTCTACACCAGGATGGGTATCATCATTTTATCTGCACTGCAGCACTGCAAAACACCCTTGCTAGAAACTGAAATATAGAACTATTTCATGGAGTTAGCACTGCAGGGGCCGACCGATGAAGGGTCTGGGAGCGGACCATGCCCCCAGGTGCTAACCTGGGGATAGGAGAATCCTGATCGGGCCCTTCTCAAAGGAGTCACCCTTTGCTATTGCAGGCCACTGGGCTTTGATATCCCTGGCAACCCCAGCTCAGGCCTGGCTGTGCCGAGGGCTCCTACAGTGGAGCATGGGTCCTCCTAGCTCATGGGTCTGTAATCTGCAGCTCTGGAGCCGCATGTGGCTCTTTGGCCACCCGTTTGCTGCTCTGGGCTCTGAGCCACACCTGCCACAGGGGAATCCTGTGGGCAGTCTGTGCCAAGCTCCGGGTTCCCCAATACAACCAGGGGACCCTGTGGGGGGCCTGCTCCTGGTTCCACCCTGCCCCTCCCCTCCACCAAGGGACTCTGCAGCAGGAACCGTGGCCCAGCTCTCAGCTCCTCCCTCCTCCACCAGGAGGCTACACTCATTGCGGCTCTCAAAACACTTGGTTGTTAAAGGAATTTTTTTAAATGGCTCTTACCTTTTGGGTTGCTGACCCCTGTCCTAGCCCCTCTGCCCCCATGCAACTAAACCAGAGACCCCAGCCATGCAGGGGCCAGGTAGCCAACCAAAGAACAGGGCTCCAGGACAGAGCCCGTCATGTCTCCACCCTCCTGCCCTGTCACTCCCACTCCTTGCCGCACCTGCCACTCCCACAACAAGGAGGGGAAAGTCAGGGAGAGCAGGAAATGGCCCTGCAGACATCCCCCCACTCACAGGAGGCTGCCACTGAGTGGGGAGGTCTACATGTGTGTGTGCAAATGCAAATATTATACCCTGGGAACCAGAGTCCCATGATGCAGCACTGCAATCTATGCTGGTTCACCTTCATTCATACACTGCAGAGACACAACACCCACTGGGTGTACATTTCTCGTATTATCTGACGGAACTTAGATTATAAACTCTTTAGGGCAAGATATGATTTTTTGTTCCGTGTTTACACAGTGTCTGGCCCATGGCTGGGACTTTTACGTGCTACTATGATATACGTACTGAATAATAAGAACCACCACCCTTCATGAGTACTTTGACCCTGTGTAGCTTTATCTCTGTGCTGAGCATGGCACCTTTCCAAAAATCATTCTCACCAGAGATCTAACTATAACCCTGTAATTCACAGCAGCATGTTTAAAGTGTCCAGCAAAACAAAGATCAGATTGTTCCTTATTTTCATATATTCAGCTGAATTGTAGCATCATCACGCAATTGACATTCCCATATTCACTTTTGAACAGAGCCGTTCAATACAACCTATGAACTTCTCCATAAAGGATGGACAGCACATTTTGTGATTTTTTTCTAGAAAACTTGTCTGCAAAATATCCAATATAGTGGACTGTCTACTTAACTTACTCAAGTTCCAGAGGGATAGCTATGTTAGTCTGTTTCAGCAAAACAAATGAGGAGTGCTCTGACACCTTAAAGACTAACACATTTACTTGAGCATATCATTTGTATAACTTACTCAGTTTACTAATGGTACAGGCCACATCCTGCTATTGATAACTTACCCTGTTTTTTTCAGGTGTACACGTTTCCTAATTAAGGGATAATCAGTAGGAGTTGCACTCTATGAATGAATAATCCCATTCAAATGGTGTCATCTTCACAAAGGGTGGCAGCTCAGAGTTAATAGGAGGTCATCCATGTTGGATTATTCACATGTTTACTAAGAAGGATGATTCACAAATTTAACTGCAATCCCTTTGAAAGTCCCCTTGATACACTTTTAAAAAAATACAGCTATTAACATATGCTATATAAAAACTATGAATGTCTTTTGCCTGAATATGAAGCTTCTTTTACATTCTTGCTCTTTTTTCCCCTTGTCTCCTAAAAGATTTGCCTTCATCGGTCCATCATCCAAACCTGTGTTCTCTTGAATTTTCACTTTTAATTTAAAACGTCATTAGTCTGGTACATCTGAACTCTGCTCAGCCTGGGGAGAGACAAATAAAAGATATTTTTTATGCTCTTCTGATCCTGGATCCATTTGGAGGCCAGTATGGCCCCAGGTGTAAATAAAAATAGCCTCAAGGTTGCCTTGAACAGCTGTCCTTAGGAGGATTTGGGGAAGTATAGGATTTTACAAAACTTTTGATAATTTCATAAAACATTTTATGCTTCATTTTTACTAATTTTTTTTCACATGAAATTTAAAATATATTTCCTAACTCCCTCAAAACATGTGCTTTGCAAACAAACAAACAAACAAAATTGGTGTTTGAAATAACCCCCCCCCCCCCCCCAACTTCCTTAACTAGGAAGGAAAAAGAAAAAACAAGAAGTATTGTACACAGAGGTAAATGTCACTAGAACCCAAAAGTTTCAAGTTCAGTTTGAAATCTAGAACCTGCAGAGTGACTCCTAAGGTTCATGGAACTAGCATGAGTACAAATCATAGTGTGGCTATGGTAGCAGGAGAAAAGGCATGGCTGTGCAGTGCCAAATACGTGCACGCTGGTTCCAGGAGGGTTTGTACTCACCATGGCTCCATCACACCTCCTTTGCTCCCACTTGTTCTACCACGGCTACACTATTTTTATTTGGGTTAGCATAATGAGAGCTACTATGACTGTGGGTGCATGAGCAAGGGAATCACATCCCTAACTTGTAGTACAAACATAACTCATTTTACTAAATTTACGCTAACTACCGAAGTACGTACCCAGGGGCCTCTTTGTGGATTTAAAATTTCAGCCAAAGCCTACTGAAGGCACTAGGAATCATTCCATTGATTCCAGTGCATTCTGTATCAGGTGCTAAGGAGTAATGGAAGCAGCGGAATCTTACTCAAAGGCAATTCACATTAATAGGTGCAAATCCCTTGTCCCATGTGGATCAGTCACATTTGATACCATTTTTATACTCTTGGGCCAAATTCTAATGTCAGTAGAATTAGTCCAGATTTATACCAGTGAAAGTGAACAGAATTTGGTCCATTATAACGATATTTAAAAAAACAAACCACCACCACAATACTAACACTCCAGAACACTCTTTTGAAGGATAATCTTTGTAACTGATACACAAAGATATTTTATTATATATTCAAAGGTTTGTATTTTCTTTTTATTTCAGAAATGTTGGCTGAAGTTGTGATCCAGCTTCTGGATTAGGATCCAGCAGAAGTTTCAAAAGAGTCTGTTATTTGTTAAGTGTTTTCATTTACCATTTGAGGAAACAATCCTGCAAGCCATCACTCTTTGGCTATGTCTACACTTGCTAAAATTAGTTCGAATTAGGTAGTTTGAACTAACTAACAAACTAATTTTAATTAGTTCGAATTAGCTTAATTTGAACTAGGAAAACTTAGTTCAAACTAAGCAAGTGCCATTCATTCATTCGAATTAGCGATCCCCATTCATTTCAATCGCTGGTTAGTTCGAACTAAGAAATTAGTTCAAATTAACATGGCCACATTGGTTAATTCGAACTAGTTAGTTTGAATTAATCCCTTAGTTCGAATACCCTATTCGAACTTATTAGTTCGAATTAAGGAAGCCTAGTGTAGCCATGGCTTTAGTTAGTTCGAATTAAGCCTCCTTAATTCAAACTAACTTGCCAGTGTAGACATAGCCATTGACTTTAATAAGGCTAGCCATGTGAATAAGGCCTCATGTGGGTAAGGGCTTCCATGATCAAGCCCTAATGTTTCAAAACTCTATTAACAACTGCTAACAAAATGGCAGATTTAAAATGAACACACTAATAACCACACCATGGGTAACATTACCTGGTTATGATGGTTTTAGAAATTATGGGAGATTTGGCTTTGGGAATAACGACACAGATTCCCAAGTTTTTCACCAAGAATCCTGTCTCTCTTTATAAATATAGGATTGAAAAGTGTTCGTGACTATTTTGCTGTGCACCAAAAAAAGAAAATCTAGCTAATGATTATTAGCCACATGCCCAGATTTTTTGTTGTTGCTGTTGTTGCCTGGTGGTTGTTTTTACTAAAAAGTCGTGAACACCTTCCAATCCTTTATTTTAAAAAGTGGAGAAGTGTAATCACAATACACCCATCATTCCTGATTCTTTCAACAGCATGAACAAAAAAAAGTCTTCATGAAAAACTTGGTTGGGTGGTGGGGAAGAATGGTTAATAAAACTAGTTTCAATATATTTACCATAAAAATAACCTAGACTCCACCTTGGGGTGTATAAAAATAAAGACTACAAATTGTATATTTTGGCATTCATGAAAATGCCTTTGTAAACATACCCTATTTAAATTTAACTGCAGCTTTTACCATTTACTTACGTAATTTATGAAAGGACCAGAACACATTTATCACAGAAGCATTAATTTTATCATGGCTTAGTACTAGCAGTGATGTGTTGTGCAATTTTCAGTGTATGCCTAATTTACAGTATATTACTGTTGAGTATTGCCCATACACATCTGTAAGATCTCCTTTAAAGTGTATCCAGACACATGAACTCAGAGGGGAAAAAAACCCCCCCAGAGTATTTAAGGACTAAAAGTAATAACTTTAAAATCCTGTAGATAGGAGTTTTTTTGTTGTTTGTTTTTTTACATTAACACATGCAATTGACTTCAAATGAGTAGCCAAAGAGGGACACCTTGGCAGTACTGAAGAGAAGAAATCTCAGATCTGGTTTTGTGCTTGGTTAGTGAGATTAAATTAGAACACATGAAGAGCTCCTACTTGAATTTAGAGTCACCATAAGATCTTCTGCCAAAATGTATCAAAATTCCAGTTTAAGCGTTTATATATCAGTCTGCTGTCAGATCTGCGTCCTCAGCCAGTTCTGATTTCCGTGAGCCAGAGACATTTGTAAGGTTTCAATTCTTCACAAAAAGTATCACACTGGTTGTGAGACTGTGGCACATGTACCTTGGTCAGTACAACCCATTCTGGGGGCTGCAGTTTGAGGTTTTCTAGGAACCAGGCAGTGGAAGGATTTGAGTGCTGGTAATGGCTATTAAAAAGTGCCAGGGCCACTGTACTAATTCTAAACTTTGATAAATTGTAACAAACATCTATTACAAATAGTTACACTGATACCATCATAACTACTGTGCTTAACTGAAGTACGTACTTCCCCATCTACCTCACAGGGGTGTTGTGAGATCAAATAGATGTCTGTACATTGCTTTGAAGATAAAAAGAACCATATAAATGCTGATGATTATTATTATAACAACACCTCAGTTTTTATGGTCATACACACTCTAGGACACTAGTTTAAATTTGGCAAATAGACAAACTATGTAACAATACTAATTGGAGAAACATCTAACTATATACAATAATTTAGAAATATAACATCTGAAATTATTGTGCAACATCATGTATCTTCATACAAGTTAGTGACTTTAGCAATAAAGTTTAATATACTTTGCAGCACGGGTAGTGGGTGTTTTCGGTCTCCCAATTTTTCTTCATTTAAAAATTATTTTCTGTTTCAATAACTGAGATGAATTCCTACGTCTTTTTAAAACCGGACGTCTCCTGTATCTGAAATGCATACACGGCACCGTCCCATTGTAAGGGCAGCAAATCAGAGTAAAGACAATGCATGCCTTTCTATTCTTTCCAGTAATAAACTTTTCATCATTACAAAGGAAGAAGAAGCAGGAGGAACATTAAGATGAGTGACAGGTGGACTGTACAATGCCCCTCTCTAAGCAGATGGGTAAATAAGGTTGCTTAACAAGCAAAAGGCTGTTTGGTTTTTTTAAGGAGTTTTTTGGGGGGCAGAGGATGAAGAGAAGAATTCAAAGGATTGTATTCAGCTTCTAATCCACATATTGCAAAGTTTTCACGTTGTACTAAATATTGCAGTTCATCTCATGAGACTTGATCATTTTTTGGTTGTTATTGCAAAAGAAATATCCATAATGCAGTATAGTGTTTGGATGTATAGCAAAGTAGATACTGGCAACGAGTGGATTAGCTAATTACTTCTTGGTTTACACAGAGGAAAGTATGTTTTGATGTAGGATTAAAGTAAGTGGAAAATAAATGTCAGAGTTTTCATTTTTTTTCTTTCACATGTGCCAAATAAACATGCAAACAATATCTGCCCTGTTATTCATCACCCCGTTCTGTTTACAGTGGCTGAACTAGCCTCTTATGTAGGAAAATTGTTCCTTGCTCCAAGCTGAGAAATGAAAAACAATTTGTATACTACATATTACTATGTTCCAAAATAGCCTTTCTTCCAGAAAAGTTTAGGAGATGGAAAAAGGACTTCACTTTTATGCCAAATTATTCTCAAGGCACTTTATATGTACTAAACAAGTAACCAGCATGAAATTCTGATGGAAAGCATTCAAGTAATGAAGACTCTATGTCATTTTCTCAACTTCTAGAATTAGAAAGGTCTCCTCCAACAAGCAAAAACATCAGAGAACTGCATCCATTTCTGCCCTGCAATGCCACATCCAAAGGAGCTGTGTACACATATCCATAGCCTGTGTTAGGACCTAAACATCTACTCTCTTTTATTAGTAATATTTATAGCTGTAGCTATTAATTATTACCTATGATCTCTAATTAAACAGGGTTAGATTGAATCTGCACTTGAATGGGAACTACAAAATCATTTCTTGTTGCACCTAGGTGATCCAGTAGGTAGCATTTTCCGCTAAATTTATAATGAACCAATGCCCCAGCATTATATTAGGGGTCATACTATTGCCATTGTGCAGCTGAGATGCAACATCAAGGTTCTCATAATTTATCACCATGAAAGACCCCATGGCACTTTTCATAAGAGATTCTAATTCTGGTGTTCTGTTCTTCCATCCAAATTCCATCTTGTATAGTTGGATTCTACCTAGCTAAATTCCCCTTGCACCTTCAGTGGGGCATGTCTTCACCAGCTGTCTTAAATGCTGAATAAGGTTGCTGTGTACTGTTAAATAGTTACAAAACTCCTGGCTACTTCAGCCAGACCATAATCAGGCCCTTTTTAAAGACTGCAAAGCATTTAGGATCTGCCAGCATGAGAGGTGCTATACAGACTGAAGAATGAATTTTGTATTTCTATAAAGATCTGTATGTCATTTAACTGGTAGGTCAACACAATGCCTCAAACCCTGATCTGACTCCCATTATTGCCAATGGGAATTTTGCTATTGGCTTTGTTGCAAATAGTATTCGATTCCAGATTAACCAAGACTCCATAACTGATGGCTGTGAAAAATCAATAATTTAACTATATGCTCACAAGGGCTAGAGAAGAATGATCTTCTAGTAAAGGCACTGGACTGGGATCAAGAGAGACAGTTTCAGTGCCCAGCTCTGTCACAGACTCCCTTGGGCAATCTTTCTGTGCCTCATTCCCCATCTGTTACGTGGGGAAAAGGGAAGTATTACTATTATTCTACCCTTTGTCTGTCTTGGCTGTGTAGACTGTAAACTTCTCATGGCAGGACTCTATCTCACTTTGGGTATGTATTGGTTCTAGCTCAATGGATTCCCCTGGTTGGAACTTCTCTAGACACTAAAGTAATGCAAATAATAATTAATAATTATGGAGACAGACAATAATACAGTCTATATAGACAGAGGTTGAGTAATGACATCAATATATCAACAAGAATCAAACTGATCACCTTTGGGAATCCTCCTGTTGTGGTATATACTGAAGACTTAGAACTTGTAACATTTAGTCATACTCTTGAGAAACCAATCATTTCAACAAGATTGAACATGCTATAGACAATAACCACTGAATTATGGTAAGCAAAACAAGAAAAACCATAATGAGAAGCAAGAACATTAAGTATACCATGTAATGGTTATGTGGATGACCACAGTTATTCCTCCATGTTTGCTGGAAATAACTCACCCAATCACATTTCCATATTACAGATTGGATAATTTTGATGAGAAACACAGCAAAATATCACAAAAATAATTGAAGCAGATATTCATTTTTACTATACCAAACCTTGACAAAATATACTAGGTCAGATCCCTAGCTGGGGATCCACTGACTACCTGGAGCTTCACTCATTTACATGAGCTAAGAATCTAGACTTATATTTTTACTGCTCTCTTTGGCACAGAATCTCAGCTGGTATTAACCGGCTAAAGTCAATGAAGCTGTGCCCACAGATGCGGATCTGGCCCTTTGTTTCATTATTATTTAGATTTTTGTTCATAGTTTAGTCAATATCTTTACCCGCTATAGTCTTTGTATATATACATAAAGATATAGACAGCATCTCTGAGTTTCCAGATAATGGTCTGGATTCATTAAGTGATGTGTAGATTTTTTTTTTCATCTTTATAATGGTCCTCCACATAGGGAGTGACAAGCTGCAAAACCATTAAGATTCCAGATGCTGTTTTTCAATTGATTTCCACACAAAGACCTTCAGAGCTAACGTCCTCCCAGGTACTGGGAATTGGACAGCATGAAAATTACATGTCTATATACTCTGGAGGCTTTGTTCCAATCCCTTAATTTAGTTTCCTGTATATAGCTTTCAAATCACAAGTAAGGGAAGTATTGAGTTACTTTTTAGACACAGAATTCTGCCATTCTGAATCATGTATCCTGCCTGATTTGTAACAGTGACAGCAGACTCCTGAATCTTCAGCACACTTTGTAACTATCTACTAGCCCATGCACATTCCCCCAATTTAATAAATCTTATTGTTTGCAAATTAACACTTCCTTGAAAATATCTTAAATTGTCCAAGGAAATGAATTTGATCTTTAGCCTTTGGTTTTCTAGGCAGTGATGATCAAGCTTCTAAATTCTTCAGTCCATTTCTCTCCATACACTTGATAATCTTCCCATAAAAAAAATATTTTCACAATTTGGGAGAAGGAAGGTTAAGTGCCAGTGAGTTTAATGAACATGGAAGTGAGGCACTGATAGTTTTGGCTAGAACCAAGCATAAGAAAAGCAAGTATTTTGCCAGTTTCCTTATATTGCTCAGCCATTGTGCCTCACTTATGACCTGTTGCAGTTTAGGCACCATCAATTCTAAAGCAGATTGACTTAATGCTGTTAACAGAGGACCACTAGGGTCTAAGAAAGCCCGATTAAATTAATTTTTCTTTATAACACAAATTACATTCAATCTCCAGAGATGAAAGTCTAATACATAATTTGGTATGCAGAGCCCACCTAAAAAGAGTGACATAATCTAATAATTTAGCCAATATTTAAAACTGGTCTGGAAATTTTTGACAAAATACCAATGTGTTGAAATAAAAATTTTGTGGAAACAAATCAATTTTGACAAAACTTTCCCAGGTCAAGAGAAAGAGACCCCCTCCCATCTGCTCCCCCACTCCAGAACAGCTCCAGTGTCAGGAAGAACAAGGACTTGAACTGAGCAAGCACCCTAACCACAGGTTATAAAGTAAGTAGCACTCTCTCTCTCTCTCTCTCTCTCTCTCTCTCTCTTCCCCTCCCTTCCTCCTCCCCCCAGAGCTGTTCCACTCCATAATAAATAAGTAAATATTCATTGGGCCAGCGTGAGTAACTTTATAGCCCAGTGGTTAGGCAGACACCTGGCATATGGAACACTCGGTGTATGTCTACACTGCAAATAAAAGCCAACAGCTGGCTTGTGCCACCTAATTGAAGCTTGAGGGGTCAAGCTAAGGGGCTGCTTAATTTTGGTGTAGACTTTCAGGCTTGGACAGGAGCTCAGGCTATAGGAACCTGCACTGATGGGAGAGCATCTTCCACTGACAAAGCACTGTCCATAAAAAGCACTCATGCTGGCAAAACTTATGTACCTCAGGTAAGTGTATTTTCACTTGTGTATTGCCAGCATACTACTATAAACAAAGCCTAACTGTAAGCGTAATTAAGGTCTAGAACAGGCTTCCAGGAGAGGTTGTGGCATAGCCTGTTTTTAAAAGCCCGCAGTGATGGTTAACACCTGTTAGGGATGTTCTAGGTACACTTAGAACTGCCCGGGAGGGAGCTGGTCTTGATACCCCTCTAAGGTCCCTGCCAGGCCTGCATTTCTCTTATTCTCCTACACCAAAGACCCAGCTATGGAAATGATTGTAGGACTCAGCTTACCAGAGGCAGTTCGCATTGAAGAAATGACATGCTAAGCCTCCTGTCGGAAGACATCAGGACCTAATGCAAAATTTAATTCAATCAGTGGAAAAATTCCACTGATTTCATTGGGCTGTGTACCAGTCCCTTAGTATGCACCACGCTAGTGCTGTAGAAATGCTCCTAGCAGATTCTGGTAAACCCATTAGTCCAGAGTCTAAGCTTATGTAAATTGGAAAAAAAAAAAAAATTAGGAGCCACATGTCCCTCTTTTGTAAGAAAACTTAAAGGAGCTAAGAAAAGTCAGCCTGTGTGTTGCTGCACGTCTTTGACCACATTGGGGCTTATTGTGTTAGACCTCACAGCGAGCATGGAGGCAAAAAAACCCCTCATTTCCTGTGAAAAAAAAATTGCACGTTGTGTTGGAGGTAAATATGTGTCTGCCTAGACCACATTGTTATGGTGGTGTTTCTGACCTAACCTATGTTGGCTGTGTAAGAGAGCATATGTACTTCCTGCAGATATCTTAGACTCCTCTCATCTTCCTGAAAAAGTCTCCATTTTGACACTCTGCAGGAAGAGTTGCAGATGTTGGCTGCGATTTTCAAAGGAGCCTAAAAGAGTTAGATGCTCAATTGCTACTGAAAAAACAACACTGACAAATCCTAGCTGTTGTCTGCTGCTGCTGCCTGACCAGCACATATGGCCTTATGGAAACTTAGACACCCGGTGGGTGAGATAATGTATTTTATTGGACCAATTTCTGTTGGTCGGAGAAACAAGCTTTTGAGCTTTTCCGCTGGTCTAGGAAAGGTACTCAGAATGTCACAGCTAATGGAGCCTTGACATCAGCCAAATACCTGTCTAGGGAATTCAGTCCCATTTTACCATAAATTTAGCTATTTAATTCTAATAGCTCCTATTTAATAATGGCCTTAAAACATTTCTTTTTACTTCTCAGCTGACTTGTGCTATATGATTATCAACCTGAAGAAAAGCTCTGTGTAGCTCAAAAGCATGTCTTTCTCGCTCATCAACCGAAGTTGGTTCAATAAAAGATAACACATTATCTACCTGATCTCGCTAACCTGTTCTTTTGGTGTTGTAGCAGTGTTACAGACTGATCTCCATGACATATTTCCAAATGTATAAATCAGCTATATTCCCCTCATCAGTTATAAACTCTTTACCTTGCTGCTGCTATGGAGAATAAGGCTAATATGCTCCTCATAATTCAAGTAAATGTTTCCATATTTCATAACAAAAAGAAACATTCTGAATTCTTTTCATCTTCCCTCCTGGGATAAATCATCACACAGTTCATTTACAGACATTCATCACTTGACAGAGGAGTAGGACTTTAGTAACAAAAAGAGAGCTCTGGGAAGACAGACCTCTAGAGCATTAACCTGCTGAGCAGTAACCCAGCTAAAGCTCTTTGGCTATGTCTATGCTAGAAAAAGTTGGGTTGACTTTGTTAAGTCGACTGAACAAAGTGGTTTCCATGGACATGGACTTAGTCCACTTTCTTAAGTCGACCTAACTGCCCTTAGGTCAACTTAATAAAGTGGACTTAAGCATCCACACTGTGCTTAGGTTGACCCAAAGGAGAGTTAGGTCGACCTAAGGGTTAGGTTGACCTAACCAGCAGGTCTTACTAAGTCGACCTAAGCTTTCATTAGGTCGACTTAAGGATTTTCTTAAGTCGACCTAATGAAAGCCTGATGTGGACAGAGACTAAGTTAGGTTGACTTAAGCCTCCTTAAGTCGACCTAACTTGCAAGTGTTGACATAGCCTTTGGGTGGAACAGAAGCAAAACAGCCCTGCACTCTACCTGTTTTAACCCTAACAGCTTTAAAGTGAAACCTTATGAACACATGTTTTGCTTAATTAAAAAGAACTATTTTCCACAGAGGAACAGATTCCATTTCAAACTGGTGCATATTAAGGGATCAAATGCACCACATGGTGAAAAGAGACTAAGTGAATAATTTGTAACAAATAATTTAATCTTTTTACCTGTTCAACAATTATCACAAAGTAAGTAATTTCAGAAAGTAAGTCTCAGTTTGTAAACCATTTGTGAGAATATTTGAACTGTATTTAATCAGTGCTAACTAATACAAACAGGGACATGGGTTAATTCTGCTTACTGACTGGAACAGTGTAACTTTTAGACAGGCCCATCCTTAGGGTGGGGTGAGCAGGGCGACCGTCCCAGGCCCCGCAGTTCTGTGGGTCCTGTGGTACCCCGCTGCCAGTGGGTCAGCGTGGGACCTATGTGTGGCCCCTCCCACTGCTGCGCTGCTCCACTGCCTTTGGCAGCAAGATGAAGGCAAGGGGCGGGGCGAGAAAGCAGAGCCCAGCCTCTGGGCCTGTCCACCCCACCCATAGGGACAGAGCAGCTAGCCCAGGGGCAGGGCGGGAGTGCAGGGCTGGGCCTCTGGGCTGGCCCACCCTGCCACACCCCACCCCTCCTGGGATGAGGCGAGGGCCCCCACACAGGCCGATTGGCACTGGGTTGTCCCCCCCCCAAGGGACAGCCCTGCTTTTAGAGCATGTCTATATTGCATTTTACACCCGTGTCTGTGAGACTCAGTGTTTCCAAGTGCATGCTTGAGCATTGTAAATCTGGGGTTACTTTCTCGAAAAAGCCAATATACACTGGCTGTAATGTTTGTAACATCTGCATATTACACATTCCTGTAAAAATGGTTCAGGAAATCAAATTAAATACAATTTTACAACTATAACATGCATTTATTTCTAAAAAAATAGATACAGAATGATTATGCACACAGCTTAAACCTGAAAATATTACTCAAGTCTTAATGGGAATTTTGGGCCTGCGTGTTTGAACAAGGTTAATCTACTCTTGGAGTAAGGTTTATCAAAGAAAGTCTTACCATGGAAATAACGTCCAAGCATTTTGATGCCAGCAGTAACAGCGGCAGGAAATTTAAAATGCTCCAGCTGCAGCAAAGGAGCAAGGTGGTGGCAGAGGCTAACTCATGCCTGGCAGCTTTGTTGCAGCTGGGGCAATTTAAATCTCCAGGCATGCATCTGCTCACTGTTTGCTCTTAACCCCCTCTCCACTCAGCCACAGCAGGGAGGGCAGCAGGGTTGGTCACAGAACGCCTTCACTAAGTCTGCGGAGCACCAGTGTTCCACGCAGGGCCATCCCTGGTGCGGGGGGCGAATAGGGCAATCGCCCCACCCCCTGCGGTTACGTAGGCCCCACCACTGCCTCACTTCACCCTGGCAGGGCAGAGCAGGAGGCCCAGCCTCTGGGCCAGCCCTCTGTGGCCCCAGTGTGGACTAGTCAGTCCTGGAATGGGGCAGAGAAGCAGAGCCCAGCCTCTGGGCCAGCCCGCCCAGCCCCGCCACCCCAGCACAAGACGGCGGGGGGTCCCACACAGGCCGATTGGCCCTGGCCCCGCCCTCCGTAGGGATGGCCCTGGTTCTACAGAACACCAGTTGAGAAACGCTGTTACAGAATAAGACATAAGAAAGCCTTTGTCCTTGCCACATGCAGCACTGAAAAACAAAACCCATTTCTTTGACTTAGGTTTTCCTCACTATGTTGTTTTCTCACAAACATACACATAAAACAAAAGCAAAAAAACCAGCCTATGAATCAAGTGAGCTATTGTTTGTTCATTTTCCTAGCCTGGAAATATGCTCAAATATTTTCCTCTGAATTAATTTTTATAGCTCCTTAAGCCCGCTCAAAAGTTTTTCAAAATAAAATAATCATAACAAAATGCACAATGAATGAGTCATAGTCTAATAGCAATTAGCTACTGCAGGGTGTGCATTAGTAGACAACCGATGCACTTATCTGTCTTCTTCTTTGTGTCTCATAAAGCACCTAAAGCATGCCCCATTCACCTACTAATACACACCCTGGAGTGGCTTATTGCTGTGGTAAGAAAGGAAGTCAAGAAAAATGTCTCAAATTATAATTGCAGGGAGTACATGGGTGAGTTAACTATTATAATTTTGCTAGGTCAAACAGGGTAACACCCTTACCCTTGCCAAAAGTGCCATGACAGCTAAGCCAAGATGTTTATAACCGGAGTCAGTCACACATATACATACCTATCTGAATGCCTGAAATCCCTATTTTACATACACACACCTCTTGTGTGCTGATCTCTGACACTTTATTCCCTCACTAAATCTGGTTCTTAATAAGCATGAACTAGATCCAGCAATTGGATCTGTGAGAACAGACACTTGTTCTGCATGGTTCAAAGGTCAGCTGGCATGAGTCTAATTGAAGGACTGGGGCTCGTAAGAGAGTCTCATGACTTCTGTTTTACATCTCATCCAGAAGAAGGTACGTCACTAGTCTGATACCTCTTATCAACATGCTATGGTATTGATTCTCTGCTGTATCACAGAGCAGGATATCACCAGTTGGCTCACCAGCAACAGCATTCCTGCCACATCTAGCTGTTTCTGTGAAGTCTACTTCCCATTGCCAAGGCCCAATGCACTTAGCTAATGATGCAGGACTCTCTAGCTATGTCTACTCTATAAAAAGTTAGGTCAACTTTGTTAAGTCGACTGAAAGTCAACCTTATTAGGTCGACTTAACAAAGTGGTTTCCCTTAACCGGGATTTAGTAATTCGACCTAACTTCCCTTAGGTCGACCTAAGAAAGTGGACTTATGCGTCCACACTGCGCTTAGGTCGACCTAAGGAGGGTTAGTTCAAATATCCCGCGGTTCTTATTAAGTCGACCTAAGCGTTCATTAGGTCGACTTAAAGAAGCCCCTTAAGTCAACCTAATGAAAGCCTAGTGTGGCTAGGGATTAAGTTAGGTTGACTTAAGCCTCCTTAAGTCAGCCTCACTTGCCAGTGTAGACATAGCCTCTATGTCTCCATTATTTACTTCTGTTTGTTTTAAAATAGTTGAAAACAAGAATATCTTCTAAGCAAGGCTGCATGGAGCTACAAATCTAACTCAGCATTTCTAGTGTAATAACAGGTCATCAGGCCTTCTAAATCAAACAATGTTTTGCCAGGGGCAGAAATGAGACATACGAAGTCTCCAGCTAGGGCAACACATTTTCTCCTTTTTTAAAATTAGATATAAAATAAAAAACCCACACTTGTTTGACATTATTTAAAAAATTATCAGAAGGTAAATGTGAATGATGCTGAATAAAACAAACTTTCCTTTTTGAAAAAGCTATCGTGGAGGTATTTTAATCCCCATTGGTTATTCACAACTCAACAAAAAAAGGGAAACATCAGGGATATCAGGTTTTTTTTTAAATGGCCACTGACTTCATGCATTTCCATTTTTGGATGCCCACCTACAGATATGCTGGTCCTGATTAGCAGACCTGATGCATGCCCTTCACTCAAAAGAAGTTAGGGTGCTCAGTACCTCTGGGAAAGAATCTGACCCTGAATGTTTCAAGTTGGGCACTCAAAAATTGAACAAGTGGTCTCCTGTGAAAATTCAGGCCCAGATTTGCACTTAATTCTAAATCATTCCAGCTTCTTGGATAAAGATTTCATAGAGATTTTTAAGTAGCATTAATACAAATCCTATTGTATTGGTCTCACGCATGTAACACATTTTAACAGCTTAAATAGGTATTGAACCGGTTTAGATTCATCATACACATTTCAGAACTGTCCATGAAAACTCTTTTGTTGCCAGTGAAATGTCTTTAGGAGAACCACTGAAAGCCAGCTGTGAAATGTGCCCATTGGTGGGGAGAAGGCCCACGTAAGAGACACAGAATATGGGAATCCTAGTGGTATGGGGGACGGTGGGGAGAAGATGAAGAAAACAGCTACACTGGACTCACCTTTATTTTGTTCTTAAAGAAAAACCACTACAGATAAGACATCAGAACAATCAAAAGCTTCCACCCTTCTGCCCAAATTACAAGTTTTAAAGAGCAACAGGGATAATTAACTAAGTTTTAAATGTGTCACAGTTCTTTCACCTCTAAAAAATTTGGATCACTGCCCATTTCCTGGTAGACACATGTCCAAAGTAAGCCCATTTTATTAATTTATTACTGGTCATCTTTGTGTAGGCAGAGCCTGATGGATAACCTATTAGAAGGGCTGAACTGATTCCAGCTCTTACAGAGTGGGCTTTCCTGATTAGGGTTGGCACAACAGATTATGAAATTGGAAAGGTCTATCAAATCAGCCAAGGTTTCCCAAATGGGAGGTTTCAGACTGAGGCGGGATGTGGACCATTTAGCCAGCTGCTCATTCAGTGGTCACATCTGAAAATTGAGGTCAGTGGTGGTAGTTTTTTTAAAATTCAGTTTTACCAAGTGTATGTTTGTGGTTGGCAAGCCAGTATTTGTGCTTCCAGGTGTTTTGCTTTGGCATTCTTGTTGTGAGATGTCAGTCATGCTTTTTCATTCTGCTTTGTGATCAGTAAAACCCTGAAGAGATATTTTGACTCGGGGTTAGTGCCACACAGAGACACAGGCATTGCAACATTAAGTACCTAGTCATCCAGTGGAATCCACAATGCATAGAGAGACTGAGGCAACCAAGAATGGGATTCGCAGAAGCCAACAGGTTGAGCAGGGAGCCACCTGTTAGCCAATAGGAAATGCCAAGGAGATGGGAGTGCCCTAAACACCACCCCTCAGAGGTAGTTAGGGACCTAAGTCTGGGTTGAAGGGATGCATCGATCTCTGCTCAGTCATAACCATTCCTGGAGCTCGGTTTCATAGCCCTTTCTTGCAAGGACTTCTGGAGGAGCAGATACCCTGCAGTAGACTTTGATCTATCCTACTTTGAAACAAAAAGCAGATTACAATACACTAGCCATTTTTAGTACACAGCCACAGGGTCCTCGTGGACACTTAGCTTGCAGCAGGCTAGCACGAGATAGATTTACACGATAGCTTGCCAAAAACTGTGTGCTTGTATAAAGAGAGCAGAGACAAACACAGTCCTCAGAAAGTAGGGTTACTACACCAACAAATAACTCCCAGAACTCAAAATAAAATCACTTTCGACCCAATAATATTCAAGGCCGTAGTTCAAATCCCACGCACACTAACTATCTCACTGAACTGAGCTTTAAACATATTGCTGGAGGGGCTAATGTGTTTGCATTCATCAAGTAAATGGGCCTCAAGGTATTTTAAGTTTTGTTTGTGAGAGATATTGCTAATCAGGTTGACTTTTAGCCCTGTTCCATGACATCGCTGAGTTTCCAGCTATACTACCAAATAGAACCGTGCTGGAATATATGAGGGAACAACTGCCAGGGGCAACCATTTTATAACCAAGCTTCCCCCCCCCCCCCCCCCCCCCAACAGATTTGTGCCAATCCACATGTCTTTAAGATTCTCTGTTCCTCAGTTACAAATTGCTGTGTAACCTGTGTGACAATCTATGGCCAGTATAAAACTGCATGGTCTCCGACCATCACGAATTAAACCCTATGGGCCAGCTTCACTGACTTTTTTGCACTGAGAATTGAAACAAAATATGTTGTTTTGGGTCAAACAAAATATTTGTTTGACCCAAAATGATTTTTCCTTCAATATTTCAATTCACCAAAACTTTTGAAAAAATTCACTTTCAGGTCATCTTTCAGAATTGCCAGTGAACTAAAATTATCTGCTTTTCACACAGCTCTACCTAAGCGCCCTGCACGGCAAGTAACAGGAACTGTCATTGCTCAACAACCAACAAATGCTTCTCCTTGGAGAAAGAAGCAGCTCTGTGAAGCTATCTAAGAGCCAACGTATGAGAGAGGAGAGACAATAGAGATGTGAGTCAACTTCACAAAGTCAGTATAAGACAATGAAAACTGCTAGCAGCATTTACCAAATAACTGTAAAGTGACTTCCATGCTCTGAACAGACGAGTTCCTTTCTCCTCAGAGGACCTCAGGACTTGGCAAACTATACGTCTATAGGAACTACTGAAATGCAGACAACTCTGAGGTGGGAAATGGCAGCTGTTTAAAAGAAGACCACAACACAGCACAACGGGTTAAAATGGGGAGTAAGGAAGAATGCCACATCCAACTAAAGCTGCAGTGGAAACGTTAACAGGTAGAATGTATTACTTATCTACAGAGGTGCTCAGGCTGAGGCAGCATGTCTGGGTCTTCACACAAGGTCAGGAAGCTATAGGTGCTAAACCAGTCCCTTCACAGTGGCCTGTGCCTTGACGCCAGACCAAAAAGCTAAAGATGCTGAGTAGGAAAAATTCAGAGATCTCTGCTAAGACAAGAGCATAACCAGTGAGAGGAATCAAGTTAATGGAGACAGTACAGATTTCTGTGGGGTATCAAATCAGCCCAGCAACTACAGATGATGAGCCAGAGACCTCATAATAGCCTGCAAGGCAGAGGTGATGAAAGCTCTGGTGATGAAAGGGCCTGTGTCAAGGTATTGTCTCAGAAAGCTAGAGGTGCTGATCACAGCAGCCTTTATCTTGATGTGAGCCCAGACAGCGTAGAGATGCTGAGGAAGGAAGGTCAGAGAAGCCCCTCTACTTTGACCACAACTACACAAACCCTGTAATCTGTGTTTTGAAACTTATTAGCCCATTTAACACCGCCATTTGGTGCTCTTGACTGATTGTTCTTCAAAGCCCATCAGTGAAAATATGACAAGGAGAATTATCCTTCTTCAAAGCGTCAGACGAAGTGGGATTTTCTCCCACGAAAGCTCATGCGATAAATGAATTTGTTAGTCATAGGACTCCTTGTTTGTTTTGCTGAACTGGACTGAAATGTCTGCCCCTTTGGACCTTCTGACATCGTGTCAGACAAATATTGCACTCACTGCTTGTTCAGTTACATATTTCAAATGGTGCCTGATGGGGGAAAAAAGGATAAAAGGAGAGCAGAGGTGGAGAAAATAAGGGGCTACAGAAATACAGGGTGAGGGAAGAGAAGCAAATGATCTACATTTACATTTATTCAGCATCTTTCACTTAAGGGTCCCAAAGCACTTTAACACACATTAATTAGGTTGGGACTATTGTTCCCATTTTACAGGTGGACCAAAGATTGTAAGTGAGTTGCTCACAGGCAGTAGTGCCAAGAAGGGAAGCCAGAAGCCATGAATTCTTGTTCCCTGCACTAATCACTAAGCTAAACTTTTCTTCCCTGAAGACATACAAGCAAGGAAAAAATGAAATGATAAATCAAACAAATAGAAAGAAAAAAGTGAACAGAATGCAAGAAAGAGGAATAAAGGATAACATTAATACATTGTCTGGAAGAAAGAGAGAAAATGAAGTATAAAGGCATTTAAAGCCTGATCAAAAGATGACTGTAGTGTCTCCATTGTCTTCACTAGGCTTTGAATCAAGCAGGCCTCTTGTGGGAGGCCTGGAGAAAAAACAAACAAAAAAGTACAGCAAACAGCCAAAAGAATGGTAAAATGGCAGGCAGTAAATAAGAACTTGAAACAGAGATTTTTTAAAAATATTGCTGTTATTTAAAATTAATACCAAAAATATTGATGTTATTTAAAATTAATACCATAAAAGAACAGGGGGCTATAAAACATCTGGCTAAAGCTTTTTCCATAAATCAATCATCATGACAAAGGAACCACAAACAAGATTATTTGGCCCCCCCCCCCCCCCCAATAGTGTGTTATGTAATTACAATAAGAAATCTCCAAGGAGTGCGGTCACTCTGAAAAGCAAAAAAGCAGTAGACTAAATTGTAATATAATTACAGTGATTGAAAATTTCATATCTTACTTTTAACAGCAACACTTATAAATGTATTTGGTTTTTGAAAAACAAACAGTTTACACAATAGTGCCTGATAGATTTTTTTTTTTTTTTAAATCCTGGTTTAATTGTCAGTCATTGTCAAAGATCTGAGATTGAAGACACAAAACTAGATTTAACTCAATTTATTTTCCTTTTTATTTGGTTAAAACTGTTTGTATGACTTAATAGAATTATGCAGAGTGGATTTTATTTAGTGAAATGCATCAATACACTTTATTCTTTAAAAAATTAAACCAATCAAGGCCAGCAGCCCAGAATTCTTGTCTATGTACAATGGAAATGGGAAGAAATAGTAACAAAATGTAGTTTCAAAGGTCTAACAGGCTTCTCTGAGCACAGATCTGAGAAACAGGACCGCACGGGTTCTAATCTCAGTTTTGAGACTGATTCACTGTGACATTAGGAAAATCACAGTTTTAATTATTTAAGTCCAAGGCATTCATTTAGAAAAAACTGTGTATATGTATTTTGATTTTAAAACTATATAAAACAAAGCTTGTCCTTCTCTAGGCACCCTTTCTGTTAACTGAAAGATTTTCTTCTCCCTTTCCCCCTTCATGTTTTACTTTATTATGTAAATAGTACATTTCTCCCTCACAATAACATAGCATGTTACAAGTCAAAGTCTCATCCTTCTCATACTCTGCTCCCAGAAGCCACACTGACCAACTGCCTCAGCTCCCTCTCCCTCCTGCTCAAACAGCTGGAATGGCAGCTTGCCCAGGACACCCACAAACTTACAAGGCTTTGGATTATGGGGGAGAGCATACAGCAAAGTGGGCGCTTCACAGAGAACTCCCCACCAGTCCACCAGTTCCTTTACTTAGTGAAGTGGCTAAAGCCCAAATGCTTCTGCACTATTCAGAGCAGTAAGGCAGAGAAGAGGAGTGCTCTCTCACGTAGGAAGGTGCCAGGGCAGTTAGGGTTTTATCAGTTAAAAACGAACACATTACATTCTTCCTGGAAATAAATGGATGGCAAGTGCAGATCCTGGGGCACTGGTGATGTGCTCAGCCAGAGAGACACTCGGGTACTGTGTTTTTCTCCAGCTTTACCCACTGAATGGATTTCAGATAAAGCACATGGGAGTAATCCAATCTAGAGATGACAAAGCCACGGGTCATGGTAAATAAGTCCACAGCCCAACAGAAAAGTTGTGACAAATACAAATGATATAATGCTAGCTTCATCATTGCTGCTATTTGGTCATCTGGAAGCTATTGGAAATCTAACTAAACCACCACACTGATCTCCATTTACTGTCAAAGTTTCCAAATACCCTCCGTCAAAGTAGTTCATGTAATCCCCACCAACTTTTCCAAAGATTTCACCCACTCTCCGTAATTGGCACAGTTTCCTCAGGAGTGAGCCTCAGCCAATTTGCTCTCAACTATCTTCTAATCTAGCACAGATACAAAGAAAAATGCATAGTTTCATTAATCGGCTGGATTTGGCAGAGATAAAAAACTGGGTGTCATCAGCACACTGTGACTATTTCAATCCATATATCTGTATGAATTCTCCTCACTGGCCCACACATTGAATAAGTGGAGTTACGCAGTTGTGGTATGCAACATGAGAGAGCCAACCAGGCAGAGGGAAATTGCTCAACACAGCACTCTGGAATCTCTCAGCAATAAAGCCATCAAAAGGCAGCCCCATCCACACTAGAATTGTATCCAGACATGCTCAATAACCTGCTTCAGAGTGAGTTAGGTGCTAGCCAATCTGCAGACAAACATAGCTTGTTGTAAAAGCTTGTGTCATTTTTATGAAAATCAGCTTTTCATGAGATCTTAAAATCAATGTTTCGGATGAAATTCTGTCCCTCACTGGAAGTCAATGGCAAAACAAACAGATTCAATCATGTCAGGATTTCATTCAGTGCCTTGCTTATATTTCACATATGACAATACATTGAATCACCGTGGGCCAGGGGGAACTGAGTTCTGTTGTGTAATATCAGCAACCTTATTTGTCATGATCTCGTGCCACTAAAGGCATCAAAAACCAAGCTGATGCAATATTTCTGAAATGAGAGTATATATTTATGTAAACAATTATCCTTTATTTCTAGAAACAGAGATCACTGTTTAAGATGGCATATCATTGTTAACACCTCACATACCACAAGTTTTATGAAGTGAATGTCATAAATGGCCAAATTCTTCAGTCTTATCTGAGTGAAAAAAAGGGATAGATTATTATGAAGGAAAGCAGGACAGTCATCTTATTGCCAGGATATGCACTGGCTACAAATGTCACATACTGTGTCTCCAAGAGACACACGGAGGGCCAAACAAAAGGCCTTGGATTCCTGGGATGAGATAAGTCATGAGAAATGCTGCAGTGCTGTTCTCATTAAACTGGAGTGCATTGTCAATACAACATCTATGACCGAGCAAAATTATATTGAAGCCTTGACCATTGATATGGACAACATCTCCATGACGCATGTTTATAAGCCCCCAGGGAAGCAGTTTGCTTTTATGAGCTCAGGAAATTTAGACCAGTAGTTCTCAACTAGGGATATGTGTACATATGGGGGTACACAGAGTCTTCCAGGAGGTACATAAACTCATCTAGATCCTTGCCTAGGTTTAAAACAGACTACATAATAAGCACTAGCGAAGTCAGCTCAAAGTAACATTCCATACAATTGCTTATTTATATTCTCTATATGCTATACACCCAAATGTAAGTACAATATTTATATTCTAATTGATTTATTTTATACTATTATGGTAAGAATGAGAAAATAAGCAATTTTTCCAGTAATAGTGTGCTGTGACACTTCTTTTTCATGTCTGATTCTGTAAGCAAGTAGTTTTTAAGTAAGGTGAAACTTGGGGGTAGACAAGACCAGATTCCTGAAAAGGATACAGTAGTCTGGAAAGGTTGAGAGCCATTGATTTAGACCACAACAAAGCATGCCTGATCATTGGTGACTAACCACCAGAGTGTCACCTGGGATTTTTGTGAAAACAATGAAAACGGTCTCTTGGTCAAGATGTGGACCAAGGCATACTACCTAAACCTGATCCTTGACTCAATTACGTGGGTCTTTTAACAGTTCCTGGTGTAGAGAAGCAATCTAAAATACTAATCAGCAGGCACACTGATCTGGAAGAGTTCCAGAGTGGTAGCTGTGTTAGTTTAATTCAGCAAAACGAACAAGGATTCCTATGGCATTTTTAAAGACTAACAAATGTATTTAATGTATGAGCTTTAGTGGGAGAAATCCCACTGTGTCAGACATTTGAAGATGGAGAATTTATAGAATGGGAGGAAAAATAAATGCAGGGAAGTATAAGTCATAGGATCAGGTCAGACTATTGATTTGAAAGAAAATCATTTCAGCATGCCATACCCCACAGAGGAACTCAATGCCAGAATAAGTCACTTGAGGAACAGCAAAGCAGCTGAATTCAATGACATATGCACAGAACAGATGAAACACTTTGGTCCTGCAACACAGTTATAGACATTACTCATTTTTAACAATTGCTCATCAATCTTTAGAATACCTCAATTATGGCAACAGGCCCATATAATAGCCCTCTGGCCAAAAGAATTTAAGGCAAATATCAATCCTTTGCAACTTCTATAAAATGTCCTGAATGCTTCATTCTCAATAGTTTCTCACCTCGTATCAAACAGCATCTAATATAGATTTAGACCAGGAGAGTCCTGAACTGGCCAAATACTAAATATCACCCAGCAGATAGAAGATGGATTCAAGAGAGGGGTGATAACAGTCACCGTGTTCATAGACCTAACAGCAGCATATGACACAGCCACCAAAATTTTGAGTCATACTGCTAATGTCTGCAATGACACATGACTACCACCTAATGCAGCTAATCCAATATCTTGTGAAGAACAGATGTTTTTACACAGAGCTGTGCAATCATGCGCAGCTGATGAAGATGAAAATGAAATGGCCTTCCACAGGACAGTGAGCAAACACCCATCTTCTTCAACATGTATATCTATGACCAGCCTATACAGAGCAATATGAGGAGCTTCATGTACACCTCACCATCACGTCACAGGATAAGGACTACGCCACTGTCAAGAGCAGACTGGCATGTGCACTGAGCAACCTGTCAGCTTACCATGCCCATCTGACCAAGTCACAGGTGATGGCCTTTCACCTACACAATTGAGAAGCCAGGTGGAAATTAAGTATCACCTGGGATGGAATCCCACTAGCTAGCCACCCAAACCCTGGCTATCTGAGGGTGATATTAGACTGAGCACTGTCCTTCAAAGCACACATAGAGAAGACAAAAAGGAAAGTCAGAGCCCACAACATCATCCTCCAAAAGTTGATCACCTCAAAGTATGAAGACAACCCAGCTATTTTGCAAACCACTGTTATTGACTTGTGCTACTCCATAGCAGAGTATACATGCCCAGTGTGGGAATCATCCACCCATGCCAGGAAACTAGACCCTGTTCTAAGTGACAGCTGTCATGTAATAACAAGATGTCTAAAGCCAATACAAAAGGAAAGCACATACTTATTGGCTGGCATTGCATCTCCTGATATCAAGAGAAAAGCAGCAAGCAGATGGGAGAGCCAAAGCATCTACTATATGGTTACACAGGAGTAACTAAATGCCTTAAATCACTAAAGGATTTTATGTCTAGCACTGTGCCTTTGGATACAATGGATGACAACACACAACTGGGATTATTTCCAGAGGGGTAGCCGTGTTAGTCTGTGTACAGCAAAAAACAACGAGAGTCCTGTGGCACCTTATAGACTAACAGATTTTCTTCGGCATAAACTTTCGTGGGCTATAACCCACTTCGTCAGATGCATGAAGTGGAAATCACAGAGGAGAGGTATATATACACATGCCAGGATGGAGGAGGGCAAGTGTTAGCAAAGTCAGTTCAGAGAGCAGATGGGGCCTATTCACAGCTGTTGATAAATGTGTGAACAGAACAATCATTTTTTGTAGTGTGATAACCGTTCCAATTCTGAATTCTGCATGGACTCCTTCTGACGGCCGTAACAACAGACTGGACTTTTACATAGAGTGTTTCCGCCGACGTGCACGGGCTGAGATTGTGGACAAGCAGCATCACATACCCCACAACCTCAGCCGTGCTGAATGCAATGTCATCCACAGTCTCAAAACCAACCCTGACATTATAATCAAAGAGGCTGACAAAGTGCTGTGGTCATCATGAATAGGTCAGATTACGAACGGGAAGCAGCCAGACAACTTTCGAACACCACATTCTACAAGCCACTAGCCTCTGACCCCAATGAGGAGTACCATAAGAAACTACAACATCTGCTTAAGAAACTCTCTGAGGAAGCACAGGAACACATTTAAACGTACACACCCCAAGAACCCCGACCAGGGGTATTTTATCTACTACCCAAGATTCACAAACCTGGGAATCCTGGGTGCCCCATTATCTTGGGCATCAGCACTCTAACAGCAGGATTGTCTGGCTATGTGGACTCTCTCCTCAGGCCCTATGCCACCAGCTCTCCCAGCTATCTCCGTGACACAACCAACTTCCTAAAAAAGCTACAATCCATTGGTGATCTCCCAGACAATGCCACTATAGATGTAGAAGCCCTCTACACCGACATTCCTCACAAAGATGGACTACAAGCCATCAGGAACAGTTTCCCAGATGATGACATGGCATACCTGGTAACTGAACTTTGTGACTTTGTCCTGACTCACAACTATTTCAGATTTGGGGATGATCTATACCTACAAGTCAGTGGCACAGCTATGGGTACCCGCATGGCCCCACAGCATGCCAACATCTTTATGGCTGACCATCGCTTCCTGAAATCTCGTCCACAACTGCCTCTCCTCTACCTACATTACATTGATGATATTTTCATCATCTGAACTCACGGGAAAGAGTCCCTGGAAGAATTCCACTGGGACTTCAACAATTTCCACCCTACCATCAACCTCAGCCTAGACCAATCCACACAAGAAATCCACTTTTTGGACACCACCGTACATATAAGGGATAAACGCATTAACACCACCCTATACCGGAAACCAACTGACCTCAATACACACCTACATGCCTCCAGCTTCCACCCAGCACACATTACATGATCCATCGTCTACAGCCAAGTCTTAAGATACAACCAGATCTGCTCTGATCCCTCAGACAGAGACAAACACCTACAAGGTCTCTATCAGGCTTTCCTAAAACTACAGTACCCTGCTGGGAAGTGAAGAAAAATTGACAGAGCCAGACGGGTACCCAGGAGCCGCCTACTACAGGACAGACCTGACCTAGAAAACAACAGAACACCACTGGTTATAACTTACAGTCCCCAGATAAAATCTCTCCAACACATCATCAAAGATCTACAACCTATTCTAGAAGATGATCCCACACTTTCTCAAGCCCTGGGAGGGTGGCCTATCCTTGCTCACCGACAGTCCCCAACCTGAAGCAAATACTCACCAACAACCGACACCATACAACAAGAACACTAATCCAGAAACTTATCCTTGCAACAAACCCCGTTGCCAACTCTGCCCACACATTGACTCCAGTGATACCATCACAGGTCCCAACCACATCAGCCACATCACTAGGGCCTCATTCACCTGCACATCCACTAATGTGGTTTATGCTATCATGGGCCAGCAATGTCCCTCTGCCATGTACATTGGCCAAACCGGACTATCCTTACGCAAAAGGATAAACGGACACAAATCCAACATAAAAAATGGCAACATCCATAAACCTGTAGGAGAACACTTCAACCTACATGGACACTCAGTAGCTGACCTGAAAGTTGCCATACTTCAACAAAGAAACTACAAAAACAGACTTCAGCGTGAAACTGCAGAGCTGGAGCTGATTTGCAAGCTTGACACAATCAGACTGGGTCTGAATAGAGACTTGGAATGGTTATCACACTACAAAAAGTGATTGTTTTGTTCACACATTTATCAACAGCTGTGAATAGGCCCCATCTGCTCTCTGAACTGATTTTGCTAACACTTGCCCTCCTCCATCCTGGCATATGTATATATACCTCTCCTCTGTGATTTCCACTTCTTGCATCTGACGAAATGGGTTATAGCCCACGAAAGTTTATGCCGAAGAAAATCTGTTAGTCTATAAGGTGCCACAAGACTCTCGTTGTTTTTAACTGGGGTTATGGAATGAAAGAATATGCACAGTCAGCCCCACTGAAATAGACCTGGAAGCCCAGGAGGACCTTCCCAGAGGAGCTGATATAGACTAATCAACATGGAGATGCCCGAGTCACCTGCACACGCAAAGCAGCAGATCAAAGACTAATGTGATCAAATATAGCTGAACATATGTGAGTGGGGTGAAGTGCAGACCATGGACCATCTGCTCATTTGCCAGCTCTTGGGGAGACGTGTAGAAGGACTTCATCATTGGAGCAACAGAAAGAGACATTGCTTGTGCACGGTTCTGGAAAAACATCTGGTTTGTGAAAAGGACACAAAGAGATGATGACCAATGGGAACTAAGAATGCTCAGCAGTTCTCAGCATCAGGCCCTAAAGTGAAACAAACTGACTCAGAGAAAAGATACTTTCACAGAAATGTACGGAAAACAAGGCTGATATCACAACTGCTCAGCCTCAATGTTAAAACTCCAGTCATTTAAGTGCTGAAAATGATGAGCTAAAAATCCCTGACGTGATTCCATGTTTTGCTCCATTTCCTCCCAAGGGATCCCTTTACAGAGTGAAGTCTTGGTTCACCCTTTGCGCTCAGAGTACTTCTCTGTCTCAATGGAGCCCAACTCTTCTCTCAGGAATGTGTAGGGGGGAGAACATGGGGGAGTTCTCCTCTAGAAATGAGATGGGTGGTGCTATTCCATCCTTTCCATGGCATTCCACCAGAGGACAATAGATTTATATTATCCTCCAGACTCCACCACAGCATTTCTGGCATCGGTTGCTCAAAATATCTGCAGAATCTGTGCACTTCCTGGGTGTCCTTGCCATTAATGCCTACTTTGAGGGTCACAGCACTTGGTTCCCAACCCCTAAAAACAAGGGATTGAGATCAGATTGCACTGCTGTGTCCCAGCTCCAAAGGATTTCTGCCAGCAGATGCCAGGCAATAAATATGGTGCATATAAGGGACCTATCCACGCAGCACAGCAGTGGAACACTGCCTTCGTTGAAGGTCATTATAAATTATGTAGTACTCACCCAGACAGCTTTTATGGCCTCTTGCTCATACACATATACTATTTGAGCTCACATTAATATGTGAGGAATGTAAATCTCTTGCAGTGTGCACATAATTTAAGTAGCTGGTTTTAATTATTTTTTTCCCCAAAATACCAAAGTCCTCTGATCTACCTTGGGCCCCGATACCAGCAGCTTCCATTTAAAAAGCAATGTCTTTTTAAAGCCTTTAAAGAGCAGGCAGAAAGCACCTATACCACCAGATAGAGGGGAGAGTGCATGCTACACTTCGGAACTTACAACATTCAAAATTAACTGTGTATTAAAATTAAGAAAAGAATTTGGGAGCTGCGCAGCACAGGAGACTGGGAATGAAGATGCACCCATGGAAACTGTGGTTGCAGGGCCCTGCTTATAATAAGACTTCTTTTCTAGCCATCAGGGAGCATGCCTTCAAATAGACAAGCCCACTCCCTCTTTTGGCCATCTGCCACTCATTCATGGCACTCACCATAACTCTGGTCTGTGTCTAGCAGCTGTCCTCCTCCTCCTTTCTCCTACACTAACTTCTCCATATCCCCTTCCTCATTACCCTCACCCCTCTGCAGTTCCCACCAGTTCTACTTACTCCTTTTCTCCTCTTCACCTGGATCTCCCTCCTCCTGCCACTAGGACATACCAAGGTGATGCATCCCCCTATGAGCCCTCCAGTTGCCCCATCCCATCTCAATGTCTGATCTCCCTTGCACCCACTCTCTTCTCTTCCCTGACTCATCTTTGTAACTGACTATTCACTCTCCTCTGGCTTTTTGTCTTCACAACACAAGAATGCATCACTTTCTCTCATACTAAAAAGCTCACCTTGAACCCACTTGCCCATTCCAATTCTCCACCTGCCCTTTCACATCTAGGTAGTCCCTCCAAGTCAAGGATAAAATATGTAGATGAGATATTATAGGAAAGTTTGAACCATCCTGGCTCATTCATTGGATAAAGAGGCCTTCAATTCGCCTTTTCTTCTCTGAATATATTATCTACAGTAGTTGTCTGGAGTTCTTTTACTCCAGTGCCATCCTAGACTGTCACCAATCCAGCTTCTCCCCCTTGCACTCACTGAAGTTGCTTCAACTAAATTATTCGATGACCTCTTTCTAGCCAAAAGTTCAGAACCAGTATTCCATTGGGACCTACCAGCCATCTTCAACATAGGTGGCCATGGTCTTTTACTCTAAAACTTTCTCCTCCCTTGGTTTTCATGGCTCTGCCCATTCTCAATTTTCCTCCTACCTCTCTAATCTCTCCTTCAGAGTGTCCTTCAAAAATCCTCATCCTCCCTCCAACTTTCTGTGGAGATTCCCCAAGTCTCTGTCCCTTGGTCCTCTCCTCTTCTCCCTATACAACCAACTGCAAACACAAATGCAATTTTCTTCTTTGTGTTTGTGACTCAGAGATCTACCTCTCCACTTCAAATTATCTCCTTCTGTCCATAGTAAAATCGTGACTTGTCCCTCTGACAACTCTTCATAGATGCCTAGCTTTAGCTTATCATGGCTAAAACGGAGCACAATCTACCTCACAAACCCTTTATGCTACTTCCTTTCTTGATCACTGGGTACATCATCACATCTTGCCTGTAACCTGGGCATATCATCTTCATTTCAGACCTCTCACTAAATCCTCATAGCCAGGGTCTCTCTAAACCTTGTACATTATTTCTGCATAACAGCTCTTAGATGAAGTCTTTCTTATCCATCCACACAGCTAAAAACACTTCTCCTGACTGTCATCATCTCACACCTCAACTGCTGCAAACATTTTCTTGGGCCTTGACAAGCACCATCTTGCCCCATTTTTATCCATTCAGAATGCTACTGCAAAAATTATTTTCCTTACCCATCACTTGGACCAAGTACTCCCTTTTTTTTGAAGCCCTCCACTGGATTCCTCTTCCCTACCACACCAAATTTAAGCTGCTGTCTTCACTTTCAAGGCCCTTCATGGTCTTTCCCCATCCCTACCCATTTTTCATTCACTGTCAAGACGTTGACTTCTGCCTCCATTTGGCCAGTAATGCCAGCCTACACTGGTCAAATTTTCAAACATGAACTTGCATGTTTTTTTCTATGCCAATCCATAAATATTTGCAAAGCTACCTCACTAGCCTTCTTCAAAACCTTCCTCTAAGCTCTCCTTTTCCATCATTCCCACACATATCTTGAAAACGGTTAGCCCACTGATATGCTGATACCTCTGTCCATCATGCTGACCAGCGTTGTCTTATCGTTTCCTTGTGCTCTTGTATTTGCTTACCTATTCTGTTATCTCTTGTCTTATATGTAGACTGCAAGCTCCCTTGGATGGGAACAGTCTTGCTCTGTGTTTGTACAGTACCTCGTACAACGGCCTCCTGGTCCACAACTAGGGCTTCTAGGCACTACGATAATACGAATAAAATAATAAATATAGGTAAGGAATGGTCTATTATTTCAGTACTGACCTACTGGGTTACTAGAGAATTTATTAAGCTCATAGTCAGTGTATTAATCTAGATAGGAACCAAAAGTGGTTCCTCTTGGATAGCTGTTTGGGGGCCTATGTGTAATGAACTGATGGCATCTCTTCAGTTCTCGGTGGATAAGTGGGTATTACAAAAAGCCGCCACTATGGTCGGTTCTAACTCACATCCAGTTTCAGCAAAGATGGCGGTTGCTGAACAGGCTTGGAGAATGGCCCTCCTACTCCTAAGTGGTCCCTCCAAATCAAGGATCAAATAAGTTGGTGGGATAGTATAGGAAAGCCTGCACAGTCATTGCCTGCTCACTGGATAAACCAAGACCTTCTGCTCTCAGGGCTATCAAATATGGCACTTTCAAGCACAAAATTCACAGTGAAAAAAAAATATTTGACACCAATCGCATTCTTAATCCCAGCCTAGAACAATCTTCAATGACAGTTTCTACACCTGTAAAGGTGCTGGCTTTTAGTGAGCATCCAGTTCTTGTTTGAGTTGTATAAGCCTCATGGCACCTCTAGCTCTGAACAACACAACAGGGACAAAGAAAGAAACCTAGGCTACAGTAGGAGAGAGGAGGACTTATTACATAAGGAGAAAACTTTGACTCTAACAAACAGCTTATAATAGCAGTAGCAACGCTCCTGGGCAAGCTTCCCAGAAGGGAATGCTGCATATTCATGTTTACATATTGATTGTTTTCAAGCACCTTTCAGTTCCAGGAATCGCAGACTATAAAAATGATACATGTTTGTGGTTTGGCACCCATGGAGAGCTTGGATTTAGGCACCACTGCTAATTGTCAACATCTGCAAATTATTACGTTTAAAAAAAGCCTCAGGCTGCACTACCTACGTCACTAGCTGGTTGCACCTACTGCTGAGTAACAGGGTGGAATTTGGAAGCTGGAGCTCAGCCAGTGCAGGTCACTGGGTTTACTAGTAAACACATTTTTATAATAATATTTCTTCTCATAGCTGCTGTGCTGTACAACAAATTGTAGGTAAATAAAACTCAGAGAAAAGACCTCACAGTTTCCTGTTGAGGCTTAACATGATCCTAAAGAGGCTACCATCACTTCAAAACAAATTGGTTAATGAATAGCATCCAGCTCATTTAAAAAAAAATCTTTTTGTGTTAATTTATTAGTACAGCAGTACTATTACTGATTCTGTCTGGGAAGGAAAGCGCTCCATACAGATAGTTTTGTAATCATACGCAGGAGCAATACAGAACAGTTTGTCCTCCAAAGCAAAATCCTTCTTCTTGCTGAACCACTTAGCAATAATCTCTACATAACACGTCTGCCACAAGGGTTTACCACACACTTGCATAAGTTAGGCAGATCTCATGACCACTACACAACAGAGCAGATGTTTGTACAAGCAAACCGTCCTTTCTCAACATCTGTCTTGTAAGCGAGTGAAAAAGTCTCATCTTGAACAATTAAGCCACAGCTGCTAGGCAACTAAGAATATTAACTGGAAATGCATCACATGACATGAAATCAGAGGAGAAAACAGGTCAAAGCCTAGTCGCTCTAGCATATGCTCTTTCTTTCTTCTAAAGGGCAAAAGCTGGTTGTTAAGCTGGGTTGTGATGAAGCTCCCTGCATTGGCATTAATTTGTACCACTATTTACCAATCATCTTACAAAGAAAGTCTCACAAGTCTCTTTGAGTGGCATGTATTCATCCTCAGGATAAAAGTTGAAAGGTCTCAGGAAAGCCCACTTGTTATGCTGCAACTGCTTGCTTTTCCTGGAACAAAAATAAGATGCTCATGAAAAGCTGGACAAGGTAGAAAGAAATGAATTAAATCAAGTGGAGGGGAAAAAAACCAGAAACACAAAAGTCTGCACCTACAAAGATATGTTCTCTGTTTGGTATCAGGTCCAATAATAATTAGCATGTATGTTACAGACCAGCCAGACCCACAAAAAATTTACTAACCGTTTCTGTCCATATCAATATAGACTACTGACTTCAAGTGACCCTCTTTTCCTCTCCCCCCCACTCCCATTCCAAAGATAAAGTAAATGGCTCATGTGAATGACCCACACAATTTCAGGTTTGATATGTAAATAGGATGACCAGGTGTCTCTGAAAACTGCAATCTTTCTGTTTTCAGGGCCTGTCCTGTTGCCAGTCCCACCTGCCTAGCCACCTGAAATAGCCAGAGACCAGCAGAGCTACCAAAATTTATATCCTGCTGGGTGAGCACGCATGCACTCCAGATCTGTCAGATACTAACATTGCCCCCCTACGCACCATGAAAGCTTGCAGTGAGCACTCTTCTACACCAATTCCACCTTCTCAGAGTCACATCTGGGGGCCTGATCCATCTCTAAAGTAGACTGGTATAAATCAGAAATACCTCCCCTGAAGTCTGGTATAAAACCGGTGTCAGTGAATGGAGACTCAGGCCCTGAGATTCTGGGCAGAAAAACAAGCAGTTCAGATTGGCTGGTACAATAGTGACCCAGATAAAAAGAGGCAGCACCCACACTTCTGCTCTCCTCCTCTGGAGCGTAACTGATTGCTGAGCTGTAACCTCAGCAGATCTGTGTTCTCCTATCAGTCCAGAATGCAAGAGGTGTCCAGTGAGCGAGCTCACAGATCCCATTCCATGCCGTCATCTCAGTAAGCTGGAGGGGCTACAGCACTGCCCAGGGCCTGTATCTGGAGAATACCCAGTGAAGCTGGAGGTGCCAAGAATCAATAACATCACAGAGCCCTGTCCATTGGCATCACATTAGCAAGCTAGAGATGCTCTTAACGTAATGAGCATATGAAAGCCCAGTTCACTCTCCCCGGCTAACAGCAAGAGGAGAGTTCCCCTCTCTCTCCTGCTACTGAACTTGGGGGAGTAAAAGAATTTGTGATGTCTTCATTTACTACTACATTTACTACTTCCCTTATTATAGATTTCAATAAAAGGTTAACCAAAATAATATACCGTCATCATTCCCAGATCACACTGTATTCTCCCCTGCACTAGTGTCATATTATAATAGACTAGCTAATCAAGAAAAATGTCTTCAATATGTGGACACATTTTTCCTGTATCCTAAAAATCATCTCTGAGTGATTACTTCTTCAGTCTAATTGGTCTAGGTACCATTAGAATTAAACATAAAATACATAAGATCAAAAAGCTCTGAAATATTTTCCATGCCTATGTCTACACTGGCAAGTTAGTTCGAATTAAGGAAGCTTAATTCGAACTAACTTAAGCCATGGCTACACTAGGCTTTCATTAGTTCAAATTAAGGGCTTTCTTAATTTGAACTAATAAATTTGAATATGCTATTCGAACTAAGGGTTAATTCAAACTAGTTAGTTCGAATTAACCGATGTGGCCATGTTAGTTTGAACTAACCGGCCCATTGAACTCAATGCAATTTGCTAATTCAAACTAAGCAAGTTGCATGAATGGCACTTGCTTAGTTCCAACTAAATTTTGCTAGTTTGAATTAAGTTAATTCGAACTAACTAAAATTAGTTTGAATTAGTTAGTTCAAATTAACTAATTCGAACTAACTTTAGTAAGTATAGATATAGCCCAGGGGATTCATTACATTTTGCCCTTCTCTCATCTTCCATTAAAGTCTCCACTGTTCAAGAAAAAGAAAAGGCACCCTTAAAAGGTGCTCTTTGCCTTTTTGGCTTCTCTTCTCTTCCTCCATCATGCTTGATGACTAGCAGCTCTTGATTTCAACTCAACCGCACTCATGCAATCACATTATGAATCGCAGATAAACATGCAGCAGACCTACTGTGAATGGGGTAGGCTTCTTGTCATGAATCCGATGACTCGGCAATTCTTTGGTTGTCTTGGACTTTCAGAATGAATTTAATAATTGAATGAAGCTAACGTGCTTGAAGGGACCGGACTGCAATGGAGGAAAAATCCAGGTGGGATTGCATTTTTCCCTGAACAAACCCTGTCATGACTATGCTGAGCTATATCTAGAGATTATAGGCTTGAGCTCCACAGATGAAGTCACCTCACCACTGTCCCCCTTCCCATGTGTTCCGGGCACTTAAGCTCAGTATTATCTATTCAGTGAATGAGAAGGCTGCTCACTCCTGACATTTATTCTCCATCACTGACAGATCGGTTCTTGAACTGGCAGTACAATAAAATGATTTAAGGATCGCAACAGTTTACAATAATGTTTGCAGATAAATTCTTAGACCCAGACTATAAGACCAGAAGGGACCATGATGATCATCAATTCTCTGTGTCACAAGCCACAGAGCTTCACCCACCCGATCCTATAGAAGGCCCATAGCTTCCGGCTGAGTTAATGAAGGGGGGAAATCTTGATTTAAAGGATGTCAAATTACAGAAAATCCACTATTTACTTTAGTTCAAACAAGCAATTGACCTATGTCCCACAATGTAGAGGAAGTCAAAAAGAAAAAACCCAAAGTCTCTGCCAGTCTGACCTGGGAGAGAATTCCTTCCTAACCCCAAATATGGTGATCACTTAGACCCTGAGCATGTGCTCAAGACCCATCAGCTAGACACCTTGAAGAATTCTTTGTTGCATCTCAGAGCCATCCCCATCTAGTGTCCCATCAAAACTAGGTTCTCACTGACTTTTTCAATTTCTAATTAGCAAATTGTTAAATCTCAAGCAATCAATTCACAGGAGATGTCCTCTGGAAACATGGAGATTTCCATCCACAGGGAGTGCCTTCCAAACAATCTAGTCTATCCAATATCTGTCACCTCATTTTAGGAGTTTAGTAGGACTGGATCTCTTCCAGGCAGGAAGTTTTGTCCATAAGTGGGTTAGAGGAGGGTGGGGCTGAGGCAGGCTCCGGCTGAATGCAAAAATAGACATCACCTACATAACAGTAATAATAAGTGGGCAATGTCACTGGCAGTATGCAATTGGAGAACTGCACTGTAATAAAGATTTAACCAGCACTTGGAATTGGGACCAGGTCATTCACTTCTAGTATGTAGCTGGTGCCTGGTTACTATGGTGAATGGCATTTACACAACAGATCGAGTAAGAGATGAAATAGATCACAATCAACCTTTTCGTAATGAAGAAAAACTGTCCTGGACACTTCTGTAACTAGGTCACTTTTGACCCCACTTAAATCCATGCAGCCTCACACAGACACCAAGGGGGCTGCACCGTTGTAGAGCAAGGACAGATTCTTGCCCACTGAGTCCCCACAAAGAATGATTTTTAAACCTTTAAGGTTAGATTCTCTGGTGTCATACACCCAACAGCCTCTGTATCCCACACTGACATATTCTGGCCAAAAAGTATTGGACCCAGCCCCAGGAGGATTGCCACAGTGCAAGAGGAATCCTTCAGTGGCACAGACTGGACAAAGAGACTCTTACTGCCCTCAGTCTCTCTACAACAAGGATCGCAGAAGCAAACAACACCTATTTTGATTTGCTGTTACAGCCTGACCTGATGCTATGTCATACACTCCCCTGCATTTAATTTCCTCCCATTCTGTAACTTTCCTATCTTCAAAGCGTCTGACGAAGTGGGATTTTCTCCCACGAAAGCTCATGCGATAAATAAATCTGTTAGTCTTTAAAAGTGCCACAGGACTCTGTTGTCTTTCTACAATAGACTAACACGGCTACCCCTTTGGAATTTGAAGGCATGGCCACGGCACTCTGAGCTGTGCTGAGCCTCAATTGTAATAAGTTTACAGCCAGGCACAAGGCCTCCCATTGCTCCTTACACAGTTCAGAGGGCTGGCATCGATAGAGTAGCAACAGGATTGGAAAGAGGAGCTTTAAAAACCACCCAACCTGGCTGGTGTGCTGTGTAGCTTACCTGCTCCACCAGACCTGGTCTTTTATCTATGCTTACTTGCATATGCACAGTTAACAGCCTAAGCAGATATTTGCATGCAGGTTATCTAAGTAGCACATACCCTGAAGCAACCACATCCACATTTGTAAGAAATTGTATAATTGTGCACTTTTTTGTGCAAACAAATGAGCCTTTGCTTGCAGATATATGGCCCGTCAGGAACTCTGCCTGTAGGTGGGCAAAGCCCCCGCAGTCAAAAGAGCTATGAGGAATTCAACCAGCTGAGGATCTGACCCAATCTTTTACTTAAAACAGACTTTTTAAACTGGACAGACTTTCTGCCTCACGGGCCATTCCAGCTCTGAGGCTGGTCTCTGGAAGGCTCACCAAAAGCAGCGGCGACTGAAGGCATTACAGCTGCAAAGGCCAAGAGCTGGACACACAACTGCAAGTTGCCTTTCTGACCATTTTTCCAACAGCACAACCCAAGCTTGGCGTTCTTTCCACCTGCGAGCGGGGCCAGGCCCAGGACAATGCCACCCACACAGGCCAGCCCACTTCTCAGTGTCGCTACTAGTCAGTCCAAAGAGCACTGCTAGCTTTATTATGGCTGCCACATGTATTGGACAATGAGTTGGATCTTTAAAAGCACCTTTCCCAAAAGCCATCATGACAACCATGACTCAGGATCAATCAGCTGGAATGACACACCATGTTTGACAAGGACAGCCCTGTGTCTGTGTCAAGTGTTTAGATGCATAGGGCCTTCCCTCTGTGAGGCCCCTTTTTGTTAGTGTTTTCTCAATATGAGCTCTCCCTCCTCCACTTTGCAGGGTGAACTCAGGGCCTCTACTCTCTCAAGTTCCTGGTACACTCAAACAGAGAAAAAGTGTTTTAATAATGGAGAGTCAGGCTGGGATGCAACTGTAAATAAAGCACCACTGCTTGCTGGGGCGATCTGATGTACTTAGTGTGTCAGAGGCTGCCGTCTAGCTCCTCAATGTCCATGTGCAGTGGAGCGGTGCCACATTTCTCCCTAACTAGCACAAAGAGAAGTTACATCCCAGGGCTCTAAGTTTTGGGGCAGTGTGAATGTGAGAAAGAGTAGGTACAGGGGATGGAGCCTGGTACTTCGCTGAGGAAGATCGAAGCTCAGGTTCAAATAC
This sequence comes from Pelusios castaneus, assembly GCA_007922175.1. NCBI lineage: Eukaryota > Metazoa > Chordata > Testudines > Pelomedusidae > Pelusios > Pelusios castaneus. Next base: position 13,177,034 of record ML685813.1, read on the forward strand.
ATGGGCCCTGTCATCTGAAAAGATTACTAATTCAATTTTCTTTGGCAGCTTTTCTCACCTGTCATCTTTTTCCTTTTACATTATGGCCTGGTCCACACTATGGTGCTAAGTCAATGGGAGATATGCAATCTATGTGCCACGGAATGTGTATCTCCCATAAACTTAGTTACCAGCACTTATCGCGCTGTCTTTACTCAGCTGCATCAATGGGAAATGCTTTGCTTTCCCTTCAATGCAGCATTACTCTAGTTGGAGGGGTGGACTTACTGCATTGAAGGGAGAGCACCTCCAGAATCAATTGAATGGGTCTATACTGGCCGCTCAATCAATCCCGCTGCATCAATCTGTGGGGATCAACGCAGAATTTTCAGCGTAGACATGGCCTTTGTATTTCCATCTTAACTCTTGCAGATTTTCCTGGACACAACTATTAGTGCAGGATAACTGCAGTTTTTTTGAACATATGTACTTATCAGGAGCAAAACCCATTGGCTACCACACATGCAGAAGAGATCTAAAACAATAAAATCAATTTTTTAGGAAATAAGATCAATTTTTTATTTTCCTACATTGTGTGGGTCAAAGTCCAAAGCTATAAATATCTATGGAAGAAGGCGCTGGTTTTATAAACATTATTGCACCTTCCTTCTTATGTCTATTTCAGGCATAAGTAATTATTGAAGGCAAATCATGGCTCGGTGTAGGTGGGTCAGAAATGATTCAGCAGAGAAATATGCATGGTTGAAGACAGAGCAACCCTACGGAAGCAGAAGAAATGTTACACTCTGTCTATCCAACTTACGGAAATCTTGCCTTTGATGTTCATGTAAACGTGTAACACGTCCCAGCTACTTGCAGTAACCAGTTAATGTAAATCACTCACCTGATATTAATCATGTCCCCTTTGTGTGTGTGTTTGTGCACATATAAGGGTATTACAGTAGCAAGTCAGCGTATGATTTTTGGTAGATTTCACAGGCTTTTATAAATGTATAAGATTAACTCAGTAAAACAGAACACATTCAAATTGTATATCTTCATTCTTCTGCCATAGAGCTCCAGTAGCATGAAATAAAATACAATCTGAGTCAGTGCAGTATCACAGAGTGCACATTTTTGGAATATGTTAAAAGCCCTATTTTCCATAGAATCTTATATAGCCAGATAGTCATTAGCCCTCCCGCTGCACCCCGAGAATCCCATGATCTAAATCTGGGTTATGATGATCCTCAAATGGCATCATTTATATTAAAAAGTATTCTGCATATTCAAAACTCCATTTATATAAATAAATCACATTTCCCATTCGATTCAGATAAATGTGGATTTACTTTAGAACTCAAAATGTATGTGACATTTAATGAATATTGGTCTTTATTTACAACATATTATGTATTGTAATGACAGCCAAAGATTAAATAGCCATTTGAATTGCTGTAAAAGAAACACACTCTTTCAGTTCAAACCTCATTAAGAAATGGACAGTTTTGGGATGGGCAGTCACAAAAAACTTGCAAAAGAAAGGAAATATTTCTACTTTTGCCATTACCAAAATGAAATCCATCAGGTCCTGATATGAAAGCAGTATGAAAGCAGATTCAAAGCAATATCCCTTCACACTAGAGATTTGGCAGAAACTTATCGTATAACATTATAAAGGTGGTAAACTCAGTCTCTAATGTTTCTAAGCTATTCTGGTGGCAGTAGTATTATGTGACCTCTGAGACTTCTTATGAGTATAATGGAAAGATGTTTTTAGTCATAGAGGTCCTCCAGAAAAAATATAGAATGCAGAAAATATGATTTATCTTATTTAGAGTAAGTGGTCTATTAAACTATCTATTATAGGTATTTATTTGTTATTTGAATAAATCCTCTGAGACAGTTACTAAAGATAAAGTATAGAGTCATAGACTTTAAAGGTCAGAAGGAACCATTATGATAATCTAGTCTGACTTCCTCAATAACACAGGCCACAAAGCCTTGCCCACCCACTCCCTTAATAGACCCTAACCTATGACTGAATTACTGAAGTCCTCAAATGATTTACAGACTTCAAGGTACAGAGATCCACCACAGAATCCACCAGCAAGTAAACCATGCCCTATGCTGAAGAGGAAGGTGAAAAACCTCAAGAGTCTCTGCCCATCTGCTCTGGGGGAAAATTCCTTTCCGACCCCAAATATGGCAAGCAGCTAAAACCTGAGCATGTGGGCAAGACTCACCAGCCAGACACCTGAAGAAAATTCTCTGTACTAAATCAGAACCCATCCCATGCCAGTGGGCAGAGTCCAAGCAGAGTAGGAAAGATGAAACTTGTGTGAGGTCACTACTTAATGCTGTGTCCAGCTGCAAATGTTAGATAACATCTGACCTTCCATACAGATTTGAGAGGTGTTTGAATCTGGGGATTTGGTTTGAGCCCATCTCTAATATTTACATCTTTTGATAAATGTGTTTAACACATTTAAGTGTGGCTCTGTAGAGCATGATGTCTCCTCCAGAAGTTGCATCTACCTTGCAACTGGGTGTGTGCTTCCCTGATCAGATGGACAGATGCATACTAGCTCTTCTCACACTAGCAGACTTTTGGAAGAGAGGATAGGATGAGATGGCCACAACATAGGCCATCTGCCACCGTTATCAGCACATACTCCCATTGGCTGGAGACGGGACACTAGATGGGGAGGGCTCTTAGGGTGCAACTACACTTACAAATTAAGTTGACTTAAGGAGGCTTAAATCGACTTAATTTACTCCCCGTCCACACTGGGCTTTCCTTAATTTAACTTAAGCTGCTCCTTAAGTCAAATTAAGGAAAAGTTTGTTTGAATTAATAACACCTAGTTGTAATTTGAACTAGTGCTTAAGTCAACTTAAGCCAGTGGAGTTGCAGAGTAGTGCCAAGTGGACCTTTTCAAGTCGACTTAATAAGGTTGAAAAGGGGCCACGTCTACACTTGAAAACTTAAGTCCACTTCTGTTAAGTCGACTTAATAAGGTCCACTTTAAGTCAACTTTATAAAGTCGACAACTTTTCAAGTGTAGACATAGCCTTAGTTACTACAGAGAATTCTTTCCTAGTGTCTGCCTGTTGGGTCTTGCTGAAATGCTAGTCACCCGAGTATGTAACCAGAGATCTAGGCAGATTTGTACTCAGATGGCTAGTCCCAGCTGTTGCCCGTGGTGGCCCCAACTATGCTGCCATAAAGAGTTAGCATGTGTCTGTCCACCTCTGCTCGGAAGTACACTGCAAGCTGCAGTGTAGACATACCCAGAGAGTAATTTCAAATCAAAACAAAATGGACAAGCTACATAAAGGAATAGAACAAGGAGAAAAGCAGCCCACATGTACGATAAATGGTCACTTTAAAAAATAAGCAAACATCTTTTAAAGGAGTAGTTTGCAGTCAACCCTGTTGGGAGTCCCAACAGAGAGGCCACGTGCTGAATGGGCCATGGAGACTGAATTGTCATTAACGGTCACCAGAAGACTTAACACACACAGAGAGTACGCACGCTTTGGAAGATGCCAAAAATCTTAACTGCTTGCAGATTCAGCAAGTGAGTGTCACCCATCCACACTCTGCCCTTCCCTTTATTTGAAATTCCAGATTAATAAGCACTTCCACAGAAAGGGGAGAATTTTACTGTGACTCACATGGTGATTATTTTTGTTTATAAGACACGCCTTACAATTTTCTACTGGATCCAGGCACACATCATAAATCACGTGCACATGACAAACATGGGCACAATGAATGTAGCACCTAGCAAATCTTGAATAATTAAAAATTTCTTTGAAATTTTCATTTCCACCGGTGTGCGTGTTAAACTGTCATTCAAAACAAAATGAGAACACTGGAAAGGTTTACAACATTCCCCTTTTAAAGGGGGTAATGTATAAAGAAGAGGGATATTTGGAAGCCGCTGAATACTTAGGAAGCCGTTACCATCCTCCATCAATGCATGCCAAAACTTTTGACATCAGAAGGCATTCTATAGCAGATGAAAGCATACAAGGACCTCAGGCTGTTAAAAGATCAATACACCTGTAAAAATAAGTTTCACCTAATGTTTTGTATCATGTTTTTCATCCAACATATCAGAGCACTCTTCATGCTGCTTCAAATCTCCACAGATATGCACAGCAATCCCTGTAAATGCAGCCACATATAATGCATAATACAGTAGACAGATTCTCACTTACACTAAGGCCTCTTTACAGCACTCTAGCAGCATGAAGGTGCCTGAAAGCACGTGTAAACGTTTATGCTGCCAGACCTGTGTAAAGAGACCTTCGTGTAAATGAGGATCAGGCCTAATAACCTTTAAATTGAATATAGCAACTCTGCGTAATATTTCAGGACCAAAGTGCTAAAGACTACAGACAACTGAAAGAACAGTAGGAGTTAAATAACCAGAAAGTTGAAAGCAGAAAAATAGCCAACTGGAATTTGGCCAGGACATCAGCACTTTACTAACAATATTGCCAACTCCAAGCACTCAACAATCATGAGATTTTTATTTATTTAAAAATTAAAACTTGGATTTTTTCCTTTGCTTTCTGGGATGTAGCTGGGCACAATTCGGAGCTTTTCTTTGCAACCAGGAAGTCTAGAAATTTACTTTTTCTTTTGAATGAAAGCCAATATTTTCCCCATAATTCACTTGACTCCAGGAGCTCAGGCTACAAGGAAAACATCAAACAACATGAGACTTACAATAAAATTGTGGGAGAGTTGACAACATTGCACTTGTATTCTAGCAAAAAGCAGCACTTTTATTTGTCTTCCAGAAGATGGGCACTTCCAAACAGTGGAGGAAACAGTGCCACAAACTGGTTCACCCACCAGCACTTCCTGCAGCACCCTGAATTTTCCTTAAAGGTGCTTCTTTGAAGCATTCACCAGGCCTTTCCCTGCTTATCCTATGAAAACTAGGGAGATTACAGCCTCCAGTAGCATGGTCACCCATAAATCATTATTATGCTAGTGCCTAAAGACGGCCCCAGAATGATGACCCATTGCGCTAGGCATAATACAGACACAGCAGAAAACAGTTCATGCCCCAAAGGGTCAACAAGCTCAAAAGAAAAGATGAAGAGATGGGAGAGTGCCAGGATACAATGTACAAAAGCAGAGACACCAACATGATGGAGGAAAAGCATTGCCATATTTATTTTTTAATTTTGGGGGTGGAATTTTGTTGAGAGAGATTGGGCTAAACAGAGATGAAGGGAGAAAGCAAGGGGGACAGGATAAAGGACAAAAAGGAGAGAGGAGAAATGGGGAGCACAGAGGGCTGGTGGAGAGACAATGAGGGGAAGAGACTGTTCGGGTGGGTTGGAGCCAACAACCATCATCAACACAGGGGAAAGAAAATCCAGAGTCAGAACTAGGACATCACCAGTATCTGGAGTCCCGGCTGTACCTGCCCTGTGTCAGTTCCCACCACCTCCAGTATTTTGGGTACTGAATCCTCCCTAGAATATCTTTCTTCTAAACCCACAGGGCTCAAGGAAGGAGGAGTGCCACATGTGTCCTAGTGACCCTGGAGGGGTGGATGGTCATTCCTGCACAGTTTTAGATCCAGGGAGAGCATGGGAGGGAGGGGCTTGGCGATTCCTGCTTGGCCCCATCTAATGACATTGTTATCCTCAGTCAGGAAATATTCACCATTTGTAAAAACTGACATATTTAAAAGGAAGAAAATAAGGGGGATAGCATATGGTTCAGTACAATGAAACTTCTTACTTCCCATAGACAACATCTCATATAAAGCAACATAATATAGCTTACTTGTTGCTTTATCTCCATTGAATGTCCACTCCTTGGCCAGTGAGTGACTGGAAGAGGGGTTCATTTCAAGCAGATTTCACTTTTATTTGGAACTCCTAGGCACTAAGGAGTCAACCTTGTTTGTCCTCCCCACCCCAGGAACAAAGGAAGAAGCAGTTATCTCTAGTACAGTTGATCAATATTTTTCAAATAAAAAGCTTTTTCCAACAAAAGGCATCTTTTCTTTTCAACAAAACATCAATATTGTCAAAAAATTATGAAAATTTCGTGCTTTTTTAAAAAAAAAACTATGATTTTCTAAACCCAGATTTTCAGTCAAAAATAAATTCCAATAATCATTCTCATAACACATTTGATCAAATTAAGAATATATGACAAATATGGATCAGTTCTGAACTCCCAAAAACAGAAGGACATTTTTCTATTAAAATAATTTTCCACCCACTCTAATGACCAGACATTCCTGTTTATGTAGCAAGAAAACATTCCTGTTTATGTAGCTATCACACTGTATCTGCCTAATTCTGTGGGAGGGAGGGCTAGAGAAAGAAGGTGTTGCTCCCTGATGTTCTTCTCCTAGAGTTGGGTCAATGGAAGATCAGTGTTGGTCTCCAGACCCGTGGCTAGAAAGGGGAAGGATTTTCCTAACTCCAAATTCACCATCAGTCAATTTTCTCCTCACTTTATTAAAAAGGTATTTTTTTCTTGATGAACTGGATTAGATTTAATTATAGGGCTCACTGTATTTTATTACTGATATTTTAAGAGAAACATTTTAAGTTAGTTTTATTGTAAAGTTTGCTTATTGGTAAGGGAAAGTTCAATTGAATCAGACATATGTTTATTTCTCCATGAATAAAGAACTTCCTTGCTGAAAATGCCTCCCTTAATACACTTGAAAATAAACAACCTATCGCCAGCCATTCAACCCTGTCCATTCTCTGGTATCATCACAAGAGCAGGAGATGACACAGTTAATGACATAGAGGTGAATTCAGAACAGCATGTAATGCACACTGATTGGGTATGGTTTGTTTTACAGGCTATGAACTATCCTAGACAGAAGAAGGAGCCTGATTGGTTCACCCGGTTTTGGAGTCATGAGGACAGCTGAAATAACAGGTCCGGGATCAACCTGCCACGCTCCTCTTGTTTTTATAAAACCTGTGACACACACCACATATTACTTAGCTAATTGCTGGCACCTGACCTTCACACAATGCATCCAGTGCTTCTCCCCTGTTGTTACTCAATTTAACCACCCACACCAGTTGGCTGTCCAACTGCCAGATTAAAAGATTAATGTTTTAAAGAGCTAAATACTGAACTGGATTCCAATCGCCGAGTGACTCCGAATGCAACCCCTGGATGTTTGAAGGGGAGAGAAGTACGGACATAATACGCTAACAAATATCTGAGGAGTGTAAACATCCAGAATTAGGAGCAATTAGTTAGGGTTGTAGAAGATGTCAAATTAAGAACAATAAGATGGCATTAAAAAGTGAGGTGGGGGGAATTAAGGTGAATATCATGGAAAGCATTCTGAAAAAGAACTTGAGTTAACCGCAGAGTAGTTTCCGAGGAGAAACACTGGAAGCCCCAGCGCTTGGGATATTTAACTGCAGAGAGGACAAATGTATGGTAGGGAATAAAGTCTCAGTGCCAGGAATATAGAGTAATGAGTCTTTTCCATCTCTAATTTCTAGAAGGCAAATTCTCAGTAAATCAGCATAGTTCCACTGCCATCACCCGATAACACCAGAGAAGGATTTGCCCTAGATTCTTTAGATTGCCCCTGCCTGGGAGGGAAAATACCATGTTCAGTGGTGCCAAATCAGAATGGCAGGAGATGGATTTTTTTAAATTCCATGCCAGGCTGAGTAAGGAAGAAAGAGACACCAGCTCATCAACAGACCTTCAACTACCTATGCATATAAATATATATTGTCAAAATATTTCTGATAAGGCATTTCCTATCTGTATGTCTTTTCTTCTGAGATACCCTGCCCTTCTCCTTCCCCCAGGCTCTTATCTCTTGCACATGGTTTGCCTCAGGAGAAATAACCATAACAAACTGTGATATATAGCCAACTTGGAAAATGTGATGACGTTCAGGGTTCCATTTGAATTCCTTTATGCTTACGAAGTTCAGAGACTGTCCTAAAAGCTGCCAAAGCATTTTTAGCAGGAAGTCAGAAGAAAAGGAAAGATAAGGGTATTGCTATTGTGCATTCCTTGCCATGTGCTTTGATTTGTTTCCTTCTGATGCTTTATTCAACTGGAAAAGAATCTTCTCCAACTTCCCATTCTTCCCCTCCACCTCACCCAAACCAAAACCAAGCAGTCTCAGATACGTGTTCTTAGCCAAATTTAGGCCAGGGGTAGGGTGGTGTTCAGGGAACACACTGGGTGATGATTCAAAAAGGAATGGTTTTAAATGGTCATTTAAAGAAAACATGTAAATGACTTGGAATGATCAAGCTTCAGTTAGCTTATGCAACCATGTGGTACTGCTCCATTAATTTCTCAGTCCTCAGTTCCCCCTGCCCACCCCTCTTACTTTGTGTTCTGTTTAACTCGTTACATCACATCTCTAATAATATTGCAAGATCTTTGGTGGAGGGATGAGAAAAGTTCAGAATTTTTGACCAAATACTTTTTTCAGCCCAACCAAAATCGTCACTTTTTTCTTGTGACATTTTTTACTCTGGAAATTTGGCAAACCTGTTTTAATTTCAAAACAGGTATTTCCACTTTTTTGTTCAAAATATAAACTAAATTGATTGAAAAAGCTTTTAAAATAAAGATTGAAAATGGAATGAAACATTTCAGTGATTTCAAAGTGTTTCAAATGACCAGAAGCCAAAAGGTTTTTCACCTCATGAATATTTTTTGAGATTTTAGGCTTTCATGCCAATTCAAGATGGAAAAAACATTTTCAACTCTCATGGCTATTCACAGAATGGGAAAACTTCTTTCTGACAAGCTCTAGGAGGTCCACTTCTATTGCACAGTGGTACCGTAAACCTGATTGTGTGCCATTTTATTATAAAATACTTGAGAGCCCATGTGGGTGAGGTAACATCTTTTATTGGACCAACTTCTGTTGGTGAAAAAGACAGTTTTCAAGCTTACACCAAGCTCTTCTTCAGCAATTTATCTCTTTCATCAACATATGCTGGTCCAATAAAAGCTATTACATTACCCACCTTGTTTCTCTAATATCCTGGGATCAGTATTGCTACATCACCACCATGAAATAAAATACTTGTCGAAAAAGCATTTTGGGCCAGATAGCCCAGTGTGGTGTGGCTGCTTTCCATTGCATCACTTGCATAAACTAGCCCAGAAGTTAGTATAAACAGATCAGGAAGGATCTCTCTAAGGTAAGGGTGATCTTCCAGGGATAGAGAACTGATAGCTGGGACTCTTAAGTCTTATCCCTTTCCTTAGTTCACCTTAGTAGGTAAACTTTAAGCTTGCATATCTCTCTGTCTCTCTCTCCCACACACACACACCTTGCACAGAGCCAAGTTCGGCCATAACCATGAATCTAGACCACTGAGAGCAACCAAGTCAAAGTTTTAAAATGTCTTAGACTTTGCTCTTTTTCCCATTGCTAGCTGAATAAAACTTGTAAAACCTGACTCTGCTTGCCACTTAAGTTGTTTTTCTTTCCCCCACCTATGATTTGGTGTCACAAATAATTTCTGTCACTCTTTTGTGCCCTAGTAAACTATGGCTTCAATTTTGTTCCTGCAATTACTCCTGGATTAAATCTAGGACATTTAGATATCCAAGTGGCAACCTGGGACAGCTAAGTGATAGTAATTTCAGCTACAACTATTTGAGCTCATAATCTTGTGGGTTCCAAAAGTGAGGCTCACTGAATATCTGGCTGATCATTTGCCCTACAGCATCAAGTGCACCCAGGCTGCTAGCCTATATTTACACTTGAACATACTGTTCAAAGCATGCTGATACGTTCCTCTCACTTACATAAACAACCTATCTGCCCCCAACACAGCCATCAAGTCTAGCAGGTTTCCTCTAAAGCCGGGTCAATACTGCCAAAAGTGATCTTGAGCATCCATTATTTGACGTAACCCTTTAATTTTCCACTAACTTGTCCATGAAACATTGTTCTTCACAAAAATGTCTGCAGAAACAGAAAGCATTGCAAATGCCCACACAAACATATGTTTTAACTAATATCATTGGTGGTAGTGTTCATGTAGCCATCCTTAAAGTTGGCTGCAAGTCACACCGTAGGAACAGTGAACACTCATCTGATAGTCACACTGAATACTAGATCTGAGCGAATACTTGATTTTTTAGGTCAGTGGCTGAAATAATATTTTTTCCCTCCAGAAATGGTTAATTTCAAACAAACTAATTTTGTTTTGTTTTCCTCAACAAGATAAGACTGAAAAAGCTTTTGTTCAGCTCAAATGAAATGGTATTTTTCAAACAAAAACCAGTGTGTTTCCAAATGAAATATCAAAACAATTCAAGTAGAAAATGTCAAAATGAACTATTTTGAGTTGGACAGAAAAGAATTGCTCATTTTTTACTGAGGCAAAATTAGTTGCCAAATTCGACCTGAATTCCAGAATAGCGTCAATCACGCCCAAACCTGCAATTTATTAGTTCTTTGAAAAAGTTTCACTCAGGTCTTCTGAATAGTGGAGCAGCAACCCATTATCTGAAATGTATTCACAAATATGTTCAACAAATGAACAAACTGGTAAGAATTGAAGCCTGCTCCTGGATAATTTGTGAACAAGAAAGGGGTTAAACGTATCATATAAATTTCTAGCTAAGAATAGATTCCCCCCAGCTCTAGTCATTTGCATTTGTCTCTAGACTGCTAGAACTATTGGCACAAAAGACAGAAGAAGCTTTTGTTTATTCTTCCTGCTTCTGGTCCTCCAGATGTTCAAGTCAGGCAATTTGTTTGTAAAATTTTATTTACATATTTGATGAAATCTCAGCAGAATACCATAACTGACTCAAGTTACTATCATACACTAAGATGACCATCTAGGCCCTGAGACTTCTAAGCATGCCAAACATATCTTTCCAGCTATGAAGTACATAAATAACTTATTCTATTCAGTAATGTTGTGCCAAAGAAGAAGCTCTCACAAAAATGCCGCCCCCTCCTCCGTCCTGCACCACCACCAGTGATAAACACCACCTACTAAAGTACAATTGCTTACAGAGGAATGGTGCTGAGGAACTAAATCATGTTTTCCCAGTTAAACAGTGCTTAATCAGAACCACCGAGGAAGGCAGTGCTACTTAGCAAACAAGCTTATATTAAATCCACTTACCGTAAATGCTTTTATTTGGTTCCTGGAAAAAATAAAAACAGATGGAGTATATGCATGAATAGCACTTGGTTCAACTTCTGTCATTGGATTTGGGGCTGGGGTTTGTGACTTGTAGGGAGAAGTAGTGTTCCATCCTCCCCTGTGAATTTGTTTTTAAATACCTTATTCCTTGTACAATACAGTCTATTCCAAAGATGTACTCTTCTGAAGTATTGTCAAAGCCCCAGGGATAAGACAGTTCTGGCGGGAATTATTTAACAAGACACAAAGAAAGGGTCATCTCCATCGGAAACAGATTTCACCCCAACCTTTCCTATGAAAGTAAGGAGCACCCCAATGCAATCCTGTCACATTAACCGTTGAGAATCTGGCAAATACATGGAAACTGCATCAGCTGTGGACTGAGTTCTTCCCCAAAAGAAGAGAGTACAGACTTTTTCTGTGGGTAGGAGATGGGAATGAAGAACACACTTTAGCAGATTGTAGGGGAGCTGGGGAGAAGAAAAAGGATAGCAAGAGAATTGGCACCATGTATCAAAGACTTAATAGTCTATTACAGTACATTGCTCATGCCTGCTTGATGAATAAATGTGTCATCATAACACATTGGGCTTTTGAATGGCTCTCAGCATCCACTAGTTAACATCTCTTCTTCTATAGATCTCTTAAACAGATTATTAGTTCCCAGTTCTATGGTGCAACAATACCACCCTAGTGGAATGGTAGGGAAAATGAATTGTGCGTTTCAAGCCTGTGAGGAACATGTTGATCAGATTTCCAGTGGAAGTTACCTTTCCCTCACTGGAAACCAAATCCATAAGGCAGTTATAGTTCATTAGTAGTATGGCAGCAGAGCCCAGAGGCTTGAATCAAGAGGGGAAATGTTGAACGCCTCCCTCCTCAGGCCTGCAGAGTTAATGACTTCTTGTCAGCCATTGTCCTTGCTAGCCCAGCTCTTTCCACCTGCCAATGGGGCAGCATTTTTGTAGCACCAAGCAAGCGAATGGAGCCCTCCCCAGCTGTAATGCTTTCCAGATTGCAGGCCATTTGTTGTAGTTAAAGTGGATATCAACATATGCTGCAATTCAAAACAGCCGAATCTGACATTTGCTGGGCTTGTGGAAGGGGAAACAATATTTCTTGTGTCAGCCTCTGCCCCAAAGGGCTTAGAATAATCTAAAGGACAGTCTGTTGCTACCTGGATGAACAGTGCCACGGGCAATGGCCCTTGGAGCTACATGAGACTACGTGGCAATACCATTGTTAACTAGTCACTTCCATGATATTTTCCCACTGGATGACAGGCCATGCTCATTTCACATCCGATGGCGCCACACTAAACATGGACGGCGGGACCCTAGGAATAACCTGCCTAGCTGTGTGCTGTCTTTATAGTTATTTATTTATTTTATTACATTTGTTCCCTGAACTTGGTTTCAGCCTGTTACACAAGAACAGAATAGGCTGGGGACTGCCCCAAATGGTTTTCCCACTGGTCCACAATTTATCTTGCTGGGGCATGCATGATCTCTTTCTCAGCCCCTGCATCAGGGCCACAGTGGAGCACCTGAACATTTTAAAAGAATGTCTGGATATATTTTATCTCAGAGGTTCTGCTGCGTGAATTCTCCACCTGCGCTCCAGAATAGTTTCTTAATCAGTGCCTGGAACCTTATCAACATGACAAATGACTGGCCAGGGATTTTCTTTAGCAGTGACTCAATCAGCAGCCTCATAGCTGGGATGAAAGGGGCAGTTCCTGGTGTAAACCACAGGTCCATCACCGGCAAAGCTAATTGAATCTCACCCAAAGGTTTCTTTGATGCCAGATTATATTTTGTTTGGTGACTCACACTGATGCACCAGCGAGCTGGTAATTGCTCCTGATATACTGGGTGGGGACAGAGGGACCAGCTACCCTCAGAAATTTGTACTTGTGGGGCCTGATTTGCTCCTGACTGTCACCTCACGTCATCATTCACACCTGTGCAAAGGAGCTGTAAATTGTTGCCATGCTGACAGGACAGCACTTGCACCAGTGATGCAGACGTGCGAGAGACTACACAAAGTGCAGAGCAGGGAAGACTCAAGTTCATGACTGATAAAGTTGCAGTCCCTTGCCATGTGTTTGAATACATGTCCGATATTCATTCTGAACATCCAGTGTACTATGGACCTGATCCAACTCCAACTGAAGTCAGTGTGAGTTGACCTCAAAGAGAGTTAAATCAGCTTTGAGTTGCTGTATTTCTATGGACACACGCAGGTATTTGGACCTTAAAATGCATTCTAGAATGTACTTAATATGTAACTCTTGATGTTAAGAACTCTTTCTGGATCTCATTGAAACTTTCATAGCATCAATTCTAAAAATAAAGAACAGTCCCCCAGGGAAACCTCTTTCCCTGCAAAGAAATATCAAATAAACCACACTTCCTTACCAGCTACTAAATAAAGTCATTCTCACTTCTTAAAACACTAAAGCACATGCCTAATTAGATAATAAACCACACAATTAGTCCAGATAATGAGTCAGAGGAAAGGAAAAGAGAATTTCACACAGAAACATGGATTTATTTCTCTAGGAAGGTTATTACAGTCTTACACTTATGTCATGTCCCAAAGTGAAGTAAATATTACTATATATAGCTCCCATGTGATATAAAAAGACTGGAATCTTTCTAATAGACTTCAAGTTAACTTACTCTACCATGAAGCATTTTCCATAAAATGCTTTGAAGGCTTTTACTTATGATTTGTCTATAATACAGCAAATTGAAAGAAGCAAAAATACAGTGTTTACTTTTTGCTTTCTCCAGAAGAAACTATTGACAACCACACACTTCATTTATATAAGCAACTTTTCCTGCTCTTCTCAACAAATTTCCTGAGTGCTCTGAGACTTTTGAAGTTATGTTTGGCTTGTACCTTTGTAAACATGAGTAAACCTAAATAGTCTTCTCTTACCCAATTCCTTCTTGCCTACCTATGGCATGCTGTACACACTTGAGGTGCAACTTACCCCTGCCCAGGCAGAGCGGGCCGGAACAGACCTGTGTCCCACTTAAGTCCTCCAAATTGGGCTTGTTTGAGACTGAAGTGGAACTTAACTGCATATAGACTTTGTTCTGACCCTCTTCCCAACAGTGAGTATCACCTTTTGTGAGTGCATACAGATAAATCACCCTAAGGTCTTGTCTATACGAAAAAGGGTATGCCAGGATAGCTAGTGGAGAGAGAGTTTATACCAGCAAAGACTTCCTTGGCAGTAGAGCAAAAAACAATGAGAGTCCTGTGGCACCTTACAGACTACCAGATTTTCTTCAGTACAAGCTTTTGTGGACTATAACCCACTTCATCAGATGCATCAAGTGAGTTATAGTCCACGAAAGCTTATGCTGAAGAAAATCTGTTAGTCTATAAGGTGCCACAGGACTCTTGTTTTTCGCTGTACAACAGACTAACACGGCTACCCCTCTGGAAATTTCTGCCATTCTTGGCAGTAGAGTTTACACCAATTCACTGAACAAAATCTATACCAATAAAAGCATTTCTTTTTGCTGGTGTCACTGCATCTGTATCATGACTGTGCTGACATAGGTTTGATGATTATAAGCATGAATTTTTTCCTCCTACAGTCTAGCAAACAGCTATGCTGGCAAACCTTTTAAGTGTAGACCAGGCCTTAGGCATATTACATTTTGCTCTGGTGGCAAATATATTTACATCTTTGCTTACTTTTGGAACGAGATAAAACTTACACTTAGGCAACCTTCCTAAAAGTAAAAGGGTGGGACATGAATGTCAGTACTGAAAGCCCCCAAAATTTGCCTACGCAGCAAGTTGCCTATATAGAATCCTGGAAGATTAGGGTTGGAAGTGACCTCAGAATGTACTCTAATCCAATCCCCTGCTCAAAGGGCCAACCCCAACTAAATCATCCCAGCCAGAGCTTTGTCAAGCCAGGTCTTAAAATCTCTAGGATGGAAATTCCACCACCTCCATAAGTAACCCAATCCAGAGTTTTACCACCCTCCTAGTGAAAAAAGAGCTTTTCCTAATAGCCGACCTAGACCTTCTCATTGCACCTTGAGACCATTGCTCCTTGTTCCATCATTTGCCACCACTTAGAAAAGCCTAGTTTTATTTTCCCTGGAACCCCCCTTCAGGTAGTTAAAGGCTATCAGATCCTGCCTCCCCTTCTCTTCTGAACACTAAATAAGCCCAGTTCCCTCAGCATCTCCTAAGTCATGTGCTCTAGCCACCTAATCATTTTCGTTGCCCTCTGCTGGCCTCTCTCCAATTTGTCCACATCCTTTCTGTAGTGAGGGTGCAGTGGGACCAATACTCCAGATGTGGCCTCACCAGTGCCCAATAGAGGGGAATAATCGCTTCCTTTGATCTGCTAGCAATGCTCCTACCAGGGCCAGATTATTGGAGGGGTTTTAGGGGCTTAAATCCTGGGCCCTGGCCAAAAAGGGGATCCCAGGCTCAAGCCGCTAAAACCCCTGTATTAATCCAGCCCTACCCAGTTTAGTGTCGGAGCTGGGGGGAGGGGCAAGGCCCTGGAGCCAGAGACCAGGCTCTGTGCTCCGACCTGGCCCTGGGCCAGCTGACCCTCCCCTGGGGGCAGGGTGGGGCAGGCTAGCCCCTGTTTTCTCCACCCAGGGCTGGGGCTGGCTGGATCGCAGCCACAGCAAGGCCACCCCACCACCACTCCAGCGCAGCTGCATTGGAGGGCCCTGCGCTGTGCACCAGCTGGCCCCGCAATCATCCCCCCCCATCCCGCCACCAACTGGCCAGAGCGGGGCCATGGCTGGAGCACCCTCTGACTCCAGGGGCCCCCCAGCAATGGGTCCCCCGTGGTCAGGGAGGGGAAGCAGGAGGGGGCCTAGTTGAGTGCAGCCCAGGGCCCCTGGGCCGGTTAATCCGGCCCTGGCTCTTACTAATGCAGCCCAATGCCATTAGCCTTCTTGGCAGCAAGGGCATACTGCTGATTTGTTTCCTGCTTCTTGTCCACTGTAACCCACGGGCCCTTTTCTGCCTGACTGATAGATAGCCGTTTAGTCTCCAGTCTGTAGCAGTGCATGGAATTCTTCAGTCCTCAGTTCAGGACTCTGCACTTGTCCTTGTTGAACCTCATCAGATTCCTTTTGTTTCAATCCTCTAATTTGTCTAGGTCACTGTGTATCCTATCCCTACCCTCCAGCGTATCTATCATGCCTCCCAACTTACCAATCCCACATGGCAGTTACTAACCTAAAGATTCTAGTTGTATGTGTATACACATAGATGCATATATAAGAGCAATCTGGATGGATATGTTAAACCCATCTTTGCATCAGCACAAAACAAAATAAGAGAAAATGAACATCTGAATTACTGTGCTACTCAATGAAAGAAAATTGATGGCTGCACATGTGATAAAAGATAACAATATACATTGATTTAGTTGCAATGAGATGCAGAAGTCTGCTCTTTGTATTTCATGCTGCAGCAAACGCTTTTTAAAAAAAACTGGAATTCTTAAAGGTAAATGTGACGAGAAGCATTAGTTGTTGGATTATGTACAGTAAATGAAGAAAAAAAACAGACATGTCACTGCTTGGAATGCTATCTACTATAACAAGGGAAATACAGGCTCCTGAGCTCAGATATAGCAAGGAAGAAGGAAGTAATTTCACTATTTTTTTCAAACATATTAAAATATAGACATTACACATTCAAAAACAGTCTGCTGATTATTTGTATCAGACAGTTTTTCTGCTTTTCGAGAAGTGTTTCCATTCTGCATTAAAGGGAGATCTAGGGCAATGGTTTTCAAAATTTTTCCTCAGCACCCAGTTGAAAAAAAAATCATTTATGCCCACGACCCCACAATTACATCGTTGAGCAATGCATTCCAGTCTTTTGGTGGCAGCAACTGAGGGCACCGTGAACCACTACTGGGTGCCGACCCTATGTTTGAAAACCACTGATCTAACAGTCTTCGATCTTCGAAAAAGCAATACAGATTTGTCCTTTACTTGGGATTTTTACTTCTGCACATGCAATTTACCAGGGGTAGACAAACTTACCGAGCCTTCAAGCCGCATATGATGACCTTTAGAAGTTCGAGAGCTGGCGTGCACCTGAGAGTTCAGGGCTTTGGTCCTGTGATGGGGTTAGGGGCACACTCCTGCTGAAGCCCCAAGCCCCAGCAGGATGCCCCTCGTTGCTGAAGCTCCAAGACTTCCTTCCTGCTGGGCAGTAGCCCACAGCACCACCACCTGCTGTAGGGCAGACACCCTGAACTGCTCTTCCCTCCAGCAGGCGGAGAAAGAGGGGAATGTGAGAGGCTCTGAAAGCTGCATTTTAACAGTGAGAGAGCCAACTGCAGGTCATAAGCCACAGATTGACCACCCCTGCATCGTACTGAGCCACACTGTTTGTTTGGGTTCTCATTTGTGCATGCAGCTATTAGCATGTATGCCTGCAAAATCCATTTCTACTGCATTTTGCATGTGTAAATGGATTTGCAAATTGAGTGATAGTTTTTTTAAAAAAAACTCATAGACTGGTCTTTCTTGATATTTCTAAAAATAAAAAGATTTTTAAAAAAGCTTATTTGTTGCTTACAAGTACACCAACCAACCAAACAGAAACCAGCTGAGGCCACCTTTATACCTCAAAGCAGCATAGAAAGGGCACACCCAGTTCTTCCTTTCCCCCTCCCTTCTGTAGATCACTTTTAACTATCCTCTTTAGTAAAAAGACATCTGTTTCTCTCTACAATAATTTTCAAGTTTAGGAAAAGCAGCAATTTTAGTTTATTGTTCCATCTCTTCTCCCACATAGCACATGACACATGGACCAGTGAAGCCTGCTAACTTTTAAGGAACACCTGAGATTCAAAATTAACCAAGTGGCTCTCAACCCTCCACACTACTGTACCCCTTTCAGGAGGCTGATTTGTTTTGCATGCTCCCAAGTTTCACCTCACTTAAAAACTACTTGTTTACAAAATCAGACATAAAAGTACAAATAAGTATCATAGTATTACTGAAAAATTGCTTCCTTTCTTATTTTTGCCATATAATTATAAAATTGATTGGCATATAAATATTGTATTTACATGTCAGTGTATAGTATATAGAGCAGTATAAAACAAGTCGTCTGTATGAAATTTTAATTTGTACTGACTTTGATAGTGTTTATTATCTAGGCTGTTGTAAAACTAGGCAAATAACTAAATGATTTGCTATACATCTTGGAAGATCTCTGCCTACCTCCAGAGGTGTGCATACCTCTGCTTAAGTACTGCTTTAACCTACAAATTGAAAAACCAGAGATGGATGGCCTGAGATCTGAAGTATAATGGGATAAAAGGAAAAAACAATAAAAGTCAATACACTCCATATAAGAACTGTAAAAGGAGAGCTGTTTGGAAATGAGCAGAGAAAGAAAACGTTTAAGGCCAAAATTTCTAAGGGGCTCCCATTCTGTTTTCATTTCTGAATTTGCAGCTTTGCTTGTGCATCACTTACATACAAATTTACTAAGCACCAACACTTGCTCACACAAGTGGCATAATTTACATATACCAAACCCACTGGATGATAAGCTGTATGCAAGTGTAAATTTTAAAACCTGCACGTGCCAGTGTTACCTCTTTGAAAATGCAGGCTCAAATGTTTGCAAGCATAAAATTGCTTACAGAAAACAAAGGCCATGTTCTGAAGATTTGGCTATTAGAGGCCAAATCTTTATATTTTACCATAAAAATCGAACGCTACTGAAAGATCTTTTAAAAACCATGTTTGAAATAAGAGCTAGGCATGGCAAGCACCTCTAATCCCATTTTTATACCTTGTTGCTATCTGTCATCTTCCTTACCAGCAGATAAATCAGGGGAAGGCAACCCCTGGCACACACGCCGACAATGGAACAGAAGCCCATTCAGAGCGGCACATGGCACCCTCTGCAGCGCCACAGAATTGCTGCTCCTGCCATTGAAAGCCACTCCAGGTGGCTTCTTTCGCAGGCAGCTGGGGCACTGGGAATCCCAGCCATGCCCATGCCTTAGGCATGCTGCAGAAAGAACCCGCCCGGAGTGAATCCTCTCCGTGGCATGCTACCACTAAAAAGGGGCCATGCCAGACACCGTCCTTCCATGCGTGCCTGGGGACTCCTCTCCTCAAGCATGTTGTCAAGGGGAGCCACTCCAGGCAGTTTCTTTCCTCAAGCAGCTCCTTTCAGTGGCTTGCCCGGGGAAGTGCCTCCCCACCATCACTCTAGCCCTGGCCACCACCGAATTTTCAGGTGGCCACTGCTTTTTTTCAGTGGAGGGGGCCACTGGCCCCTGCTGAGTCAGGGAGGAGGGACTGGCACAGTGGTTGGCAAAGGCTGCCAACCTCTGAGATAAATAAATGCCATTTTGAGCCCAGCAGAGGTCCTTGGCCCCATGGAACACCAGCATCAGGCTCATAGAAAGCAATTGTGTGCGTTTTGCATAGCTTTAGTCACATCCATACCACAAAGCTCTAATTAATTATACTTAGCAATAAGAATAAAATCTGTAATAAGATACAAGAAGGATGTTGCTAAATTAGAGAAGGTTCAGAAAAAAGCCACAAGATCGATTTAAGGATTAGAAAACATACCTTATATTGATAGTCTCAAAAACTCAGACTATCTAGCTTGCCAAAGAGACAGTTAAGAGGTAACCTGATTACAGTTTGTAAGTATCTACATGGAGAACATGTATTTAATAATGAGCTCTTCAGTCCATCAGATAAACATACAGCAAGAGCCAA
Source organism: Pelusios castaneus (assembly GCA_007922175.1). NCBI lineage: Eukaryota > Metazoa > Chordata > Testudines > Pelomedusidae > Pelusios > Pelusios castaneus. The sequence goes on from ML685813.1 coordinate 13,196,965, forward strand.
TGACTGGAAGTAGAAGCTAGGAAAAAAAAAAAAAAAGACTGGAAATAAGCATAATTTTTACTGGTGACGGTAATTAACCAATAAAGCAATTTACCAGGGCTTATGGTGGATTCTCTATCACTGACAATTTTAAATCACGACTGAGTGGTTTTCTAAGAGATAAGCTCTAGGAATTATTCTAGGGGAGTTCTATGGCTTGTATTATACAGGAGGTCAGACTACATAACCACAATGATCCCTTCTGGCCTTGGAATCCATTAGGTTTTAAGATTATTTCCCTCCTCCTCCTGAATCAGCAAAAACTGAAATCCCTGAGCTCCTGGGATTATCTGTGAAGGCATCTTCTCACACACAGCGTTTCTTTCTGTCCTTGTGACATCTATCTGATGAAACCATGGTCTGCTATGCGGACATCACATGTCCTTTTAAAGCATCACATCTTTCCCTCCCTGAGTTTTGGGCAACATTTTTGTTATATAATTTTTTTTTAAATCCTTGAATCATTTAACTTTATCTACTGGGATATTCAAGTTCAGTAAGGCCTTCTTGGCTATTGATTTTACATTCAAATACCATGGCCATAGACAGCAATATAAAAAGAGAGGGCGAGCACACAGGTGTGCATCTATTCTCAGAAATGAGAGAAAAATGCACATCTGGCAGTGGCCTATATTTGATGTTTCAAAGCAAGGAAGATATCACCTCCTTGAGTCCCCTTCCCCAATAACATTTATGGACAATTCAGAAATACATGACTTTGTCTCCTAGGGGCCTTTCTTGCTGGCCTCAGTTTGCAGATATGCATCCTGCAGCTGTGCATAACAATTATACTCCAGATACTGTTTAATTATGGCTATATATCTGTACATACCAGTTATCCCACCATCTTGTCCCTTTGCACTACTCACTCCTCCATCTTGGAAATGCCACCTTGAATTTCATTGAAATAACATTGTGATGGGGTAGGGAGAAGACACTTTTCTGGTATGACACTTCAGCCAACCACTATCTTATGTGGACAGAACACAGCAGTCTCCAGAAAAACAAGTCTTCCTTTTCTATAGAAAGATTCTTACACTTTGTCTTATGTATCTTTTGCCTGCATCCTAAACCATATCTCTGTGGTTCCAATTCAAGAAGACACTTATCACCATAAACCATTACAGCACTACAATAGGATAGTTCATTTGATCTCAATGGGACTATTTTAGGCTTAAAGTTATTTATAGGCACTATGCAGAATTGTTCAGGGGAGGGGGAGTCTATATTTGAAGGGCTCCGTGTCCTAACAGTTTCTTTAAAATAGCATGTGTGACAACTGGGCTGATCGCTAGAAGAATGGCCTAAAGTAGAGTGTGTTAACACACAAATATTGATTTTTCTTGCATCTGATTGACACATTCTCTGTCAGTTGAGATCATTGACAATTGTATTTTTCAAATTTAAAAACAAACAAGCTAACAAACAAATCTAGGAAGCATTCAAAAATGTTCTAATTAAAATAATTGGAAACCAACAATTAGTATATTAAATTTGTCACTGAATGTTTCTCTTTTAAATGTTTCAAAAACACCTAAATCACATTGCCAGATCTAGGACAGAAAAGCTGTAGTGGTCATGAAAATACTGGGGAGAAAAATTCTCATGTAATTGACAACCTTCCTCGAGAATATCTAGGAAGAAAACAAAGGTCCAAAGAAAGGTAGCATTGTTTCTTTATCTCATACAAATATCCACCCAAATGGAAACAAGCAGTTATTGTAACACCACCTCACTACGCACTCACTGTGACCATTTCAGCTGATACGTTGCTACTGTGGAAAACAAAGGTAGACAAAATATTTTACAATGTATACTAAGCAAGCAGCAAAAAACGTCAGAGAAGCAGCTGGGGAGGCGGGGTTTAATATTGAATTTGCATACAGGTCAAAAGAACATGTCTCTGATTTTGAAATCTCATTAGTATTTCTGCTGATTCATTTGTTCTGTTGCTTATTTAGGACGTTACAAGCCACATGATGAAGTTTTGCACCCAAACATTATAAGCACAGAGAGAAGTATTGTTTTGATTAACAGCATTATAAATATTTTCCACCAAGAAGAAAACTTTCACAACATGCCTATTCTGCAAAATGATCACAGCAGGATACGTATTATATTATTCACATGTTACTGTGACGTCTTCATGGTTTAGGGTATTAGTAACTGGATACAGAACTTTTCACTACTAAATCACTGATTAAAATTCAGCCCAGATGACTATTTACCAATGTAAATTGATGGTCTCCATCTAGTTTCCAGCAGAAAAACAATACATTCAAGCTACAAAAATCACCAACAGCTACTTGTTCCCTTTGTGGTCAGTTATAATAAGTTCTTTGAAAAGGAACTGTCTTTTAGTTCTGTTTGTACAGCACCTAGCACAATGCGAGACTGGCACACTCTTGGGCCTCTTATGTGAACAGCAATTATACTAATTAAGTATGGGGATGGAAATTATTTATTATTCCCATAAACATGTGTTTCTACCTATAGTCTAAAGATTTCAGAATGTTAGGTGCAACTGAAAACAGGGCACAGATCGAAAACACAGATCATCTCACCTCTAGTTTCACGATATACATTCCTTCATCTGCATTCTTACTATTTACTATAAAATATTTATAATAAAAGTTCTTTAATCCAAGAATTAAATTAACAGAACAAAAAGAAAAACAACCTTCTCTGTGGAAACATCATTTGTCTTTTGAAGCGTAGTGTCCTTTGTGCATTGCATTAAAAATGCTTTTCTCTGTAACGATTGAGTTGGATTTACATGGCAAAGTTTTCAGACATAGGTATGTATATTGCGTCCACAAAACCGAAGTATGCATGTTTTCAAAACTCATTGAAGGTATCAGGGGCATAGCCAGCCCCTGTTTTCTGTTCATGTGACCAGAAACTGCCTGAGACATTCCAATTGCTAGGTAGCAAGCAGAGCTGGCGCACCAGCGCTCCGTCTCCACTTGTTACTGAGCAAATGAAGTTGTGTGAGGAGGAGGGAGGGGAGAGATGGTGAGATGAGGTCCACCCACTGCCGCGCCTGGTAGCGGTGCAAACTTTGCTACCGAGACTGCGGGGCTGGCCAGCAGCCCTGGCCTGAAGTCTGCATGGCTGCCAGGGGCTGCAGCAGGAGGGCTCCTGGAAGGGCCCTAAACTTGAAAGTTAACTCAATTTTTTGGATTGTGATCTGCAGTTCCATACTTTGTTTGAAGGCCCTAGTTTTATTAAGCATGGAAGCACTAGACTGGCTCTCAGGAGATGAAGGGTCCTCAGCTCAGCCACACTTCCTGCATGATCTTAGGTAAATCACTTTCTCTACCCTTTGCCTCAGTTCTCCATCTATAAAATGGGGATAATAATACTTCTCTACATCACACGAATGTTGTGAGAATGAAGTCCATTAATGATTGTTTAGCAATAAGATGCCACACTGATAGGGATATTGATAGACGGAACTTGGAAGATATGCTATGACAATGGTTCCCACACATGGCCCATGGGGTCTTTCAAAGTGGCTGCCATTCCCCTCTCGCTGGCTTCAGGAGAAAGTCACTGCCTAAGGACCCAGGTGGAGTGCATTGCCACGGGCCTACAAGACCAGTGCAGGCTCCTTGCTGCAGCCAAGAGACAGGAAATCAGTGCTCCCCTCCCCCTGGCTGGAGCAGGGAGCACAACAAAGTGCTCCACCTGGGTCCATAGGTGCTGCGGTCCCTGCATGAGCCAGCGGGAGGGGAGCATTGATCTCCCATCCCACTAGCTGCCAACTGGAGTGCACAGAGCTAATGGAAACATGTGGTTTCTCTGCTGTAGCCAAGAGCATGGGAGATCAGTGACGGGGCAGCCTCCTCACTAAACTCCTTTTGTCTGGCTACAGTGGAGGGTAGGATGAAGCTGCTAGCAGAGACTGACAAGGAGTCTGGTGGCACTTTTAAAGACTAACAAATTTATTTGTCACATGAGCTTTCATGGGAGGAAATCCCACTTCGTCAGATGCTTGAAGAAGTGGAATTTTCTCCCACAAAAGCTCATGCGATAAATAAATTTATGAGTCTTTAAAAGTGCCACCGGACTCCTTGTTTGTCTCGCTGAACTAAACTAACACGGCTACTCCTTTGGAACTTGGCAGAGACTGGTGGCCCTTTAGAGTTGTAAATATATCTGTGGCCCTAGAGCAGTGGTTTTCAAACCACGGGTCGGGACCCAGTTCTGGGTCGCAGACCCTCAGACACTGAGTCACCATGACCCCTGCCACCACCATCAAAAGACTGGAATGCATTGCTGAAAGATTCCAAAGGGTAGCCGTGTTAGTCTATTGTAGAAAGACAACAGTGTCCTGTGGCACTTTTAAAGACTAACAGATTTATTTATCGCATGAGCTTTCGTGGGAGAAAATCCCACTTCATCAGACGCTTTGAAGATGGGAAAGTTACAGAATGGGAGGAAATTAAATGCAGGGGAGTGTATGACATAGCATCAGCTCAGGCTGTAACAGCAAATCAAAATAGGTGTTAGGATTCAAAACACTGGGGAACAGCACATAGAGGAGGGGGAGGTCAAATCATTTGTTGTAATGCGAGAAAAATCCATAGTCCCTGTTTAACCCCAAGACAACTGAGTCAAATTTGCATATAAGTTCGAGTTCTGCAGTCTCTCTTTGAAGCTGTGATTTGTTATTCATCTGTTTCAACACAGCTATTAACAAGTCATCAAGGGAGTGAGCAGGGAGATTGAAGTGTTCCCCTACAGGTTTTGCAGTGTTGCAATTTCTGATGTCAGATTTGTGTCCATTGATTCTTTGGCGCAGAGACTGTCCTGTCTGTCCAATATATAAGGCAGAGGGGCATTTCCGGCACATGATGGCATAAATCACATTGGTGGATGAGCAGGTGAACGAGCCCTTGATGGAGTAGGTGGCTTGATTAGGCCCTGTGATGGTGTCATCAGTGTAGATATGAGGGCAAAGTTGGCAGCGTGGTCTGCTGCAGGGCTGTTTCTGTTCTGTGATCTGTAGTTGCTGGTAAGTATCCTTTTGAGGTTAGGGGGCTGTCTGAAAGCAAGGAGAGGTCTGTCTCCTAAGGCTTGAGAGAGTGAGGGGTCATCCTGTAAAATAGGCTGTAGATCTTTGATGATGTGTTGAAGAGGTCTGGCTTGGGGGTTGTAGGTGGTGACCAGTGGCGTTCTGTTGTTGTTTTTCATGGGCTTCTCCTGCAGTAGTTGACTTCTGGGTACCCGTCTGGCTCTGTCAATTTGTTTCTTCATTTCTGCGGGTGGGTACTGTAGTTTTAAGAATGCCTGGTAGAGATCCTGAAGGTGTCTGTCTCTGTCTAAAGGGTCAGAGCAAATGCGGTTATATCTTGGGGCTTGACTGTACACAATGGATCGTGTGGTGTGTCGAGGATGGAAGCTCGAGGGATGTAGGTAACTATACCGATCAGTAGGTTTGCGGTATAGGGAGGTCTTTATGTGCCCATCACTAATTTGCACTGTAGTGTCCAGAAAGTGGATCTCTTCGCAAACCTACTGATCGGTATAGTTACTTACATCCCTCGAGCTTTCATCCTCGACACACCACACGATCCATTGTGTACAGTCAAGCCCTAAGATATAACCGCATTTGCTCTGACCCTTTAGACAGAGACAGACACCTTCAGGATCTCTACCAGGCATTCTTAAAACTACAGTACCCACCCGCAGAAATGAAGAAACAAATTGACAGAGCCAGACGGGTACCCAGAAGTCAACTACTGCAGGAGAAGCCCATGAAAAACAACAACAGAACGCCACTGGTCACCACCTACAACCCCCAAGCCAGACCTCTTCAACACATCATCAAAGATCTACAGCCTATTTTACAGGATGACCCCTCACTCTCTCAAGCCTTAGGAGACAGACCTCTCCTTGCTTTCAGACAGCCCCCTAACCTCAAAAGAATACTTACCAGCAACTACAGATCACAGAACAGAAACAGCCCTGCAGCAGACCACGCTGCCAACTTTGCCCTCATATCTACACTGATGACACCATCACAGGGCCTAATCAAGCCACCTACTCCATCAAGGGCTCGTTCACCTGCTCATCCACCAATGTGATTTATGCCATCATGTGCCGGAAATGCCCCTCTGCCTTATATATTGGACAGACAGGACAGTCTCTGCGCCAAAGAATCAATGGACACAAATCTGACATCAGAAATTGCAACACTGCAAAACCTGTAGGGGAACACTTCAATCTCCCTGCTCACTCCCTTGACGACTTGTTAATAGCTGTGTTGAAACAGATGAATAACAAATCACAGCTTCAAGAGAGACTGCAGAACTCGAACTTATATGCAAATTTGACTCAGTTGTCTTGGGGTTAAACAGGGACTATGGATTTTTCTCGCATTACAACAAATGATTTGACCTCCCCCTCCTCTATGTGCTGTTCCCCAGTGTTTTGAATCCTAACACCTATTTTGATTTGCTGTTACAGCCTGAGCTGATGCTATGTCATACACTCCCCTGCATTTAATTTCCTCCCATTCTGTAACTTTCCCATCTTCAAAGCGTCTGATGAAGTGGGATTTTCTCCCACGAAAGCTCATGCGATAAATAAATCTGTTAGTCTTTAAAAGTGCCACAGGACTCTGTTGTCTTGCTGAAAGATGTCATTGGTGGGTTGCGGACATAAATGATTTTTTTTAACTAGGTCCCGAGAAAAAAGTTTGAAAACCACTGCCCTACAGCCAAAAACGTTGGGGACCACGGCGCTGTGATGAACAGAGCAAAGCAGAAAGAGTTTTTTAAAAGCAACAAAACTGAAGTAAAATAATTAAATTTTATTCAGAATCTTAAAAAGCCTCAGTTCATAAGTAAAAGTTTCCATAGTAAGATATTACCCAGTTATAGGCATAGTTAGCTCTGTCATGTAAGTACACAAACAAGGGGACATTTCTATAATGACTATAGGAAGAGTTCTGCAAGGTATTTTGTTTATCTGGCTGAAACTACATGTTGATTTAATAAAACTAATATTTTGATTAAAAGTTAGTTCAGATTCTCTAACCTCTGTGTAACCCTCGACTTCTGTAGCACATAATAGGCATGATTGGCAAAAAGTCAGATTTAGAGACTCTAGCCTTGTCCAAAATGGCAACCACTATATATGTAACATATTCTATCATCATTTGCTGGCCTCACAGCTAGTCTGCTCAAAGGGAAGGCAGAACAATGGCCCAGCCTCATTAACAATGGTTAACACCCAAGGGGGTGCTATTGTGGAGAAATCCTTATGGTCAAACCAACACAAAGGGCTAGTCTTCACCGATGGTGTCAAATTCACCGCCATCAGTTCAAACTTCCTGATTGACTGATCGGGTCTGTGAAGACCCACTCAGCTGATCAGAAAGTCGATCCCTAAACACCAATCCAGCAACTGGGTTAATTCTGGATATAAGCGAGGCCCCTCCCTTTGATTTAGCGCAGTGGACATGCTGGGAGTAGTGAGGTCGGAACGCAGATGTGCAATTTATTTTAGGCAACGTGTGTATTTCTGATTGACTGCCGCTGAAAAGGAGAGAGACTTCATTTCTATCCAAACTTTATAGCGGAAGACTGGTGGATTTGGGCAAGGGAGATCCGCCATGAATAAGGAAAGTTAACATTATACATAGAGACAGACACCCTCACCCTCAGGAAAACATGCACCTATTCACAGAATAATAGGAATGTATTGGGAGAAGGGACCCTGAATCATACAGTCCAGCTCCCTGTGCTGAGGCAGGACCAAACAAACCTAGATAGACCATCCCTGACCAGCGTTTGTCTAGCATGATCTTAAAAACCTCCAATGATGGGGATTCCACAACTTCCCATGGAAGCCTATTTCAGAGTTTATCCTCATAGTTAGAAAGGATTTCCTAAAATCTAACCTAACTCTCCTTGCAACAGATTAAGCCCATTACTACTAATCCCTATTTTAAGTGGACAAAGAGAGCAATCGATCACTCTCTTCTTTAGAGTCATCCTTAAAATATCTGAAAATTTATCATGTCCCTCCTCCCTCAATCTTCTCAAGACTAACCATGTCCTTTTTTTTAGGGCAGGTTTTCTAAACCTTTTATAAAATTTTTATAGCTCTCCTCTGGACTTCCTCCAATTTGTCTATATCTTTTCTGAATTGTGGCACCCAGAATCAGCCATAACACTACTGTTGAGGCCTCACTAGTGTCAAGTACAGCGAGGCAATTACCTCCCCTGTCTTATATAGAACACTTCTCTTCATCTCCCTCATACACCCACATGATATTAGCCTTTTTCACAACTGTATCACATCACTGACTCATTGAATTTGTGATCCGCTATAGCACCTAGAATCTAGGGCCTCGATCCTTTTCAGTAGTGTTACCAGCTAGCCAATTATTCAGGAAAGGGGGATTGATTTCAGATGTGACAGATCTACAGGTTAGCAGTGGGATTTGTCTCAGTGAATGAATAAAAGATAATAAGAGATTACAATACAATTAGCTTCACAGAAGTAAAAATAACTGTTGCGTAGTTAAGAACTTTAAAGATTGTTTTGATTGTTCCCATTGGTTCCCCTTCCAGTCACCATTTCTTCTTAAAACTTCAGTTTGTTTGCATTGGTTGTCATGGAGAGATAGCATTACAAAGACGTACTGGAGAAAAGTCATTTCAGCAACCAATATACCCAAGATAAACACAGTCCAGTAGGAAAATTAACTTGCTATTCAAAGAGAGAGACAGATTGCGATAGGATTTCTGAGTTAATTTATCTGTGCACAACGTATTTACATTGCTGTAACGCCACTCCTTGTAAATGTGTTGCGGTTTTTAATTAAATATTACGGTTACAGTACAAACATCAAATTAATAGAATACAATGTAACAAGTGACATTTACCTAATAAAGTAGCTGTATACACTAAATTACACTGAGCAGGAGAAGAATTTGACTACATGAGGAGATCTGACACACTGATTGGAGAGAGCCAATTTCTGAATACAGCTATTTTGAAAACAGAACGTGGCCCAGCATATTTAACATGCAAGTCAGGTGAGGAAACCTTTTTCAGAACAAATACAGAGAAAGTCTAGGGAAGGCCAAGCAGCAGGACTTGGTTTTGGGAAGGAATTAATGAGTCTGAAGAACTGTGGAATCTGGGGAAAGGGATTTTGATTTGAGTTAACATTGAACTATTATTTACTAAACCAAAACCCCAAGGAGGGGATGACTTGAAGGACCTAAATCTACATGCTACTATCAGGAACCCCAGTTGAGGGAAACTGAGACCGCAACAAGGTATGATCCTGGATTGGGCTAGGCCCTGCTATGTCAGAACTCCCCCTGGTGTAAAGCTGCTTTACTACTCCACCAGTCTCCCCCTACCCCAAGTTGAGATGGAGCAAAGAGTGCGAGACAAAAGATGCTTCTCTCCACGAGTCTCCCTTCCGTTGGGGTAGGCTGGAACCGTAAGGGGCTGCAGTGAGTCTCACCAGAAGTGAGGCAGCCCAACGCTCAGGATCAGGGATCTATAAACCACACCTTCTCCTCTCTCCTGGGCCAAACAGAGGCTGATCACAGGAGAGAATCTGGTCCAATGTGTCTGGGTTACCTTCCTATCCCTGTAATAAAACAATGACTTTGGAAATGCTCTAGGTACTCTAGCTTTCTAATATATCTTGTAAATTAATTTTTGTTGTTTAAGATCAAAGAACATGCTCTCCCACCTGAATTTCCTTTGTCACAATAGCAGTAGAAACCTGGATTTCCCACACCCAACTCTTTCCCACAACCTAATTTTGATTTCCCATACACTAGAATGAGACTAGTATATTTGACATCTTTTAGCTGTTAGCAATAGCAGGATGACAAAATGGAGCTGACTATGTGATGATAGGGACCCATCCCGCTGAAACCAATGATAATATGTCCTTTAGCGCCCGTGACACTTAGATTCAGCCTTCAAAATCCACCAAAAGCGTCTGGGAGGTGCTGTTTGTTTTCCATAATACTAACTATCCTGTCTTATCATGGAAAAGTTCTGGCAGGTCAGATATGCCCTGTTTTTTTCATCTTAATGAGTCACCTTCAATAGTCCAAAAAAAAAAAAAAATTAAAGTTACATATCCCTCAAATACCACATTTGAATGTGTGCAATACTGTGAGAACTAACAGGTACTTCCTACTTTTTTCAGTTATGAAAACATACTATTATGGGTGCCACTGAGCAAAATGCTGGGCTTCCTCATTTTTCAGCTTGAAAGCCCTGGGGTCTGAGTTTAGAAGATGAAAGCCTGATTCTGTCCTCGCCTGAGAAGTTTTACACAGCTGTAACTCTATTGACGTGAGGGGATTTACTCCTGGTTTATAACTGGGTGAGATCCAAATTAGGCCCAGATGGAATCTCGACACTTCAACCCAGGGAAGTTGTTCTACTGGCTTCAGTAGCAGCTCTTGATGTGATTAAAGCAACATGTTACCTGGTGGTGAGGTGGGGAATTAAACGTACTGAGTTTATACTGACTGCACTAAGCATGCTCAGAAAGAACTACGACAGTCTCAGAGTCTAGTCCGTAGGGATAGGTCTTTTGGAGGGAAACTGGTCACACTTCCATTGATCATTACCCTTAAAGAGAAACAAACATTCTTGCATCTGCCTGGTAAGTGCATTGGCATGTATTTGCAGGCTCTTGACAGCAAGTGTTCACTTTGTCACCAACTGTATTGATAAAAGGTTAACCCAAATCTACAAATAGCCTGTGATCTCTCCTTCACCTCTGCCCATCATCTGCAGCATCTGGTGCGTCTCAATACTATGGTAATGAGTACATTACAGATGCAATAGGTAACGCAGATTAGACTCCTTGTTCGTTTTTCATCTTCATGTGTATCTGTCACCTGGAGCCTTTGGTTGACAAGGTCATACTTTTACCAGTTGTCTGCAATTCAAAACCTCCTAATTTCCATACATTTTGGAACTCCATTTGTTCATGAGTTTAAAGATTTTTCTCAGCAATAAATCAGCCTTGGTAAACATCCTATTGTCTGGCCTCCATATTTCCCTTTTCTTCAGTGCTCAGATACACTTGTTTGGTACAGGAATGAAATACTTAACATTTTTGCAGGACTTTGTGTGTTCAAAAGAATTGTTTAATAAAACAAAGCAGGGGAAAACAAATTTTCAATTCATTGGCAATTTCAAAATTATTTCCAAGTAAAACCAAGAATGGAAATTTTAAGTGAATCGAAGAGTCAAAAAATCATTTTAGGTCAAATTAAGTGCTTCATTTCCATTTTGAATGATTTAAAATTGTTTTAAACAAGAGGAAAGGAAATTTTTGAAGTGAAACATTTCAAATAAAATCAAAACATTTTATAAACGTTAAAACAAAAAACATTTTGATTTTTCCAGCTTTTGCGTGTTTTTATTCAAAATGATGTGAATCCACAAAATGTTTTGGTGTCACCAAATCTTCATCTTTTACTGAAAAAATGTTTTGGCTGAAAAACTTCATTCAGCTCTACTGTACAGACAGACATTCATTCAATTTTCACAAAACCCCTATGGGGGAAATGAATAAACAATATTCCCTTTTTCAGATGGGAAAACTGATAGTGAAAGTTGAAGTGACACGTCCAAGGCCACAAAATGCACCAGCGCTAGAACTACAAACAGAGTCCTGTGGCACTTTTAAAGACTAACAACCTGTTAGTCTTTAAAAGTGCCACCGAACACTGTTTGTTTTTCTGCAATAGACTAACACGGCTACCCCTTTGGAACTTAACAGTGCTAGAACGGATATTAGAACTCAGGACCTTCCAAATTCTTACCATTGGGTTCATCCAGCTGGATTTCAAATCTGTGGGTGTAATGTGGCCCCAGAAAACAAGTTATACCAATTTTTTTAGGACTATAGTACAGGAAATACAAGATGCAAATGAGATAGTATTTTGCAGTGTTGTTTTCCTGCCCATGTAAATCTGGATTCCTAATTGTGTCTCATTGAAAGAATCTGATCTATTTGTGAACAGACACACTGAGAACCTACCCAGGAGAGTCCTACCTAATTTTAAGCACTTATGTTTAATGATCAATGATATCATCAACAATTTCCAGGGCCAGCTCCTATGCTGATGTATCTCCATTTGCTGTAATGGAGTATGATTAATTATATACACCAGCTGACAATGCAGCTGTGGAATACAAACAGCTGTTTAAGTAGTAGTGTTAGTCTGTCTAATTGCATGGGACTGGCAGGAATGAAGATACTTTATTCCCCTTTTGTATGAATCAGCCTTTATGCAAGCTGGCAAAAAACAGGGTTCCATTTCGAGTGAACCTCATCACACTCCTAGATATTGCAACCGTACTGCAGCAGGTGAGTAAGTAAAATATGCCTAAGAGCCATGAAAAAAAATTTCATACAGAATGCAATACAAACACAAATACTTTCTCAGTCTCAGACTCTGAACATCAGGCAGAGATGGAAAGTCTGAACAGAACACGCTTTGATGGGTTTCAAGTTTTATCTTTGTGTGAGCTTTGACTCGCAAAGGTAGCATACACTCTGCTCATTTTCCATTCAGAAACTTACACTGAAAAACTAAAAAGAGACATTTTTTTCTTCATAGATTCAAACAAGTAATAACCAGGCCTTGCTCTCACCCCCGACATTCAAGAGGAAACAAACCTGCCTACAGGTCAGATGCAAATCCAGAACAAGTTGCTGCAGCACATAGGGAAAGAGAGAAAAGTTATCTTCCTGGAAAAGAACAGACATTAATCCAAGTACAATATGAGGCTTGCAAGGAGCATTTCAAGAATTCTGGCATTTCAACGCATAGCTATTAGCGGTGCTGCGCCAGCTACACTTTACCAGCACAAGGTTTATTGCATAAGACTCTGACGTGTGTTCTTTGTTGCCCTGGTTCAAACTGTTCAATTTGTGGAGTAATATGGAGATTATAAAAATATCACATCCCTGCCCCAAAGTGTTTAAAATCTAATCCAACAAAGTGGACAAAAAGCTCAGGAATGAGAAAGCGCTGAGTAGACCTGCATGACATTTTTTGGACAAAAAATGAAGAGTGCAATGTCTGTCAACCTGAAACTAGTCACAATTTTCACATGAATAGTTTGACCATTCCCAAAGAACCAGGGGAGAAGAAAGAGGTGATGGTGCAGCTTTCTCCTTCTCCCCACCACCATAACCATTAGTCATAGAATAATAGGGATGGAAGGGACCTCACAAGGTCATCTAGTCCAACCCCCTGCTAAAAAGCAGGACCACTCCCACTAAATCACCCCAGCCAGGGTTTTGTCTAACCCGGCCTTAAAAATCTCCAAAGATGGAGATTCTACCACCTCCCTAGGTAGCCCATTCCAATGCTTCACCACCCTCCTAGTGAGAAAGCTTTTCCTAATATCCAACCTCAACCTCCTCAGCTGTAATTTGAAACCATTGCTCCTTGTTCTGTCCTCTGTTACTATTGAGAACAGCCTAGCTCCCTCCTCTTTGGAGCATCCCTTCAAGTAGTTGAAGGTTGCGATCAAATCTCCCCTCAGTCTTCTCTTCTGTAGACTAAATAAGCCGAGTTCCTTCAGTCTCTCCTCATAAGTCATGTGCCCCAGTCCCCTAATCATTTTTGTTGCCCTCCGCTGGACTCTTTCTAATTTGTCCACATTCTTTCTGTAGTGGGGAGCCCAAAACTGGACACAGTATTCCAGATGCGGCCTGACCAGTGTCGAATAGAGGGGAATTATCACATCCTTTGATCTTCTGGCAATGCTCCTACTGATGCAGCCTAATATGCCATTGGCCTTTTTGGCGACAAGAGCACACTGTTGGCTCATATTCATCTTCCCGTCCACCATAACTCCCAGGTCCTTTTCTACAGCACTGCTACTTAGCCAATCGGTCCCCAGCCTGTAGCAGTGCATGGGATTTTTCCGTCCTAAGTGCAGGACTTTGCACTTGTCTTTGTTGAACCTCATGAGGTTTCTTTCGGCCCAGTGTTCCAATTTGTCCAAGTCTCCCTGGATCCTGTGCAGCCCTCCAGAGTATCTTCCATTCCCCCCAGCTTAGTGTCATCCGTGAACTTACTAAGCACGCAGTCTAACCCTCATCCAGATCATTAATGAAGATATTGAACAGAACCGGCCCCAGGACCGACCCCTGGGGCACTCCACTCGTTACCGGTTGCCAACTAGACATGGAGCCTTTTATTCCTACCCATTTGGAGGGCACTGACCTGGAACATAGAAGGCCCCCAGATTCAAATGTTAGCTCTGGAACAGACTTAAAATTTACAAAAATTTCAGATTCAGTTCAAAGCAAATGCAGTTTTTCTCCAGTTTTTCAGAACTGCCACCACCAAAACCAACCAACCAGTCATTCACCTACCTCCGGTGCAGAGTCATTGTGAGGAAAAATATCAGCCTAGGAACAAGACCCAAGTTTTCTGCACTGGATAACTGTTGGTGGCTTTTGTTAAATGGGCAGATAGTTCCAGGTCCAAGTAAGCAACTATCCACCTCAGAAGTGGGGCTATGGGGCAACCTACAGAAGAGCAAGAGAATCGAAGTACTCTCTCCAGGTCAGGTTTGACATACATTTGCAGAACAGAAAGAGGGAACTTGAACTGCTGTTTACTGGTTACCGCATGGGAATGAAAATGGGGTTCTAGTCCTGACTCCGTTATCGATTCACTGGGTGACCACAGGCAAGTCGCTTACACAAGCTGTGCCAAGGAGTTGTTTCTTCATCTCAGATATGAGGATAACCACTGCTTTTATCAAATGCTTTGAGATTATTGGGAAAAGGAACTCAAAGTGCAGTGCCTGTTCTTTACCAGTTGTGAGGGATAAATAGGGGCTGCAGTCTTCAGGGGTGTGAATCCAGCACCTTCCACAAGCATTTTAGTCCAAAAAAACTGAGGGAAAGAATGTGACCCTCTTTACAAAAGAAAAGCAGGAACGTTAAGGAGTACAATGTGGATATTTCAAGGACTTAAGAAATGAGAAGGAAGACAAAAATTTAAAATAAACGGCAAAAGGGAGTGGAGTATTTCTTGGCAGTAAAGAACTAGAGGAGTAAAGGGCCAAATTGTGGATGATCCTTACGGGCTGTGCTGGGGGAGATCACTCCTCCCGCCCTCCCCAACCTCTCAACACAGGTCAGCTACAGTCCCCTAAACACAAGCATCACTTTTGATTAGCACATGTCAATACCTGAAAAGAGATGGTGGGATGGGAGAGTGCTGGGCAGTAGCCCTCTCACAAACACATCAGCAAGGAGAGCTCCAGCAGCAGAGGGGACACCCTGAAAGAGCAGGGTGGTGGTGAAGTGCTTTGCACCACTGCTAGTGGAACTCTGCCTGAAGCGATGAGCTGTGCGTTAACCCAAAGCAGGGCTACGGCTTGATGCTACAAAGTAGCTCAAAAGGAAAGTGAAAAATAAAATATTAATTATTGATTTTTTTTAAATGGTTTATAAAACTAATTAGAGAGAGAGGGTAAAAGGGCTACGAAGAAAGGTGTAGAACCTCAAGGAAGGAGGTAAGAGTTCAGAAGTGGCAGAAGGTCAGGGAACAAATGAAATATTCCACAATTGTTGCCGTTTTCCTCTACCTTGTGCTGAAACAGGAGGGCTGAAGAGAAATGCTCAAGTGAATCTGGGAATAGCAGGAATCAGAATTAAATAAGGTACAAGAGAAAAAAGACTTCGCTCATTTTAATGTTTGTAAATCAGGAGAGTCAGATGTGAGCTTATTAAGGAACCAGCTGAGAAGTAGCATCAGTTACCTTTGAGGAGTCATAGGCTATGTCTACGCTTGTTAATTTAAGTCGACTTTAACTAAGTCGACTTAACTAAGTCGACTTTAAGTCGACTTAGTTAAGTCAACAGTGTGTCTACACTTAAAATTAAAGTCGACTTAAAGAGGAACTTAGAAAGTCGACCTAGAACGTCTACACTGGATGCGTAGGTCAACTTCTAGGGGCTTAGGGGGACCTAGGGGAGGTCCACGGGGGAAGAGGGGGCACCCCTTGCCCAATGGGGGGGCTCAGCCTTTGCCCTATTGTACCTAGGTTCCCCCTGTACTCCCCCCAGCAGGAGGGGCATTGGTGTAGCCCTGGGGTAGCCCTAAGTCGATTTAGGACTACCCCACGTCTACACTGGCTTAAGTCAACTCTAGGGAGTCGACTTAAGCCTTAGGTCTAATAGAAAGGTGGTGTTATAAAGTCGACTTAATTTTAATTAAGTCAACTTTATTTTCCTTAAGTCGACTTAAGCAAGCTGCTTAAGTCGACTTAAGGAAACTGTAGTGTAGACACAGGGTAAATTAAGTCGACTTAAGCAAGCTTAAGTCGACTTAATTTACCAGTGTAGACGCAGCCGTGGAGAGCAGGTGTGATTCCAGAGAGCTGGAGAAGAACCAATTTAATGCATGATCAGAGACCTAGGAAGAGAAAGGATGATCAGCCTGTGATTTCTTATATCACCCTAACTCTAATATTAGCTCAATAAGAAAATAAGCATTTTGAAGAAAACAAAGAGCTGGTTGAGCATTCTGGTGCCCATCTTTCTCAGATTCTTTACTTCTCTAGTTTTCACACACACACATGCACCTCTACATACACAGCAAGTTTAAGAGTCTCTTTCAGGGAAGCCATGGGTCTGGGGAGAAGGGAGCAGGGGCTCCCCTGGGGACAAGGGAGCCATGCGGAGCTCCCTTGTCCCCTCCGCCCTAGGTTGACCAAGTCAACTTAGGGCATCTGCACCTGGCTAAGTCGACTTAAACACTAGTTTGAATTATAACAGTGTTATTAATTTGAATTAGTTTTTCCTTAATTCGACTTAAGGAGCAGCTTAAGTCAAATTAAGGAAAGCCTAGTGTAGACGTGGAGTAAATTAAATCGACTTAAGCCTGCTTAAATCGACCTAATTTACAAGTGTAGACGCACGCTTACAGTTGAAGACACAAATTTTGGACAATTTTTTGAAGCTTTTTATTAAGACAAAGTTACCTTCCATGTTAGCATATTATATTGAACATTATTAATTCAGGATCCACTTAATATTTGAAGAATCTGACTAAAGATTCTGGCTCACTGGCTGGAAGGCCCTTTTCTGAATACACTCCAAAAGGGAAGCAAAATTTCTATCATCTTTTTGGTGCTTTTCTTACATACAGAACTGGTATGAAAACTTCTTCATTTCAAGAACATTCCACAAATTTCATAGGAGAAAGTCACATTTTTCCAATAAAGTACAATAAATAGCTACTAACAATAAGAAATGAGTATTAATCATTCTGTTTAAAACATAGATCTTTTACTAGAACATTGAATAAGCAGATCAGAGGAGCTTTAGGAAGCTGATATTTTGTCATAAGATGAATTTATTTAACACTTTCCTCCTAAAATGATCCAATTTCTGGACACAGCCACCACATGTGCAAATATGTTCCCCTTTCTACTCACCCCCTCCAACAGAGCACTTCCCTAATAGCAAAAATATGATGGCTCTTACCTGGAGTCAAATGCCATCTGTGCAGTAAATTAAAAAAAAAAAATCTTTATGAGCTAATACCAACTGAAGATGTAATTCCCCCTTTTCATAACCAAACAGTCTGTTGATGGCTGGAGCTGAAGGAGTAGAAGTGGTGTGTCTGGCTGGTTGAGGGAGCTACAGGGCCTTGGACAGAGCGGTGGTGGTAGTAGTAGTAGTAGTAGTGTCCAGAAGATGTGAGAAGGAGCTCTGGACAGGTAGCTGGGACTCAACCAGAACAAGACTTCAAGGCAAGGATGAAGAACATGCAGTGGCTGCGGATAAATGGTCCAAGACATCATAGCAGCAACATGTCTTAGTTAAAGGAATACTGCAGATAGCTGTTATTTTTATGGTCCCTGATCAGGACCCAGAGTAGTGAGTAGATCTGGTCTTCTACTCCACCAAACTGGCAAAGTGGTCTGGACTTTAAATGTATTCCAGAAGAGAAACTCCACTTTTAGTGGCCTACCAGGAAATCTGGGTCTTTAAAGTCCTTGAGAGGGAGAGGCCATTACCTTCAGAAGGGGAAACCCTGGAGTATGGCTTGATACAAGAACATTTATAAACTATAGAACTGTTTGAGCATCAAGGGGTAGAGAGATTGGCCTTGTTGGACTGTATACCCAGTTGGCGAGCTGGGGCCTGAGAGGTTGAAGAGTGTCTAGAGAGGGAACCTTGGGGGACACGGCCCCATGCTAAGGCTGGGACCGTTTGAAGAGCAGGGACAAATTGAGAGAGCCCTGACAAGGCTACAAAACAGTCTGAACCAGGTCACTGAGACAGTTCCATCCCTCCCCCTACCCCCCATTGAACTTGAATCTTGGAAGGGGTCTGATTTTTACCTACCATACAAAACTGTGTCCCCCTCAGCCAGAGGGCTGAGCCACTGAAGACTCCATTGCAAAGCAGAGAGAAACTGCAGGTGAGTATGTACACACACACTTAACCAGGGCTCACAAAAGGTGGGTGCCACCCCATGATAATGGACAAGCTGTTTTTGGCATTGTCTCTCTGTGTGGGAAGCCAGGTCACACAGATCTAGCCATCCCTGAACAGACTGGGTAGAAGATAGATAATAAGAAATATGGCCTTTAACTTCAGCATTAATCTCCTCTCACTTCTAATATCCCAGCTATTCTAAAAACTAAAGAGTACAGATAAATCCAGAATAGTTTACCTAATATTCAGAGTGTAAAATAACCATATTCCACCACAATGACTTTCTAATCTTGAAAAGAAAAACAGATGCAATTTAAAAAAGAACAAAACCAGAACAAGTCTTCAGACCTAATCATCCACCCTGTGGTACTTGTTTAACAGTGCAGCCATAAAACTTGTGTAACGAAATGAAGAATCATGCCCCTAATGTAAAAGGGTGGGAGGACTTTAGAAGCTAAACATTAATACAAATGGGAATGTCTGCTTCTCTAAAGAAAGGTGTGACCTGTAGAATGAATGCCCTTCAGATAAAATTTATGATGAGTTGCCCAGTTTTCCTGGAATGCTTCATCCTGGTGTTATATTGCCAGAAAACTGACTGACAAGTGAAAGTATGCATCAGTCTTTTTTCTTTCATGTGAGACAGTCAATATAAACATTGAGCTCAATAGAACTCTGGTAGTCCCATTGAAGCAGAAAATCTAACTACTCATTCACAAAAACCCCTTCATTGTGAAATAGCAGAGGTTGCCACACACCTAACCATAAAAGCAAGAAAAAGTTATGCTAACAGTCCATATTCTCTACTCCTTTATTCACAGGGATACACCCTACTATCACCACAACTACTAAATCCTACTCACCACAGCCTTAACTCTGTTCCCTCAGGCACGCTAGCCAACAAGCAAAAAATTTTGCAATGTGTATAGCTTACTGAGAGTCCTGTCTGCCACATCAGAATAAACCAAAAGGGTAGTGAAGTATTCACATAACAGAATGCCTCACCTTCTTGGCATAAACATGTAAAAACCCACCTTTTTCATAACTGAAGACCACAGTAAAACTGAACACTGTAAAAAGACCCCAAAAATACTTTGCCAATTTTGACCAACCCTAATTAAATGTACATATTCTGAGTTTCTGTTGTTTAGGGGTGGGGCCCAACGGTCTTTTAAAATGTACCTGTACTATAACTTTCATACTGAGTACATCTGAATCTAATACCATCTGTATCAATAAATCTCACACACCCACCCCAAGATTCAAATTTCAGACAGCAATACATCCCAAATTTCAATTTTCAAATGGGTATTTAAAATGAGCAGATGCCCATTTTATTCAAATACCTTGCATGTCAAGTAGGAAGGACGGCTTAGTGGCAAGGGGAACCTACCAGACTGGAATTCATAGACTTAGGGTCAACTCCTGGCTTATCCACAAACATCCTGCATGATTTTGGTCAAATCACTTAATCTACACAGTGGCTCAGTTTAGCATCTATACAAAGGGGATGTAATTCCTGACCCAGGAGGGGAAGCGGGGAATGTAATGAGAATAAAATCCATGAATGACTGACATGTTCATATTCTATAGTGCTGGAAGCCATGTAAACATACAGATTTTAAGTACTGATTTCAGTGCTGAACTGAACATCCAGATCTGATAACTCTACTCATAGTCAGATATCTCCAGGCCTAGTTTAAAAACAGTTTAACTAGTGGTTACATTTTAAACTGCTTAAGTTTTAACACAGGACTACATTAAACTAATCGGTTTAAGCCTGGTTTATATAGCTGTTTAGTTTGTTTATTTTAGGAACTAGGCATAAACTAATGTGTTCATATACAAACTGAATGGATTTAACTAAATCACTTTAAAAATAATACTGTTAACTTGGTGCAACTTCTGTGTTTAAAGAAGACCTTGCATTAATATGTTCAGTTAGCTCCAACATGGGATGCTGTAATGTTTCCCACCAAAATTTAACTTCTCAACTCAAGTATGTCTGCAGTGATCACCTCTATTTAGTGCCAGTGACTGATTCACATTTGTGGTACCTTTCATGGATTTACATCCATAAAATTAGTTGATGAGATTAAGTCTTAACTGAGTTTCTGGTATCAACAGCAGCAAAGAGCCACCAGATTGTGTATTTCTCTTATAAATGGATAAACTGCTCAGTCAATAAAAAAAAAATCCAGTTTATAGTCTTAGAACTGTTGGGTAGTTATGGATTTAACAGACCAGCTGGTACGGTACGAGACCACAAAAAGCCACACTTAGGTAATCCACCCTCACTTTTATGGCTTTCATTTAAAAGTAATACCACCTTCAGAGAGCCAGTGCAACCACTAGGCATACTAGATGGTCACCTAGGGCAGCAAAATTTGAGGGGTGGCAAAAAACGGAACTATTCATGAAACTACATAAAGAAACAAACAGGCGTCAGTCATGGGAATGAAAGGTCAATGAGAACGTACAATCAGTATCATTCTTTCATGTAAAATCTAATTACACATTCAGAATTTTATTCATGCTAATACACAATATTCATTTTTTTAAGTTATATTGAGGGGTGGAGAGGAGAGGTGAAAGGCTCAAAGTTCACCTAGGGTGCTAAAACTCTTGCACCAGCTTTGCACTTACATGCAGCATTTGGAAACCTACAAAGGATTGGTACATTTACCTCTCAGTACTTGTATTGCCTGTTTCTTAAAAAAAAATTAGTTGCCAAAAAATATAATATGGCTTCGCTTTCTTTCCTGACCTATTAACTAGATTTTAGACAGTCCATTTTTTATTCTAGTATTTCTGATTTCTCCTCTCATTGTCTACTGTCCTTTCCTGAGATCCTGGAGGTGGCCCTAATGCTCTCACTCTAAAGTTCTGCTGCTAGGGAGCTGAGTGGAGGGTGCTGGGGTCTGTAACCAGCACAGAGGCAGAAACAGGACCACTAGAGTTCACCAGGTGTGGGGATGGCTCCCCAGGGTCTTGTCCACAGAAGTAAACACCATCCTCCCTACTTGTGAATGCCTCTCTTTAAACATGCAATGTCATTTATAGGCACAAATGACAAATACAAAGCTCACAATTCACAAATACAAGTTTCCCTATTTGCACACACTAATACCAGTTTGTTTCAGGACAATGGAGGATTCTGCATGCACTCAAACAAAGAGCCCTGTGGCACTTTTAAAGACTAACATTTATTTGTCGCATGGGTTTTCCAGGGTATAATCCATTTAATTAGATGCACCTGAAGTGGGATTATATCCACAAAAGCTTATACAATAAACAAATTTGTTAGTCCTTAAAAATGCCACAGGACTCTTTTTTTTGCTGAACTAGACTGACACTAACATATGCCTATATGTAAGCTACCGCTCTGGAAACTACATATACTCAGAAGCACTTACCAATACTGTGCATGCAGTTATTTATTGTTATGCCTTCTAATTAAGGAGGTTCTATGAAAATCTGACTACGTATGTTCTGCATCCCTGCCTAGCACAGTGGGACTCTGGTCCCTCAATGCGGCTCCTAAATGCTACAGTAATACAAACAACATTAGTAACTTCTATGCTTTCCCATTGTTATTCTTTCTGCACTTTGTGCTTTTCATCCTTACAGATAAGGAAACCTACCTTGTCCTGCTGGGATGCTCTTTGGTGACCTCACATCATAGGGTTGTATGTGATGACCTCACTTACAGTACCATAGCAAGCCGCCATGCATAAGAGGGAATGGAGATGAGACAATACATTTTTTGAGCATAGTGACAAAATGAACATAGAACAAAGCATAACACTTTTCCGAGATTTTATTTACCCTTCTTTTAACCAGGTAATCTCCAGTTCCAACTACTAGCCTGTTGGGAGATAGAAGCGCTGCAAACCAGGCCTCAATGTCTTTCCTGTCTCCTCCTCTCTCCCCTCCAAAAACCTCACAACACTATTCTCTTGCCTTATTCCTCTCCATCTCTTCTTTTCAGTTAGTCATCCTTTAGTAAAGCTCATCATAAGTCCTAATTAACCCATCAAACTCATTGCCATAGGATGTTGTGATGTCTAGGTTTTTTAACCCAGCTGTAGTTTTGGCTAAGTTCAAGGAGGAGAGGTCCAGCAATAGCTAACTAGCCAATACGGTCAGAAATGGACTCCATGCTCAGGGCAACCCTAAACCTCTGACTACCAGAAGCCAGACAGGGAGCAATAGGGTGGATCAGTTCAGCTGTCCTGTTCTGTGCAGTCCTGCAGCTCTGATATGGGTCACCCTTGGAGACCAGATACTGGGCTCCAAGAATCATTGCTGTCACTCAGTATGGCAGTTATGTTCTAAACCAGCCATGTTGGTTGTCCATTACTGCTTATCTGGCAGTTTGTTTACTGCCCCCAGAATTTAAAGGAAACTGATTTTTTTTGATTCACCTTCCTGTAGCTTTCTGAATAGACCTACCCCAGAAGAAATCATTCTAAAATCTGTATAATCGGGTCTTGCATGTCTGTAATAAAGACTACAGTACTCAGTGTTATAATTAGTGCCATTAAAGAGTGGGCCTCAAGATCCCCTAGCCTTACATCATCATTTCCAGTCCCTCACAGCAGGGAACACCCTGCACCAGCAAACCAGCTTCAGGAGGCTGGGGCTGGGGGAAGCCTTTAAAAGCAGCTTCCCAGTTAAGTGCCAGCCACGGTCGGGCTCCTTCCCCTCACTTTCTCTAAACTTAAAAGGGTGAAGAGCCAGAGACTACATGGGGTACACTAGGGGCTTTGACTCAGATCCTCAACAGATCTTCAGGTGCCTCATTCCCATTGAAGCCAACCTACTTTATGTGAAAAGTGCTCAGATGGTAGAATATGATGGGCAGGAATACAAGTCACCAAGCTATGCCTAAGCACAACATGCCCACCTGTTGGAACACATCTCATGCAGCCAGCACAAGCGATGTCTCTGGAATAAGAGCTACAGCTATAAAGAAACTCAATCATGGGGGAGGTTTTTAAAGGCAAAAAAAAAAAAAGTTAGGCACCCAAATCCCATCGGCATTCAACTCTTTACCCAAATCCTTACCCCAAGGTAGCAAATTCAAGTATATGGGCATGTTTGAAATGTACTAGCGTGGTAACCGTTTGCACTTATGAAAAATATTTGCATTGTATTATGAATGCCAAATCACCCAAAAGCAACAAATACAAGAGAGACATATAAGTTGTTTATGAAAATCATTTTATTGTGAAAAGTGTTAAGTTGCTCCTTCCTGGCAGAAAACACTCACAGCTTGTTTCCATCCATCATATCTCAGGTCAGGCTACTGTGATTTTTGCAATCCTTTTTAAACATGTCTTTATTTAAATGGTGTCTGAAATATTATTTTGAATTCTGTGTGCACACTATAATGAGTGGCTGTGTGGATCTTTTTCCAACGTGGCTTCAGCAGCAAAGCATGTAACATACAGTATTTTCATTCATGAGAATGCAATTATTAAAGGACCACTGCCACACTCTGGCAAACTTTGAAATATATATTCTCCTGAAGTCCCACTCACCTCTATTTTTTGGTTATCTTTACTGTTTACTAGAGGTGGTGTGGAAACTGCTCTGTTTTCAAAGCAGATTCTTCATTCTGCCTGATTTATTCAGCGATACTGTCCTTTCCCCTACTTGTGACATCAGCATTGATCACCACAAAAGCAGTTGTAGTGTCACTAAAGCTAGAGTGACTAAGTCAGGCAGAAAGAAATCTGGTTATGTAAAAACAAAACCTAATGTTTATACAATAAATATCTTTGTAAGAAGTCAGTGATTGGCAAAAATACAGAATTGTGAATTTAATGGGATTCTGATGTACTAAAGAGGCACGGATGTACAGCTGTGGTACTTCAGTGACTCATTAACTTCTCATAAAATGGCAGGGGAACATCTTCAGGACAAATTCCAAGGGGTAGCTGTGTTAGTCTATTGTAGAAAGACAACAGAGTCCTGCGGCACTTTTAAATCTGTTAGTCTTTAAAAGTGCCACAGGACTCTGTTATCTTCAGGACAGTAACAGTTCAGGGATAGATTGCTACAAAACCCCTCAGTCTTAATGATATCTTTTTAATTGTGGTTAAACATGTCTTGAAGAAATAGCTGCTGTCTCACCCTTGTATGAGAAATGTCATCTGACTCCTTCCAACTTGTACTTGCACCACCCGGGCATTGAAGACTTTGTCATCTGAGTGACTCTGGCACAGTTTCTCATCAGTGGTAAAGTAGATCTAAAGAACATGATCTCATCTTAGTCATTCTGCTCTCCTTCCGGTCTGAACGACCAGTGGTACCAAGGTCCAAGATAGATGTGAAAGGAATTTTGGTCTTTTTTATTGGCTTTGGGGCAGATTTTTACACTTCTGGGTTATATAACTTTTTACTTGATTTCAGGTGCTTCAGGGTCCTACTTCAATGCTATTATTTTGCTTTTCTAACTTTCCAGTGCTACCAACTTGCTCCCTATTCTCCCTCCACCTTCTCTCCACACACACTCCTCTAAGTGTAAATATTCATCAGCCTTTATCTTGATTAAGCACTTCCCCACAGCTATCTTCTGAGTTTCCTACTCCCGGCTGTAAGGGACTAATCCAAAGCCAGCCGACATTAATGACAGTCTTTTGACCTGCCTCAGATTTTAAATATGCCTGCCTTGGTATCTGCCAGATTGATTTTTAGTTATTTGAAATAATTCTTGATTATCTCAATTCTCTCAGACCTGTTTGAGCCAGACACCATTCTTTATCATGTTAGGGTCCTGCTTAGATCAGAAGTTTAAAAACTGCTGGTGGATCTTATTGTGAACCCCCAACTCTAAATATGGGCAGGAGGGTGCTAATATGCTGATCAAAAAGCAGTATGGAATATTATTTCCTCAAATCTGCCACTGATCCCAAAGTTTCAAGTTAGTGGTATAATTATTAGCTCTCCTACTTCAAGTATTTAAGAATATTAACAGAATTGACAAATGGTGCAAACATTAGAATGTAATCAATTCATGTAAACTGGTCATGACCACTTTGTCTTCATTTTCTTCAAATATTCTAGTAAACTCATCTACTAACAGGAATTTTCACAAAGATGGCTAATGACAAGCAAGCGATAAAATGCTTGTGGAGAATACATTTTAGAATCAGGAGTGCTGGAGCCAGAAACCTGATTAGATGAACACAACTCTCAATCAGGTAAAAGAATCGGTCAATCAGACCATGTGACCTGGTACCGACGCAAAACAGATCTTGAATTTCAGACATCCACAGTGGAGTGCTTCCAAATGAGCTACAGCCCTAACTTTATTTGGTACATAATTCTGAACAAACAAATGAGAGACAATACTGATTTGTTTGAGGATGACTTACAAATAATTCATTTGGTCCCACCTGGTCTCAGTTGTGTTCTCTGGAGCAGTGTTGAAATTAAACCGTTATGTCTGAAAGGGCTCATAAAACCTGCAAAGACTGCTGCTCACCTGCGTGCATTCGATTTTTTCAGCATATTCCTTCCACTCTGCATCCACTTCCCTAGTCTTCTGTTTTAGTGCAGTATGGCCTCTTCTAACTACTCCTAATAAGACTTGCTTGTTCTTTTTTCATGGACTTACATGTGAATCAGGAACAGCATCCATGAAGTCTGAGACCTCCCATTCACAAAAGATGATACTTTCAAAGCAAAAGGAAAATCACCGCTCACCTCTGGTTGTTCTTTGAGACTGAAGAATGCTTTATTTATAAACATTGCATTTATATTCTAACATTTATCTTCCCTGAATGTTATCTGAAGCCACAGGATTAAAGTGCCGTTAGTCATTCTAAGCTTTACTTTAGTAATTCATTTACTAAAATAGAAATTCAGTATGGCTGGAAAGCTTTAAGTCTAGGGTTGAACTGATTCTTTGCCACCTGGTACTTTGGGGAGACATTTCACCTGTGCAAAGTGGGTCCAAAGTGCTACTGAATCAAGAAGATAGGAATCTATCTGCAGAGTGCCCAGGTGAGACAGAAGGGTGGGGTAAACATGAGGGGGGTGGGGAAGCCTCTGACTTGGGAGGCAAGAGTTCAATTCCATGCTCTACAGCTAGCCTCCTGTGTGACTTTGGGCATGGCAGATGTTCTGGCTCAGTTCTGTCTGTTTAAAGGAGATACCAGCACTACTTTACCACATCAAAGGGTGTTGTGTGGAGAAGTACATTTAAGATTCTGAGACACTCAGACACAAAGTGGATGGGAGCCATACAAGTACCTCATGTAGCAATTTACATCTATCCAAGCTAAAAGGCAGTGGAAAACTAGGGCCTCAAAATACTGTGGTGTGCATCTGTTCTTATTTTAAAACGGCTATTAAGAAGGATCCTAAATACCTGGCAAAATCCAAGCTTGCATTTTTAGTCAAGAAGTTATGACACCAAAGATCCATTGCTCAGTAGAGACCCTCTCGTGACTCGCTGTGTTCATCGGTAAGTCTGCCTGGTTTGAGCCAAGACACACTATATCACAGATGGAGACGCAGCTAGCAGGAGGCACTGTTTTTACTATTAATCTCTAAAGCCTTGTGATGGAGTGTTCTTTTCAGTGGAGAAACTGGTGCCATCATTACAAGCTTTCCTTTCATTTAGGTTTTCCACCTACTATTTAGAGCAACTCATCCATCACCGTTCCCTGAACCTAGTCCAGAACTCACTGTCTAGGCTCTTTGGCCAGAACTCTCGGGCTTGGGTGACACTAAAAACTCAATTCGTGCTGTGATTTCCTCCAACATTTACACACTAGCAAAAGCTTAGCATTGATTCACCTTTACTGGCATAAGTGCGCTTGCCAGCACAGCTTGTTTCACATGCCAAAATGGTCTAAGCTATACCCACCGAACACATGTTTTGTGTGGCCAGTCTAAGCTGCACACACCGATGGTGTTGCTTGGATAGCTATAGCAGCAAAATTAAGTGCAGAGGCTTAAGAAGTTCAACTCCCACAATGATTTGGTGGAAGTCAGTGGAGTTTGCACTTTTAGCCCAGGGGTCTGCAATCTGCAGTTCCAGAACCGCATGCGGCTCTTTGGCTGCCCCCTTGCAGCTCTGGGCTCCCCACCACAAGGGGACCTGCGGCAGGCACCCTGGCTCAGCTCGCAGCTCCTCCCACCAGGAGGCTACACCTAGTGCGGCTCTCAAGCCCCTTGGTTACAGAAGGAATTTTTTTAAATGGCTCTTATCTTTCAGGTTGCCGACCCCTGTCCTAGATCTAAGCATCTTTGAAAGGCTCTCCTAGAATCATAATGGAAATTCAGTCCCCCACGCCCGTTACATTTATAAAAGCCATCATGCAATTCCTTGCTGACAATTACCATCCCCCCCCCCTTTGATTTTAATTTGTGGGAAGAGTAAGACAGGCTCTTTCCTTATGTGGCAGGATGAAAACCTGCAGTGCATAGTCTGCTGTACATTTTGTTAAATCCAGTATCACTTTTATTGTAACTTCTGGAAAATTGTAGGCCTCTTACACTAAGCAGCTGCTATTTTGAGAAGCTTAATTTATTTTTGTAAGGATTTTGAGATTATTTTCCCATGTATGTGGGATATAATTAGGTCTCAACAAGTTTTTTGAGCTTCCTAGCAAAATTAATGGATGCATGCACACACCCTTCATGTGTTTTAGACAGCCATTTAATCTATGCCAATTTATCAAACACTTTATCATGTAGCATCCACCTGATAAAGATCCAATTTCTTCTATTAGCACAGACTGAATTCATAACACAATTGCAGCCCAGGTACTAATGAATAATACTCATCACCATCCATTGATGAAGCCAGTGAAATATTCATTCAGCAAAGTACTGAACATTTGCTGCTCCCTTTGATTTCATTAGAAGGTACAGATGCTCAGCACCTCTGTAAATAATGCTAACAGTGCATTTGTTTTATGAGTTCACTGTCCTATTCACTTCATGTTAAAGAAAACAGTAATATACTTGAAGTATTGGGGTTTTTTATTTGGAGAACATTAGTGGCAGAAAATTTTTCAGATACATTAATTCTTCAATTTAATATTTTAATATCTGCTGAAATCATTACTGTCACCAATAAAATGACGTGGTTCATCTTAGCCTAATACGTTTTTTTTTCTAGTTTTAGAACATACATTTTTGAAGTGCTATTGATCCCAGATTTTTTTTCCCCCAAAGCAGAATCTAATTAATACAGCATGCTGTTGCAATAACCCTGAACACAGGTCTTCAGCAGGGTATGAATCTAGGAGCATTAGAATCAAGCAGTAATTCACTTATCTATTAGCTAATGGCACATCTACTACATATGACACTTTAGAAGCATACTACACAATTAGTTGCTATTAGAATATTAAATTCTAGGTTGGTTTATCCTGGTTAAATATTTAATGATAAATGCTCCATAGTTTGGCAACACACCTCAGTTTGAGACAACCCACTGTCCTAGGCTGTTATAATTTTAACTCCTATGAAAAGTTTCAGCTTGCTAATTATGAAATGGATAAATTTAAAACAATTCATTTTTACAGCGTGGCCCATCTCATTCATGATCCTGACACTAAAAAAGAAACAGCAAATCTGAAGACTTGCATACAGTAAGAAACAATAAAGGTGCAGGCTGCGCAAGAAGTTATTCCACAAATTGCAGCTATTACACTGAATTGCTTATAATAGCAAGACACTAAGGCAAAGCACTAGTGGACATATTTAGCATTGCTTTCCAAGTCCACTCTGGGTACTTCATTTCTTATACTTAATTTTGCAGTCATACTATTTTTGCATAGCACTTTCTTGCTTAAGAAAAGTAACTGAAGGGCCAATGAAGCTTTTAAGTTTTGTTATCTGGATCTGCTTGGCTTGATGCCCTCAACCTGGAATTCAGCTGCCCCAATTTGTGGATAAAAATGTAAATCCAAAGCTAAAGTACATGAGTCCTATTCCATTTCTAACTTCAGATATTTTATCTTTTTAATAAGGTGATTGGCAAATTCTCCTCAGCTTGCACAGAACATCAAACATTGATCAATTTCAAGTTGTTATATTGTTTTACTTAAAACTTGTCTTGCTACTTAACTTTCAAAGAGATCTAGAAAATAAGTCGACTGAACAAAATCACTTCAGCCATTAAGTCTGCAAGAGCAAACTTTCACCCTGGAACATGGGTGAGGAAGAGATTGTTTAGGCCCATACACCTGCCAAAACAAAACACTTTCTTTCTACAATGCCAATTTAGCCTGTGGACCTCATTACTGTAAGATGTAGTTGAGGCCAAGAGCTTACCAAGACTCAAAGGATTAGTTATAGGGATATTAAAATCATCCTTACTTACAACATGAACATTTTAAAAAGCTTTAGAGGGGACACAAATTTCAAAGCTTCAGCTCATTAGCCAGCCTCTCATTCTCAGGGGTGAGGAGAAAACATCCCCTGGGAGCAGGCTATCCCATAACTGCCTAAAGCAGTTCTGCTACAGCTTCAGGTACTGGCCAGACACACCGGTCTGAACCAGAGTGGCTATTCCTATTGTGCTCCTATGTAGCAATGAACATGGCTCAACAAACTTCCTTCAGTCTTTCAACAAGTTACTTCTGAGCCAAGGTGGAGGCGGGGGGGGGGGGGAGGAATGAACAGAATTGGTTTCAGAAAAAGCTCTGAGCGATGGAAAAGGAACTTTGCCTTGACTGTAGTGTGTGCTACCTATAGCCACTAAAATAACATTAATATTTTCCTAGCAGAAAGAAATGCAAAAAGTAAACAAGCTTCAGCTGAAATCCTCCTTGCCTGACCATGGTATATCCCTCTCTAAATTCTTCCATCATCTTCAGCTCTCCTTCCACAAGTTCAAGCTGTTCAGCTTTCCTTTCCAGACTCTACTCAGCATCTCCTTTGCCTAGACTTGTGACTTTATTTCATCCTAATGGGAGGTTTCTTGCTCCATGCTTGGAAGCATCTGGAACTGGCCACTGTCAGAGCAGAATGCTGAAATAAAGGGACCACTGCTCCAGTCTAGCAGTTCCTATTGCAATATTGTCTCCTGTGGTAGTCGATGAATCCTGCTCCACTCTTTTACAGTACATGTCTCGTTTCCATCTTCCCACAATGCTGTCTCCTGTATCTTTCTACGGTCACATTCTCCTTTAATGCCCACTTCTTCTACAAAACTAACAAACACTTATCCCTCTCTGGAAAAGTGCTCTCAACCTATTAACATACAAAAACCAAAACATGAGGCTTTACATTAGTGCCATTCCCTGAGTTTCCCTGGTGCATTTGTGTTTCTAATCTGTGCCTACCCATTTTGGAACTTAAGTTTTCCTGGAGTAGGAACCATTCCCCCCTTATTTGTACAACACTGAACACAGTGTTAGTAATTTATGAAATAACAGCAAGGAAATGCAAACATTCTATCATCTCATTTTGCAGGATGGGTTCTTTATATTTTCTGTCTAACCACTCTAAGAGCAGATCCACGTAACTGGTCTCAGCTCAGAGTATTTTGCCATAGACTGCCAGAGTAACTCTTCTAATGTCATACAAAATCTCTTCTCCTTTACCTGTAGATCTTAATTGCTCTCATTTACTTCTGCAAAGCATTTTGCAATTCCATTTGTGTGAAAGTCATTATGCAAAGTGAAATTACAGCAGATAGCTTCCCTCCAAGCCTTAAAATTTCATGAAGAACAAGTTCCAAAGGGGTAGCCGTGTTAATCTATTGCAGAAAAACAGAGTCCTGTGGCACTTTTAAAAACTAACAGATTTATTTATCGCATGAGCTTTCCTGGAAGAAAATCCCACTTCGTCAGACACTTTGAAGATGGGGAAATTTACAGAATGGGAGGAAATTAAATGCAGGGGAATCATGTTTATGTAGGGAGGATAGATACTGGAGCTGAAATCCTCATCCAAATGTCTTTTCCGTAAACCTTTCCTGCCTCAGATCCTTATGTGTGTGGTGAGGATGGGGAGCTAATTCCATGTGACTGACTGTTCCCTTCTGGACTTTATTTCATTAGGAACAATTTTTTTGTATTACTGTAGATACAGGTTCCTAGCTAGGTAGCATGACTGAATTCTTCCTTCTATCCTACATTGTTGTTAAATAATATGCTGGTGGTCCTGTTTTTATTAGAGTATATAATGCACGATTCATCTAGAAACAGATCACTCAGCTTTATTTCAGTCTGAATTCCATGAAATTCATTCCTCCAATTCAAATAGAGGTACAATGCGCTGAGTGTATCTGAGACCATAAGTATGCACAAATCTAAATAAGGAGAGAATCATAAGTGCACAGCCAGCCATATTTGCATATTAAATGTTAATGTTGCTCTTGCTTATATATGGAAGTTTTCAGTAGGAAATTTTACTGTTTCAAGTCTAACCTTTGCAAGCCAAAAAAAAAAAAAAAAGTGGATTTTAGAGATTCAATTTTTTTAATCTACAAAACTTCTCTGGTAGCAGAACTTGGCATTTTGAAAAGACAAAAATCAATAACATCCTGAAATAAAACTGAGTTTAAAGAAAGCACAGCTAAGAGTTTACAGATTTAAATGCTGTGAATAGGAAACTTGTCTCCAAAAAGTTATACAGGACCCTCTCAAAACTATATACATGTTTTAAACCATATAAACCTATTTTCAGGTTATAAAATCCTGAACTGAAAAGCAATGGCTCCTTCTTGGAAAATTATCAATGAATGCTTTTTAATGTTCTCCCTCATTGCTAGCTGTAGCAAGTTTACAAAGCAGTTCAACTCGCACAGCTTTGTGCCAGTGGTGCTTCAACATGCATAGCTGCAGCCCACAGGCTAAATGGAAACCAGATTGGAACCTCTCCAGCCCCACAGGGCTTGCCTTCCAGAGGGTCTGCAATTAATTAAGACCGAAGGGGAGCTCTGAATAACCCTTTTGTGGAGCAAAAGACACACAGTCAAAACCCAGCTGACAAACACAACAAAACTGACTTCATGGTTTCTTATGAAAAAACCATTAACGGGTTGAGAAATGAAGAAACACTTTGTTCAAGTCACTAGTGTGAATGCAATATATTCAGATTACAAAGTAGTACTACCCAGTTATAATAAAGATCATATTGCTTTATCCCTGGATAACCAGGGGTGTATAAAAGCCAGTAATAACACAGTAGGTTTTAACTTAGCATACAGTACCTACTATTACATTTTCAGAGTTCACTTCCAAAAAGAATAAGAGCTCTGATTTAAGCAAATCTTTCCAATTCAGCAGACACCAAAGAAAGTCCCATCACATGATACACCATGTATCTTCGGTTCTTTGCTCATTATACTCTGTTACATAAATGGATTTTTTAAAGTTTTAAATAAATTAAAGTTTAACAAAGGAATATATCCTTCGCAGTGATGGGATGCCCTCTCCTCTCTCTTCTATAGATTCAGAAGAGCATGTTGAAGGAAATAAATACATTAAAAAAAAAAATCACAGTTTGGTGACCCATTCCAGCACTAAAAACCAGAAAAGAAACCACATATGGAGTCTAAGAAGAGTTAGATTTAAAATTCCCAAAGCTAGAAAAATTTGGAGAACAATCTCAGTCCTAATCCTGAGTGAAATTATATAGCCTGCATTAGGCAGGAAGTCAGACTAAATGGTCCTAATGATCTCTTCTGGCCTTAAAGTCTTGAATCTGGAACATCCTCACTATGACACAGCATTATAGATAGCTTCTCAGTAGAACCCACAAGAAAGTCAGATGAATGTAAGCCTGTCTGTTAGCACAAAATATGCCTGTTGATATGGGACTCTAAAGAGACTAGTCTGTGTGTTACTGTGGTGCTCATGAAAATGATACTGTAAATGCTGGCTGGAGCCAGGAATGATGCACGCAGCACAAAGGCCTGGCCTAAAATCCATAAAAGCCAATAGAAAGACTCAGGAATCTCAGTGGGTTTGGGTCAGTCTCACGCTGTGCAACGTTCGGCTTTGAGCCTGATTTGAAGCCCATTGAAGTCAGTAATGGTTGTTCCATCTGAATCAGGCCCTCAGCTCTGTCAGTGTGGCCCAGTACATTTTGCAACTCCCACAGGGTGCCTACACAACTAATTTACTGCCATTCGTGACCTAATCTGGGATTTGAACGGAGGCCTCCACAGGGGAAAGACAGCCATTTTCACAAGTAATGTTGCTGGCCCAGTCTAAGCAATTTTAAATAGTACCATTGCTAACATCCAATGTGCAGGAAACATAAAAATACTGTGCTATATATGCTTTAATATAGTAGTTTTCCACATGTCACAGTTCTCAAACCAAAGATTCCAATGCACATACTGTACTTTCTTTGGGGTCTTAAACTGTACCTTATTTTCCTTCATATTTTGACAGCAATTATGACTGACTTTTCCAAATTCAGCTCCATCCTTCTAGAGAGTTAAGTGTCAAGTGTGTCAAATCTTTTACAAATACTATCAAATATCTGCCTCACTCCCCACTCAGTTTATCATTCTGGGTTTCTGGAGTCCAAGGATTCTGCCAGGGCAAGGGGTGCCTCAGAGCTCTGCCATCTGAGCCAGCAGAAGTGATTTCAGCTTTAACTGCTGGGTAGGGAGGCCCACACCAGAATTCCTGTTGCTGGCATGGGCTGAAGCTGTACAGGCAACTCAGCTCTGCCCTGTCCGCTGTTTTATAGCTGGCCTTTTTCAGCTACTTAGAGAGGAACAGGTAACATTCAGGACCCTTAAAGAATCTTTGCTGCCATAGGAATGGCACTCTGTACAAACAGTCTTTCTTTCTTTCTCTTTCAACCCTGTCCCAGCTCCCTTACCCAACTATGTCTAACTGCAGTGTGGGTCACGGTGACCCCATTTCATAACACGATCAATAGCACTTTATGGCTTCGAACTACAAACAATTGTATTTTAACAGTGTCACATGACAAGTGCAAGTGAGGGGTGGCCCATTCAAGGTCTTTACACTAGAAGCATTACAGCTGCATTGTTGTAGTGCTTTTAAGGAGATCTTCCATCACTGTAGTAAATCCTATGTGCTCGTAATTTTAAAGAAAAAACTACCACACTGATTGTCTTTCAACTTAGCTTATTTTGCAAAGATTTGCAACCAAGAGTGATATTTTTACCTTTGGAGTCTGAACAATATATGTGCAAAGTTTTCTCATTGGCTATTTCCTCCATATGTACAACTTAAGAACAGCTGACTTGATTTTGTTCATGTTTCCCAGAACAATTCTCCTTTGGCTGGACAGACAAGCATGGAAAATTTCAGCCTAAAATGAACTAATTTGATGGAGTTATGAGCAAATGAAGGAAAAAGAAGAAAGGTTAGAATGGAAGTTAGAGCTCAATCTTAATGATAATATGTACTAGCCACACTCTCTAACTCACACTTTTTAAAATCAGACTCTTTACAGCTTGAATAACTCCAGCCTTTTTCAGGAAGACCCAAAAAAGTGTTTAAAAAGTATAACTGTTGTCACATGAAATAGTATGCTGTTTACTGAAGCTCACTGTCTCCAAAGACCAAATAAATGAAACAAAGTTGGCAAAGTGACAAAAATCTTGTAGTTGGAACAAGAAGTGGAGGGAGATGATAACGGACCCTCCTTTGCTCTGATGTTGTATCACAGATAGAGAGGGCAGAACTAGTCAGAGACCTTTGGAGAAAGGGGTCACCCTCAGATGAGTGATTATGGACATTGTACAACAAAAAAATGGACTAGTAACTAAATCAGTTCATTGGAGAAAAGTGATGCATACATTGGTCTAAACTTTCAAAAGGCACTATGATTTTTGGTGCCCAACTAGAGACAGGATAAAAGGGCGTGTAGATGCTCAGCACGGTCTTAAATCAGAATCTTTTCAAGGGGTCTCGAACTGGGCACCCAAGATCACTTGCAATTTTCTTTTAAAATGTAGGCCAGTTTACACAGGCAAAGGTTTAGTCATCCAGTTCCCCAGCTGAGCTCTGCATAGCACCACCCTCTATTTAAAAATAAAATAGAACATGTGCTGATTTCGTCCCAACTACATTGAGCCACTTAATGCCAGTGGTGAATGTATGATGTTTACATCTCTCTACATTGTAATGGTCTATTATAAAGACTTCAAAATGATTACTACTTAGTGCAAGAATGTTTCTAATAACCACATATTTATGGGCACTAAAAGATATTTCCATTATTTATGGTGGGTAGAAAGGAATCAGTCATGTCCCTTGACATAAACTCCAGTATTTGGTTACTGTATTCTCAAGGTCCATTTCTGAACTCATGCAAAGTGTAAGCAAGATGGCTTTGCTCATTTGAAAACAAACTACAGTGCAGTAGAATGAAGGAAAGAAATACTCAGCCATAACTTATGTTAAAGAGACAAGGAAGTAATGGACGGGGCCAACTGCTTCTGCCACATGGAGGCAATAAGACTTTGCACCATACAAAGATCCATTGCTGACACTCCCCATTCAAAGATGACTGCCTCTCTGCAGAAAATTGTGCAAAGGGTATCGCTTCCACAGAATACAAATGTATAGATATTCTCTTTGCAGGGTTTTCTACAGTTAAGACTCCTTATGATAGATCCTGCTACTTCGGATCTTTGCACACCATTCCAGAGAATTTTAGGATTTGCCCATAAGATGCCTAGTAAATATTAAGTTAAGAATATAGAATTTTCTTTAATTAAAATTTTTAGAAAAGATCTGTCACCATTTTAGTATCCATTCAGCCTGTGGGGCTATTAAGTGGCAGCCTGCAGTGACTCTGGGTATTTCCTGAGGGAAACCCAGGGCTGTTCTTCACTGATGGTGTCAAATTCACCATCCTGATCAACTGAGCGGGTCTATGAAGACCTGATCAGGAAGATGATCCAATAAAACCACCCCTGCAGAAAGAGTAAGGTTAAGTCAGAGGGAAGGGTTTCCCTCCAACTCAGGCTACTGAAAACACTGTGGGTAAGTAGGCGGTAGGCAATCAGAGGAAAATACACAAGGTATTTTAAGTACTTTGCATATCTCCCTTTGACTACCGCCAAAATTGTGCCGCGGTGTAGACCAGAGCCCAGTTAGATAATACATCTCAGTACAACTGAAAGAATTAGCTTGGAAAATTTCAGGTTCCCCATGCTTTTTACCGGCAAAACTACCACAAAAAGATAAATGGGCAGCGGCCTGAGACTCAGGAAACTGGGGTTCTAATTCTCGCTCTGCCATCAATCACAGACAAGACACTTCATTTCTCTGTGCACATCTTCACCTGCCTCCCTTTGTCTGTTTGGTCTATTTAGATTATAAGCTCATCAGGAGAGAGACCACCTCTTGTGTTTTGTACAGTGCTTAACACAATGGCATTCCAATCTCTGTTCGGGCTTTTCAGACATTTAACTTGTCTTTTTATGACAAAGGAACACTTGTAAAACTCAATATGTAGCAATTTGATAAAGGGATATTGGAAGAAATCTCTGTGGAATCATCTATGTGCGTATTTCCTAGTACAGTGGTTTTCAACCTTTTTTCATTTGCAGACCCCTAAAACATTTTAAATGGAGGTGCAGGACCCCTTTGGAAGTCAGACAATCTGTGGACCACCAGGGAGGTCCATGGACCATAGGTTGAAAGTTTTCATAGGTTGAAAACTACTGTTCTGTGGTAACGAACACTTTTCACGAGCTCCTTGATATAGTCTGTGGATCTTCATGAGTCCATGGACCACAGATTGAAAACCAGTGTCCTAGGAAGTTGCATGTGATCAGAAGCTGGGCACTGGCACAAAAATGAACTCACTACGTTCTTCCCCTTTCTCTGTCAAGGGTGCTCATCCATAGTACACCTACAGCACTGAGAGCTGGGCCCTACTGTGCTTCCACATATACAACTCCCATTCCATTTCAAGAGGAGTTATGCATGCACGAGGACCATAGATGCTAAAAAGAGAGGGACTTCCCAAGACTACATTTGAAAGCGTAGAACCCTCATCATTAGGAAACGGTAATCTGGATTATGGACTGCAGTGCTTGAAGATAGGACATTCAAGAAAGAGATGGAGGATAAAAAAGTGAAGGAAGCAGTCCAACCCTCTACAAAAAGAGGCTCACAAGCATGTCTATTTTGGCTAGAGCTTTGCAGGGGAATTGAACAACATATACTAGTGTCTCTTTCTTGGGAAAACAAACAGGGTCCTGCAGTTTCTCTTGGAAGCGGTGATTTGTTATTCATTTGTATCAGCACAGCTATTAACAAGTCGTCAATAGAGTGAGCAGAGAGATTGAATTGTTCCCCTATTGGTTTTTGAGTGTTGTGATTTCTGATGTCCGATTTGTGTCCATTTATTCTTTTGTGCGGAGACTGCCCTGTTTGTCCAATATATAAGGCAGAGGGGCATTTCTGGCACATGATGGCATAAATCATATTGGTGGATGAGCAGGTGAATGAGCCCTTGACAGAGGTGGCTTGATTTGGTCCTGTGATGGTGTCTTCAGTGTAGATATGAGGGCAAAGTTGGCAGAGTGGTTTGTTGCAGGGATATGTTCCTGCTTTAATGTTTCTGTTGTTTGATCTGTAGTTGCCGGTGAGTATCCATTTAAGGGGGTGGGGCTGGCTGTAAGCAAGGAGAGGTCCGTCTCCCAAGGCTTGAGAGAGTGAGGGATCGCCTTGAAGAACAGGCTTGTAGATCTTTGATGTGGTGAAGAGGTCTGACTTGGGGGTTGTAGGTGGTGACCAATGGCATTATGTTCTTTTTTTCCTTGGGTTGCTCCTGTAGTAGTTAGCTCACTCCATTGCCGACTTGCTAATAGCTGTGTTGAAACAAACGAATAACAAATCACAGCTTCAAAGAGAAAATGCAGAACTCAAATTTATATGCAAATTTCACTCAGTTGCCTTGGGGTTAAACAAGGACTATGGATTTTTCTCTCATTACAACAGGTGATTTGACCTCACCTTCCTCTATGTGCCGTTCCCCAGTGTTTGAATCCTAACATCTATTTTGATTTATTGTTACAGCCTGACCTGATCCTATGTCACACACTCCCCTGCATTTAATTTCCTCCCATTCTGTAAGTTTCCCATCTTCAAAGCATCTGATGAAGTGGGATTTTTCTCCCACGAAAGCCCATGCGATAAATAAATCTGTTAGACTTTAAAGGTGCCACAGTACTCTGTTTTTCTGCAATAGACTAATACGGCTACCCCTTTGAATCTTTCTTGGGAAACTTTCATAAAACACATGCAATCCTGCACATTGCATAACTAATTCTGCTCCAGATAAAGTTAAACTCACCTTCAGGAAATGAAAAATTAAAAGATTAATATATAATTCTTTTAAAGCAACTGACCTCACTATTTCTGCATCTTTGTTGTGCAATCAAGTGCTGATAAGCACAGTCCCTTCCAAAGAACAAAAGTTACAGATTCACATCCTATTTCTGAGGCTTCAAGATACCTCATAACTGCAGAGACCATCCTGTTCTGTGATCCGTCCTGTAACTGACTTTTGCAAGAAGCATAAATGTCTTAGAAAAGCAGCCAGAAGAGAAGTTACACATAACAGTAACCATTCAACATACAGTAAGTGAGAACAGTGCCTACTTGAGCCACAAACCATTATGTACAGCACCCCTTGCTGCTGTCGCCAAAAGACTAGAATGCATTGCTCAAAGATGTAATTGTTGGGTCATGGGCACAAATTGATTTTTTTCAACTGGGTCCCAAGGAAAAAGGTTTGAAAACCGCTGACTACAGCTTTATTATTAATACAGGAGGTAGTTTGGCCTAGTAGCCAGAGCAGGGATTAAGACTCAGAGACATGTTCTATTCCTGGCTCTGACACTGGACTGCTGGGT
This sequence comes from Pelusios castaneus, assembly GCA_007922175.1. Classification (NCBI taxonomy): domain Eukaryota; kingdom Metazoa; phylum Chordata; order Testudines; family Pelomedusidae; genus Pelusios; species Pelusios castaneus. The sequence continues at coordinate 13,236,345 of ML685813.1, forward strand.
GACCTTGGGCGAGTCACTTCACCTCTGACTCAGTTTCCCCATCTGTAAAATGGGGACAATGATACAGCCCTCCTTTGAAAAGAGCCATACAAGAACTAGGTGTAAGAACAGGGACACAAGAAGTTTATGTTTTAAAGATTCAATTCAAATCTGTTTTAGTAATGTACCTTCCAGTGCAAAGTTTGAGTCTGCAGGTGTACTGTGTGCAAGCTAATCTTCCTGGGTTTGGTGGTCTCCATCAAGTTTCTAGTGAGCAGTAATGATCTGGATGATGGGATAGATTGCATGCTCAGTAAGTTTGCAGATGACACAAAGCTGGGAGGAGAATGGTAGATACGTTGGAGGGTAGGAATAGAATTCAGGGAGACCTAGACAAATTGGAGCATTGGACCAAAAGAAATCTCATGAGGTTCAACAAGGACAAGTGCAAAGTCCTGCACTTAGGATGGAAAAATTCCATGTACTGCTACAGGCTGGGGACCGATCAGCTAAGTAGCAGCGCTGTAGAAAAGTACCTGGGGTTATGGTGGACAGGTAGTTGGATAGGAGTCAACAGTGTGCCCTTGTTGCCAAAAGGGCCAACGGTATATTGGGCTGCATTAGTAGGAGTGTTCCCAGCAGACTGAGGGATGTGATAATTCCCCTCTATTCAGCACTGGTGAGGCTGCATCTGGAATACTGTGTCCAGTTTTGGGCTCCCCACTACAGAAAGGATATGGACAAATTAGAAAGAGTCCAGCGGAGGGCAATGAAAATTATTAGGGGGCTAAGGCACATGACTTATGAAGAGAGACTGAAGGAACTAGGCTTATTTCCTCTGCAGAAGAGAAGACTAAGGGGGGATTTGATAGCAACCTTCAACTACTTGAAGGGGTGCTCCAAAGAGGAGGGAGCTAGGCTATTCTCAATGGTGACAGAGGACAGAACAAGGAACAATGGTTTCAAATTGCAACTGGGGAGGTCTAGGTTGGATATTAGGAAAATCTTTCTCACTGGGAGGGTGGTGAAGCATTGGAATAGGATATCTAGGGAGGTGGTGGAATCTCCATCTTTGGAAATTTTAAAGGCCCAATTAAACAAAATCCAGGCTGGGATGATTTAGTGGGAGTGGTCCTGCTTTTAGTAGGGAACTGGACTAGATGACCTCATGAGGTCCCTTCCAGCCCTATTATTCTGTGTATGCCACATCACAAAAATAGTCTGCACTGTTAACAGCATCAGTGCCAAACTGAGCTGAGAAGCCAAGAAAACAGCTTCCTACACCTCTTCCACAATCAAAGCTGGTCCCTGCATGTCACAAATAGGATAGAATGAGGAGGCAGCTGAGACAAGCTTGGAGTGCCATTGCCCAACACTATCTCCATAAGCAGACCATTGCAGTCTCCAGGGGCGTTAAACTGGCACTTTTCAGGACCATGACGTTCACACAGAATATAACAACAACTAAGTTAGTCTTTTTATACTATTCAGTCCTTTGCTAACCCAAAGCCAAATCTGCCTCCTCCAGCCTCCATCAAATACTGCAACTATTACTGATACATCCAATTTACTTCATCTCGCTGAAGTCTGGAGCCAAATACTTGAAAAAGAGTGTAAAGTTGTTAGGCTTATGCAGTCTTTACAGACAACTATCAGCAGAGCTCATGTTTCTATTACCTGAATGTACTGCTTGCTTATGTAGTCAAATTCCAAAGGGGTAGCCGTGTTAGTCTATTGTAGAAACTATTGTAGAAAGACAACAGAGTCCTGTGGCACTTTTAAAGACTAACAGATTTATTAATCGCATGAGCTTTCATGGGAGAAAATCCCACTTCGTCAGACGCTTTGAAGATAGGAAAGTTACAGAGTGGGAGGAAATTAAATGCAGGGGAGTGTATGACATAGCATCAGGTCAGGCTGTAACAGCAAATCAAAATAGGTGTTAGGATTCAAAACACTTTTGATTTGCTGTTACAGCCTGACCTGATGCTATGTCATACACTCCCCTGCATTTAATTTCCTCCCACTCTGTAACTTTCCTATCTTCAAAGCGTCTGACGAAGTGGGATTTTCTCCCACGAAAGCTCATACGATTAATAAATCTGTTAGTCTTTAAAAGTGCCACAGGACTCTGTTGTCTTTCTACAATGCTTGCTTATGCTGTGTGTAAACTGAACCACTGAAGTAAAAAAAGGGACTATTGTATGTCACTTAGCCCACAAGAGAGGGATCAGAGGTCATCACAAGAGGAAATTTGGGCTAAGCACTCTAGGTTTGCCGTCTCTCTCCGCAGGAAGCACCATGATCCCAGAGTGCCATGAAGCCTTGTTTAACCTCTGACCTTATCAACCAACAGTTAACAAGCACTTCTTAGATTAATTTTCTCCCATCTTACCAGAGAAAGAGAAGCTGCGTTCTCTACCTTGATGTGACATTTTTAAACCTAGATAGTGTTTTCACATTTTTGTTTTTTCCATCATGATTCTATTGAAAGAGACTTCTACATGTTTGTAACATAGATATTTACTGATTCTATAAAATCAGCTTAAATAAAATGAATACATAGATCAAGCCCTTAAACTCAAACTTAGAAATGCGTGGTCAATCTATTTTATCTACTCAGAAATAAATGTTATTTCTTTTTGCAAGGATAAACATGTCTAAATGATCAAACAAACACATTCATTAAAATTCTGTTATTGTGTAAATGTGGGATCAAAAAATTCTCATTTCAACCAAGAGAATACTCTGCCAGATGTTCAGCTGTGGATGTCATAATTTACAGGATTTTATAGTCATTACATTTACAGTAAGAAACTTTATAAAAATGTTGCACCAGGGAGGGACCAGTAAACAGTACCAGGCTGTTTTATACTCCCTTTACCTTATAGTAATGGGTAAATACATTATCTCCCATGTACCATCCCAACAGTGTTCTGCAGAAGGACAAAATTTGTTTATCCTCTTTCTACTTATCTGTAAAGAAAAAAATAGTACAATTAGAATGATTTTTATTACCAAAGAGTGGGTGAAATCCTGACTCCACTGAAGTTGATGGTAAAATTCCCATTAACTTTAAAATGGGGCCAGGATTTCACGCAGCATTTCAGAGCTAGAATGTGGCTTCAGGCCATAGCTCATGTTATGGGAGGCCTGGGGACGGCCCATGCTGCTTTAGGAACACATGAAAAATTCCAGCTATTTCAGACAATTGTTCTTTATGGGGTTTTCTGTTAGGGGAAATGCTAGAGAAGCAGTTTTACCACCTTTTCATGGGTATAATCTGCACCCTCTAACCCCCACCCCCATGCCATTCCTGATCCAGTGGCCACTGGTCCTCACCCTGCCTACTAACCCATCTGGATAGACAAGTACCATCTGCTCACCCCAGAACACAAACATTCAGAAGAATATAGAATAACATTAAATAGCACCAACGTCCCTGCATTCAGTAATGGTTTTGATGGAAATATAACTCAAATGCTTAAGCAATCAGAGATGCATGAGCTAGTTCCCTAGTTTTCAGGTACACTGGGGACTAGGACATGAGAAGGGGATTAAAAGGAGAGGAAGATACTGCTTCCCTGCTATGGAGACTAAGGTTTCATCTCTATGTTCCACCATGGGATGGAAGAGACATAGCAACCTTCTAAAGGCCTGCATCATATCCAGCTAGAAAGCCAGAGCTCTACACACATCTAGAGAGGCACTGGGTATAATACCAGTTAAAAGACTCTTTAGTTCAAAGAAAAATCAGAGAGATTCTTGGGATGCAATCTCAGGGATACTTTGTCTCTGTGAAAGTCGATACAAGATGGGTATGCCCTAAAGGACTCAAGTTCACCTGCTCTTCCAGCCAAGGTGATAGCCATGAGTAAAAGATACAGTCACTGACAAGTGCAATAAGGAACTCAAGGGTTGAAGTGGTGATTTCATTAAGGCTGAAAGCACAAGGTTCAGAGTCCAAGCTGGCACCAGCCTTGATATAGGTAAGAAGGTTCTTACAATGCCTTTTAAAGAATTTTATTTTCATAGGGTGGGTGAAAATTGAGGCATTTTCCATAAAGGAATGGAAGGCATTAAGAGCTGCTAAATGCACTCACAGGGAACTGAGAGGCTTGAGGAGTTCAATGAAAGAAGACAGTCCAGGATAAAGAGAATTTCAGTCCCCTCGGGATACCCATGGCACCACAAGGGAAAGTGCTTCCACTCAGCAGCATAACATCTCCTGGTAGAGAACTTCGTGCTATGACTTGGACCTTCTTCAAGCAGGATTTCACCAAGTCTGCTGCCCATCCAAAATCCAGATGGAGAGAAGCCAGGGTAGGATTATTGATTCTGCCCCTGTTCTGTGACAGTAGATTTGGAGATGTTTGTTGGGGAATGCACAGATAGGAGGCCACCTGTAGAACCATTGCGAACCAGAACTATGTTGGCTATGAAGAAGCCATTAAGATTACTACTGCCTTATCCATTTTGATCTTTGAGTGTGTGTGGTAGGAGGGAAGCCATACAGCAACAACTTTGACCATTGCCCTAGGAAGTCATCCCCTCTGGCACAGTGTCCCTACATCTCCCAAAAGCAGTGAGCTTGCAGTTTTCTTGAGTGACAGAGAAGCCCCAAGATGGGAATCCTTATTGATGAAAGTCTACTGGATCACTGTTGAAATGGAGCTCCCATTCATGGTCCTTGTGAAAATACCTGCTGGGGCAGTCAGCTTAAGAGTTCATAAAAAGTGTTGGATGCACAAATTCCAAAGTTTTAGCACATCTTTGTAAAGTGGTGCAGACCTGGCTTCCCTCCATTTCTTTAGATAATAAAACAGTGGACATGATGTGCAACCTGACCTGAACAGGAGTGGATCAGATGAAAATAAATAATAGAGGCTACAGAGTAATTAGGGTGACCAGATAGCTAGTGTGAAAAATCAGGGTGCGAGTGGGGCGGGGGCAGTAATACACACCTACATAAGAAAAAGCACTGAATAGCAGGTCTGTCCCTATAAAATCAGGGCATCTGGTTACCGTAACATTAATCAACCTGAATCTTGAGAGGCAGATGAAAACATTCAACTGACTGAGATGGAGGATGGATTTTCAGTCCCTGTCTTTTTGGGGGGATTAGGAAGCATTTGGCCTATAAACCCTTCCACCTGTGATGAGGAGATATCCACTCTATCACCCTAGCTGGATCAGGGAGCCTACCTCCTGTCTGAGAATCTTCTTGCAAGAAGGATCCCTGAAAAAGGGACAGAGTACGGGTTTTGAGGAAGGAATTCATAGGAACTCAGTTGTAGAAGAAAGTAAAAGGGTGAATTCAAAAAGAAAAGTAGAAATGGTCAGGAAAGAGACTTAAGGCCTAGCTAAACAGATCAAATCAGTAGGCCTGGTCAAGTTGACAGGAGTTAGGTTTAAAAAGTCTGACATCACAGAAATTGGCAAGAAGTAAGCTGCAGCTACAGTAAGAGGAAAAAAGTATCTGAAAAGGTGAGAAGTCTGTCAGTCTAGCACCAAGGAGATAAAGGTTATGTTTCAGTCAAACCTGACACCTTGATGGATGGAGATTTCCAGAGATGCGTGGACCTATCAAATTAATAGATGACATCAAAAAAGGGAGAAAAATCCCACTTCGTCAGACGCTTTGAAGCTTCTTTGAAATAAATCTGTTAGTCTTTAAAAGTGCCACAGGACTCTGTTTGTTTTTCTGCAATAGACTAACATGGCTACCCCTCTGGAAATCAAAAAAGAGGTATGTGGACCAATCAAGGTAAATTCAGACCCCAAAGGGGGCCGAGTCAGTAGGTCCGAGCAGAGTATAAAAGTAGGAGGCCCAGATCCCAGATTTTGTGCAGCCGAAGGGGGTGACGGAGAGTACTGCCGTCGGTTGAGCTGTTCTGTTGCATTGAGAGCACAAATGCTGCCATTACATCTGTTGAAATAGATTGCTTGCCATTGTGCTATGTTGCAATACATCCTAGCCTGGCACCTTCGTTTCTACAAGGATCCGTGGTCATGTTGGTTTCTTCAATTGCGAGTGTTGCCTCAATATACCTCTTAAACACAGGTACACCTAGGCTTAAGGTCAGTGAGCTAACTGAGTTCTCACTAGAGACCTGAGCCAAACATAATTCAAAGCATTAACCAAAGGAACACCTCAATTTAGGATCACCGGCTAACTCAGTCCGTGCTTAGAGATCCAAGCCAGGCTCTAGATCACTGGGCTAATGGAATCCCCGCTTAAAGATCTGAGCCAGGGGTGATCCTGAAGAAACATTCATACAGAGACTCACACACAGAGCCACACAGACTTCCATGTCAGATACAGAACAACGCATTGATAAGAACGCCTTCCACCCAGCATACCACATCATATAGCCAGTTGATATGTTGATATCCAAGACCCATTGGTTTGAACGTAGATATTGCTACATTACAAGAAGAAAGGCCAAAAAGCCAACCAAGAGACTGAAAAGAGATTGTCTGTACTAGGACTGGATGTCAGCTCGAACATCCCATCAAAACTCTTTCTTGTGAAGCAGTTGGATCTGGACAGGGAGATGATGGTGGGGTGGTGAATCTGTCACACTGTACCCTCTGGCAGTGTCTTGTGGTTCATAGATAAGTAGAATGGCTGTGGGGCTGACTGATAGTCTAAGGCAGCAGTTCTCAACTGCTGTGTCATGACAGCCACTGTGCCGTGACACACTTGTGAGTGCATCACGTGAAATCAGACTACCACCGAAAGCCAAAAGGAGAGCTGCGGCAGCAGGCTGATTACATGCCACTGGCCCTTTAAGAGCCACAACTGAAAGATGGAGCAGTGTCAGCTCTCTGCAAGAGCTGCTGCCAAATCTGCCAGCTGCGCTGTGTTTCACAGTGGTGGTGGCTGTTGGTCAAGCCTCCCACCACTGAAAGTGCCTTTGGAGGCAGAATTTCTTTCTTAGCGGGGGCCCCTATAACTTGATCTGCTGCCAAAAGTTCTGATGCCAGGGAGAAACTTTGATGGCAGGGGGGAGCCTCAGTAGCGGCAGCAGGCATCAGTATCTCACACACACCTGGGAGCCCTCCCAGCTATGTCATGAGGCTGAAGGAGTTGAGAACCCCAGGCCTAAGGCACCATAACATAGGTATTTTCTCTGAAAAGAGGAAGCAGGATGCATACTCCCAAGGAACAGAGGGTGGCATGCGAGTCTGAGGGAAACAATTATTAATTGAAGAGGTTGTACCCCTTGATGGGGAGATCCTGTACCATCACCCAACCTTCCTCAGGAAATCAGGCTGACTGCTGCCAGGAAGCCCATCTCATGACCACTGAGGTCACCTTGTCCACAGCATCATTCCCCTTTGTCAAGGGCATCCTGGGATTTAGACCTATCTGCCTGTGGTGATTTACTGGTGAACTACAACAGCTTATCGTAGTTAATAAAGTCATACTTTGACATAAATGCTTGTCAATTTGCAATACAGAATTCTGCTGAGGAAAAGTTCTTCTGGCCAAAGAGACCCAATCTTTTGACATTCTCATCCAAAGGAGTAGAGTTCAGTTGGTGTAGTCTGTTCTGCTCCATAACCCCTTGTACCACCAGAGAGTTTGGGTTCAGGCGAGTGAATAAATATTCTGCCTCCTTAAAGAGCATGTAATATTTCTTTACAGCCCTCTTGAGTGATGCCTGAATACAAACTTGCCTGGATATCCTGCTTCTGTTCTTGTGCAGTTAGCTCAAGCCACTACCTGTGCTAGCTACACTGCTATTTTTAGCATGCCAGGTCAAGCAGAGCTGGGACATGACTGTCTGCCCAAGCTGGAAAGCATGCTACCATTTGCAGTATTGTCATACTCTTAATGAACAACCCAATGCCAGGTTTTGCCTCAATACTGCTCTCCCCCCCGACTGAGCATGGAGTTTGCCTTAAATAGTCAGTGTTGCAGACGCTTGACAATTTATCATGAGTCTCATATTTGGGCGTTTTCTTGAGACTCTAGCTCCTGGAGTCACAACATTATATGATATTTTTTCTTTTATTTCTATCCCTCCTGGATGAAGTAAAAAAGTTTGAAAATGTGACCCTCAAAGGCTAGAAAGCAAATAAAAAGAACTCCTGAGTTTTGTATGTTACTGAAATTTATTGGAACAATTCTGAGGAATAAGCTTTAAAAAAAAAAGAAAAATAAAAGAAGAAATATTTGATGATTTTTCCCCCCAAGTGATGTAATACTGGTGAAAGGCTTCATATTAATACAAAGTATTATGTATGAACTACTTCCACAAAGCAATAGCTGTGTTAGGCAGTTCACACCCAAGTATGATTCAAAAATAGAGAAAAGCACACTTTAGATCATCCTAACAATGAAATGATAGCCCATTTTCTGTATTTGACCTTATTTGAGTGAGTACTAGCACTCAGTATATACAGTAGCAGCATTCTAGGAGATAGTTCATTGTGCCAATTATCCCCATAGAAGGACCTACAATATGATTATGTGTTGGAACGTAAAGAACTACTTTCAGCAAATGCTTGATAAGAAAAGGCATCATAGGTGGAGAAAGGAATAAAGCTTGAATATGGTGTTGTCTTGGAGCTCTCTCTCTCTCTCTCAGATGAATATTAAAGGGCTTGCTCATTATTTATCCCTAGAGAAACGCTTCAGTTTAGAAATACCACAGTATTGCATAACAAAACACCGTGTGACTTGTGCACTGATGACATACAAAGGATTCAAATATTCAACAATGAACTGGAGAATACTGAGCTACGTGCCTTCATTCTGATGTTTATCCAGTAACTGAACTGGGAATACAGAGTAATAAAACACACCTGAATAGCTTTGTTTCTGTTTCTGTGCAAGTGGTACTCCTTCAATTGATGTTGTGTTCTGTACAATGTGCCAAACAAAGATTTTTTTTTTGTCTGTCCTGCTGTGTACAGCATAAATCTTTCCAGAAAGAGGAATACTGCAACCTCATTCACTTCATTTAAGGCCCGTGTTGATTTGCTGTCTAAATAATACTTGTACAATTTTCAAGCTGGTTGAAGGACTTAAAGTGAAAAAAGAACAGGAGAAAAAACCCTCACACACCCTGGTTGAAACTTTAGCAGAAAAGCTAAGACTCTGAAGCGTGTGTCTTTGTATGGATTAAAACCTGTATTTCCTGGGATCTATAGGTTATTATATCACCCAAGGTTTTCCAAAAATGTCAGACAAATTTACCACAGCAATTAAGCTGTCTACCATCTGTAAAAGATTTACATGAGAATTTTCTTAAATATCTTTTCAGAGAGGAAAAATTCAACTTAATTCTTTCAACATTTTGCCTAGCACTCCATATACATTAAGCACTGCAGAGCTGGCTAGATTTCTGAGAGCAACTTTTACTTCTAAAAGATTAGTTGTGCAATGGTGCGTTAAAATTGTATATAAGGAGTAACAGTGAGTATGAATTATTTCTTCGGAAACACTGCACCTATTCTTAGGAATAGAGAAGTAAAAACTTAATAAGAAATTCAGCCAATTCTCCTCCCAAGTGGAGAGTTATTTTCATACAACTAGTCCAAGACTGTATTTAAAAGCTCTCTACAAGTAAATAAGTAGACTCAAATAACAACAATGAATAAATCTTTGTTGTTGAGTCCACTTATTTACAGGTCTGAATTCTTAAGTACGTTGGGGAAGGCTTAAATGTTTTTTCAGCAAAAGTTTAGAATGTCTTGTGGCCCAACTAACCATGTCATGGGGAAGATTGAAGGGTATATTTTACTCCTTCTGCCCATATTGGCTGCAAGCTTCCTGATTGTTTCCAGTTGCCTGTCTATTGCTGGTGTTATTTTCCACCCTTCTTTATGGAAACTATTTCAAAAGGCTCCAAATCAGTAACTTAACTCTCTCTTCTAGACACAGATCGCCTATGACAAATAATCAGCCAACCAACTTTACATACCTCTTTTTCTAAGCATGTATATATTTGTTATGAATTATAATATGGTGCTTCAAGAACTGCTGGCAGGCAAGTTAGAGACATTTTATAAATGAAAATCATCATCCCTAATATATTGTACAAAACGAGGTTTTTCCTTCTGTGAACATTAATGGCCTGGATTTTCAGAAGTGATTTTGGGAGGCTTGGTGTTAGACATGCTTTAAAGAGGGTTGATTTTCAAAAACTCGAGTTCCCACTCTCTAAAAAACAGATGCCCCCCTAAGGTGCCTCACATGGGGATTAGCCCGCACCCCCTCGAATCAGTATTCTTTGGAAAATTCAGACTGGATTCTTCTCACTTGGACCTTGTCTTCATGAGGAAAAAGGTGAGTTTTTATACATACTTCAAGGTCCTTTACTACTGACAGTGCAGTGGAAGGCAGAAGGAAGGAAGCTTTAGGGTAAATGAGAATTCAGCCCAAAGTTTTAGAGCTGTCCAGTAAGCGTTAAGTACCGTTATTTCAATGGGCACGGCAACACATAAAGAATGTGTAGGCTTTGCGATCCATGCATGAAAAGCACTATACATAATGCACAGTATTAGTTTTTCCAGCATATGCATTTGAAATTTTGAGACAGTGAGGTGGTAGTATTGAAATAATATAGCAATTGAAGTGACTTGTGGGGTTCATGTTACCCATTTCTAAATGAATGTGACATTTCAGGAGGTTTACGTAAGTTTCTTATTGTGTAATTGTTCTTTTTCTTACATTAAATTTCAACTGAAAGACAATTAGGTCCACTGGACATATTTCTCCCTTTCTTTGAGCAGGTCTATACAGAATGTTTTCTCCTACTGTGTAGCTCAGCCACTAAAAGAGGAATCAAGCTAATGTATTTAAGCAGCTGTGTCTGATGCCAAACAGTGGTGTACCTATCTGCAACTTGCAGTCTATATGACGTGCAGTCTGAATACTTTGGACCCAAGTCTCACCTGCCCCAGTTCCACACTGGTACTCTTCCATTAGCTTCAGTGTAATTACTCCTCTTTTATACCATTGTAAGGTCCCAAATCAGCAAAGCACTTAACCATGAGTTTAACTTTAAGCACTTCTTGACTAGTCAATGGGGCCTCTAATCAGAGCACAGATTTGGGGGCTGCAGGGATAAAGAACTAGATTTTGCTCTTAAAGGGACACCATTGGATTAAAGTTTAAACACTTTTCCATATTATTTAAAGGCTTGCATGGGCAAGTGGCCTTATGGATGTACAATACCAATGCTCTTCTAGCTGGTCACAAATCAAGTCCCTTTATTGATTTTGCTCTTCCCCAACATCAGCACAGAATCAGTCAAAATACATCCAAGGGGTTTGCAAACATCATCAATTTGACTAATCAAGTCCCAGACAATAGCTACTGCCCATGTCTCACCCTCCCATCTTTACTGACCCTCTGATCTCCTCTTCATACAATTGCCTGTTGCCTTAATAGTTGTCTACTGCAGCTGTTGGTGGCCCTTGATAACAATACCTGGTTGCTAGCTGTTATGTATCATCATCCAAACTACAAACTAAACCTTGATGTCAGAGGAAGAAGGCAACTCAATAAAAACTCAGGCAGCCTGCTAAAGTGCTCAATCCCCATCACACGCAGCCAGATGTAGGCAAAAATTTAGATTAGTAAATCTGAAAGGATTTTGAAACTAATTTACTTTTTGCCATTTCCACCATCTGTTTACTTGGCATTTATTTCACTTCAGAGAGCAAAAAATGATCAATCAGTTTCTCTTTTATTTGGTCAGTTTCCAGTAAGTATAGCTGTTCAGTTCTCACATATTTGAGCGGACCCAATTGCAGAGCGAGGTCTCAATTGTTTAAAAAAAAATAATAATTACCATTTAAAAAACCAATATATAGCTTACACCTGTAAAAACCCCCAACCACCAGAGTCACAGTGTACATGCAGTTTTGCTATGTGTTTGAGAGGAGGGTTGTAAAAGGGTTAATTATTAAGAAATTCATTGATTTGAAAAAGGAAAATACCTTGTAGAACCAAAGGGGACACAGGTGCAAACATAAAATATAGGAAAAGGTATATGAAATGGGCACTACACAATTGAGCAATATTTGGTCAAACAACACGTCCATTGATTTCAATGGAGCAGTGCTGGGCTCAAGCGCAGAGGATTTTTGAGAGAGAGCAGTATTACTTTTGACCACTGGCTTTGTGGTTTTCCTGGATGTGCTGCTTTGTAAAGCTGATGTTTTGCAGTAGCAGCAGCAGCAGCAGCAGCAGCAAGGGAAAAAATATAGAGCTGGTTGGGAATTAAGGTTGTTTTTTTTCTTTTAAATACACATTTTCATTAAACCCCAAAAGGTCCAGGATGGAATTCCTATCCAAGTGAGAGGGGAAACATCAGAACTGCCAATAACCGTGAACAGGGAGAGACAGGTTCAAGACCTTGTGAAAACCAATTCTTAAACTGCTCTTAAGATCTATAAACCAGACTAACCTGTGCTAATGCCTACAGAGATAAAAGTAGCATATACGGATGTGTGTATGTTAGCATGAGTTTCAAGGGAGAAGTCTCTCATGGGAAAGATCATTTTTAGGAGTTGGTCAACATTTCTATAATAAGTTGTTTTGTTGTTGAAAAGTGGCACTTCAAAAATTAAATGTTTCACAAAAAAAAAATTATTGATGTTTTCTCTTTCCCCCTCTGCCACATGAAATGTTTCTGTGGTAATTTACCAGAGACCACATTTGAAGTTAAAAAAATACTCTTCCAATTGACACTATTGAGCTCTATTATATATTCTGTGTGCAAATAGCTCCAATCTGCTCCTACTGAAGTGAATCCTACTGAAGTCAATCAAACCTTGAAGTCAATAGGGCTTCACATGTGCTTGAAGCCAAGCATGTGCTTAAGTTTACTAGCTCAAACTCTCAGAAAGCAAAAGGGAGGGGGAAAATTGTACTTAGTTTGTCATTTTCATTTTAAATTTGTTTTACTGAATCCCTTCACCCCAATCTATCCTCCTCCTCTCCCCACCAAAAAAAAATAGAGTTAAAAATGGATTGTGAAGACAAGCACAAATAAAAGAATGAAATGAGACAAGCAAAAAGAAATAGATTGCAATGAAACTGTGAGAAAAGATACAAATAGAGATGAGGAAAGAACAAAAAGTGTTCTTACAGTGAAAGAAAACATGGGTTTTAGAAAAGATTTGAAAGATTAAATAGGTGCAGGAAGACTTCTTCCACAAATCAAGAAAGAGAGAAGACTAAGAAAAAGGAGATTTAAGAGGGGCAGCTGGAACCCTCTAAGGAGAGAAAAAGGAAGAATGGAGAGAGTACAGGAAGGTAGCCCTTCCATGAACTTCTGCATTAGAATCCACTCATCTATTTATGCATCCTAAATTTCTGTGGACTTCACCACTAGTTTGAACATACAGGGAATGCAGGACTAGCTTTTCAGAAACGTGTGATCAGCCAATCAAAGCCTTGCTTATAAACATTTCCCTTTTGAAGGTAAAGCTAGCATTTATGTGGTATCATGTGCATGCAAAACTATGGGTTCAGCGAGGCAATTCTAGTACTGTGGTTCTTTTTCACAGTTAGGGAGCTCTGTAGGAAAGTATATGATCAGCATCATTCTGAAAAGATTCATTTTAAAGCAAGTGGGGATCAGTTGTGCCTCTGTTCCATAGGGAGTAGCCTATTTTCCCCTCCATTTTTAGCTGTTGTGTTTTACTTTTTTTAAAAAAAACATTCAGGGCCATAGAGTAGTATTACATTGCAACTCTCCTGCAAGGCAACTTATGTTTTTTCTAACTTCCATGTTTATGCCCTGAATACAAGAGACATGCATTCAATTCAGACTTCCTGAATGATCATAGGCAAGTCAGTCACTTCTTCTACCTTGTGCTCAATTCTCCAGCTGTAATTTGGGGATAGTACTGCCCTTCTTTCTCAGGGATGTTATAAAGACAAAATCCATAGGTGATTGTAAGGAGCTCAAATAGCATGAGGATCTAGATAAGTTCCAAGCTTCTGCCTTCACAGGTCATCAATGAACCAGAATTAGCCATGCAATGGATGTCAGAAGACAGAGGACATCTTGGGGCCAAGGTTCAGTCATTGTGGCTACCATCTGGTTGTATTGCTGTGCTAAGTCACTTGTGCTCTGTTCCTTATCTGGATGCATTCCACCCCCACCCCCACCAGTGCAATCTGAAAGCTGGCTGAATTCATGACTCTGAGGCAAACCAACGTAGTTGTGGCAACATCGATGCTGGAGAAATCAAAATCCATGCAAATAGCTTGAAGGGGATATAAATGCTTCTCAGAAGTACTGGACATAAATCTTTCATTAAAAAAAAAAAAAAAAGGACAGTGCCCATTCCACAGAATTAGGCATTAAGGCAGAGAGCAGCTAATGTCTTATACTAACACAGGCTTCTAAGTTAAACAGAAGAGGCCGAAAGACCAACTCAAATGTGTTACTCAAATGGAAACTCATGGTGCTAGTTACTTATAGAGCACAATTGTAAAAAGTTTGTGGGTGTCAAGCTTGCTTAAGATCTGAGTCTTGGCCCTAGAGGACTATCTTACTTCCAACATGTAAAACTAATTGTAATTTACATTTGTTTCACACTGTATTAGAGGTGGTCTGCTTTTCAGGAAAGTTAATTTGATCTGTAATATCTGGCTGACCACAGTTTTCTACATGAAACATGAGTGGCTCTGTTCTACTGAATGGTGTTTTTGCTTATATACAGTCAATGGTAAAGGGAGCTGTAGCATGTCACCCCAAACACAGTTATGTATTGAAAATAGGTTCAGCTTCCTCTCCATAGCATAGTCTGGAAATAAAACATATGGAGTTCGCACAACTGCTGATTGGATTTTGATTGCTCTGAAATGTGTCCAAGTTTCAAGTGGAGAGTGCAGCCTGAAAGGAAATACAGTAGACACTAGACAATTTATTTGTTTCTGAGTGGGGACCTGGCTGACAGGCTGCTTCGAAGGTGGCTAACAAAAGCAACATGTTCCCATATGGAAGCCATATGGTGAAAATCACCCAGTATCTAAAAACACTGCACAATATATGTACCATGGCAGCAGGAAAAGCAAAGTTCTGTAAAATTGGTGCCAATCAAAACAAAATGTTGATGGATAACACTGATAACTGAAATAGTTAACATACCAGCAGGTTTTAGATGAAATGCTTTTAAGAGCCATACAGTGAAAATGCAAATGCGAGGCCCACTTTAAAAGTAACGGTGAGGAATAGCAATAATTATCTACATTTGCACACATACCATTAAGTTCTAGGCTTCAGCTAGTATGACAAATTAGGACATCTGTAAATATCTGGTATGAAATAAGTTTACATTAAGTTTGGGTTTATGACAATCTGAATATACACTTGAAAATGTAAATCTGAGTGATCAAGTCCCTTCCCCAAATACTTAAGTGACTATAATGCTAATAGAGAACACACTACTCCCCATGAAAATTCAGAGATTGGCAAAGTTTGCAAGGATTCTTCTTGTGAAGCCATAAACAACTGTAAGGAAGGATGAAAAAGATTCAGCCAAAGACTAATTTAATGCCACAGCAGTCTCATGGATCATATAATAAATACATGTAAAGGCCTCTAGATATAGAATTACTTTGGGGTTCTTAACTGGATGGGATTGTCAGACAGGTAAATACAGCACTTTATGATGCGTCAGCATCATACATCATTGGTAAGCCTCTCTTTTTATTCAACACCACTCCCAAATAGGCAAAACATGCATTAAACAATAGTACCCTCTTGTGGTGAAACTGTAACTCAACCTTTCAATAGTCTATGCCTCTAAATTCATTTCATCAGTAGCTCACACAATTGGTTCACTAAATTAACAACATGAATGTTAAGAACTTCTTAGGTATGTATTCTCAATTTAAATGCTATAAATATTCTATACCGAGTGTTATTTTCCTTTCAGAATCAACTCGTATACACTGAAGACTATCATTGTTAATTTGGATCTTAAAAACTGCTCAATAGCAAAGTAAATAAGACTTGCCTTGGCCAACCTACAAGCTTGCAGGCCAGAGTCTTGCCTGCCAAGAGCTTTTATCTGGCCACAGAGCCACTGCCCATGCCTGGAAGCTGGGGCTGGCCAGGGCCTTTTAAAATCTGCCAACACACACACCCAGGCACATGGCCAGAGCAGGAATGGCCTGGGCAGAGAACTGACTCCAAAGGCTGGAGTCAGCCCAGTAAGGGTGGGGGTTGCAGGGAGCTGGTGTGGTAGGGGGCCAGGGAGCCACATGGGGCTGGGGAAGGTTTGGAGAGCCAGTGAGGTGTGGGGCAAAGGTGGGAAGGGGTGAGAGCCAGTGAGGTTGGGGAGGGGGGAGAGAAGAGAAGTAGCAGGGGTCCCACCACTCAGCCACACTGCCCCTTGCCACCCCACACAGCCATCCCTGCCTGTCCTTGCTTTCCTACCATCCCATCTCCTTACACTTCCCCTGCCACCCCATATGGTCACCCCTGCCCTCCCTTTCCCTGTCACCTGTACCCACTGATACTTTCTGAAAAAAGGTGAGCCCTTTCCAAGTTACCAAAAAAATGTAGTTTAATTAACAAGCAGAAATGTGTTGTGTCCATTTGTTAAAGTGACAGTTACCTAAAGGTTGCTGGAGAGAGGATGGCTATTATTTGAACTGTATGTTTAGATATGAAAGGTAAAATTTCCACTTTTACAGAACCAACTTGAGTTTGTAAACCAAAATTTTATTAATAAGATCAATTTTCACTATGCCTTATCAAGCCAAAATTTGCTCACCAACCCGCTCCCCCAGTTAAAAAAAAAAAAAGCAGTGTGCCTCTGTAACTCAGGTGGGCGAGAATTCATTTAATAGCCCTGGCTTCTCCAGTGCCTTAAAAGAAATGGCCCTCAACTCCTACGGAAAAGCAACCAGAGACCCAGGATTCAGTCTTTAAAGGATTCACAGCAAAGATTGCTCAGAGTTACCCTCCCCCATTAAAATACTCCTAACATAACAAGGAACTTTATTAACTACTAACTTAATAAGCCTATCATAAGAAAACAAAATGAATTTAAACAGAACAGTCCCCACAGAAACACAGAGAAAGAAACCCAGGAGTCCAAAGGCTTGAGCTGAAAGAAATAGCTCCTTCTTCTGCCTTGGTTGCAGGAATCTTTGGAGAAAATTCATGCAGGGTTCTCCTTCTCTTCTGGAACCAGCATCGACCAGTCAGCTCAGTAGTTAACCAGCATTCAGTCACATATACATGTGCACAAACTCTGCTCCAAAATGGGAAGAAAACATCTTGCTGTCCACTTATGGCTCAGCTTCCCCCAGTTACCTGGGCTCTTCCCATGCAACTCTTATAACGGCTGCTCTCATGATCATGGCATGGATCTTACCACACAGCACACCACCAGCAGGAAACCATGAAGAGCATGCTCACACCCAATTTCCAGAAATTTTGGGCTCTGAGCAGCTAAATCTGCACAGTAATGGCAACCCACACCAAGAGATCCCTTAAAGAGATATACTCCTTAATTAGGCACATGAGTTATACCTCCTCACCCAAAAAGGTTGGACACCCCTGAAATAGACAGCATGACATTTAAATAAGGTACAAATTCTAAACACCACACCACACCAAAGAAGAGCTCAAGATAAAGAGCACTAATAATTTTACTCTTCCACTTATCTGTATGATTTTCAGGTTTGCTAACATTTTCAACTGCTAATCAACTCTTGAGGAGTTTCAGAAAATACCTTTAACTGCAACTGGTTCTTCTTAACTTCTTGAGACTAGAGGCTTTTTTGGGCTTGGCTCAGGTACTCAATACAAAATCTTGTTAAGGTGGAACATGAAAGTAATGGGTTAGCTGATAACACTAGCCACTGCTTGTTCGTCTACACCAACTGTAAAGCTGTACTTAGCATCACATTAGCTAATTTGACTCTTCAGTCATGTTCTAGGACAGCAAGATTTTTTTAGTGAAGACAATCAAAGAGAAATAAAATACAAGAAAATGCTACTGTGTTATTTTAAGGCTAATGTGCCTAATTTCTCCTTACATTTTAAAAGTTATCCAGTAACTGAATATTTTACAGGCCTAAAGCTATACTTGGGTGGCAATTGAAAAATTTTCATAGTTCTCAAGTTGTGGACATTTGAGAGAAAAGAGTTTTTTTTTTTTTTTGTTTTTTTTTAAGTGCTTTGTTTTGGTAAGTGAGATTTGAAAGATAAGAATTATTTCATAGGCACCCATATATAATTTTTTGCATTGAACTCAAGGGCTTGTGTAATGGCAGCTGGCGGTAAAACATCATGATTAAAGATAAAAAGTAAAATCAAGTATGCTTTGAATACTAGAAGGCTGACCCAGAGCCTACTGAAACCAACAACTTAAACATTTACTTTAGTGGGTTTTGCAGCACGTGCTATCTCAGGAAAATAATACATTTAAATTAGCATTGTGACTGATGCTGTATATGAAGTATTGCTTTGGGCTTTATGGCGGATCTTTAGGGCAACATTTCTGGAGATACGTTTGTCAGAAAAGCATGTTTGCTACTCTTGTCCCCAGGTGGTCATCTGCAATGTAAATTAGAGAGCAGATAGTCTTATGCAGCAGAGAAAAACAGTGACTTTGCTAAACCTTCAGCCATTTTTCCTTTACTGTACATATATAAACCAATTGCTTATCTTAAAAGGTAGGCTGCATAAAATTCAATGCAGCATGTGGCCATAATTAAACACATCAGAGCCCAAGGACTGGATCCAATGTTAGTTAAAATTTTTCTGTAAGATGTTTAAGAAACTAGAGTAGGTGTTTAAAGCAAGTTGTCAAAGTCCTCTGCATCTCACCCGACAGGAAAGCCCCGAACATTGAACAGCGTATATCTTTAATCTGGAAAGGTTATTGTGGAGAGGACTTCCTAAGGGAAGCTGAGGCCTAACTGTCTCTTTGGAGATAGTGGACTTAATGCTGTGAGTTTCTAATGTAAAGGACTTGACACTACAGAAACATCATTGGGGTTCCCTTAATATTACCTACAAAGCTAAAAGGCAAGGTCTAGACAGCAAAATCTCGAGGAATTTGTTTGGAAAGCAGACTGGATTGACAGGGAGCTGTCTCAGTTTAAGCTTTCAGCAAACCTCTCTCGATGAGGTTGAGGGGTAAGAGTGGATTAGAGGGTAGGTGGGTGGGTGTATTTCCCAACAGAGTGAGGAAAGGTACTAAAATGCATAGAGGGAAAGAACTCATGGTTTTAATGCAAGCCTTGTGATATTTGATGACTTTCTTATAGCCTCCATTCCTGGAGTCATGCAATTACATAAGAATCTCAATTTTTATAACAGAGGTTCAACACGTCATCACTACAAGGAAGAAGCTTGAAAAGGTGAGCTAGAGGTACCGCAACAGCACAAAAACCAACAAGGGAAATAAACCCAAAAATTTATTTTTAAATCTCAAGGCTTTTTGTTTTTGTTGCCAACTAACTTGTGAATTTTGAGCACTTGAGGTTAGTAATGTTGAGGAAAGTTGTGTAAATGCATTTACTTTTTAATGGATGTCTTCAAGTGTATCATTTAACTTTGCTAGCTGAAAAGCTGCACTCAAATAAGACTGCAAAACTTGCTTCCCACCAACAAACTTTTCAATCGCAGCTGCTAATCCGACTGAAAGAGTAATTTATTCCTCACTTCAAAAAGCATTTGACACCCCCATCTAGTTCAGAGTCATTCTTTAAGGGCAGAAATGTGAATAATATATATAAAAAAAAATGGGTTGGAAATAAAATGAGAAAGTTACTAAAAACATAAAAAGGCTTTAATCTTTTACACATTGAAATAGCTCTGCCCAACTGCAGTAATTGAAATTTCTCATCCCATCACGAACACACCTTTAAAAGCAACCACAACACTGGATACAGCTTCCTGCATCCACTTCCTTGTGCAATGAATTCTAATTCTTTGAAATAAATATGCTTTGAGTTATTTTTCTAAGGGTCATGCTTAGTATCAGTTGCGCCATATGTAAATGTGTAGCACACACCAAAGATTTAACATCTGCTACAAATAAATACAGAGAATCTCAAATTCTCTATTTTAGAGTAGGATATTATACAGGTGGTCGAATTATTAAGATATGGTTTATATTCAGCACTCATGCATTTTCATAACATATCAGATTGTAAAGCAATTACAGACACTATTAAACAGTCTGGCAACCACATGTCAGCACTAGAGACCATCATGCTAGTTCACTGTAAATTTTAATACTAAAGGCCATTTTTCAAGCCAGACCCAGGCACTATTCAATCTCACAGCTGTGAAAGCAGGCTGGTCTGCAGAGCCCCTTCCAGCAGAAAATGGTGGCTAGAAAGGGGCAGCATGTTAAAGCACTTACTTTCCTTTTAGGAATTTCTATGCATGTTTTCCTAGGAGCCACAGAAGAATGTTAATTATGGACCTTCAGTGATTGATCTTAATTAACTAGTAACATTTTACTTGAAATGCATACACAGGCAAAAATCAATAAAGATAGATACACTGAAGACCTCATTTGAGCATGATTTTTGGGTCACAAAAGAAAAATTCAGAAGCAAAACAGTAAGCTCAATCACAGCTGAATTAAATTTAGCATCAGAGTCAGTATCATTTACACTTATACTGAGTAGAACCTTAACATGAGCACCCACCCTAAACTCTACAGCACCCCTTTGTACCTGGACAGGACTCTGCAGGAGCCTCATCTTTAGTGCCCTTTATTGGGGTCTCCCTCAGCCCTGTATCTTCTCTCAACTCCCTTTCTGAGTATTCTGTGAGTTAGCCCTCCAACCAGGTTAAGTAAAAACAGTCCAATCAAATCTTCAAATGGACAGCCTTTCTCAAGCCTCCTTTGATAGCTCTAACACAGGGCCTGCCCCCCAGGCATTCTGCTTATAACAGACTTTCTCTGTTACCTGACTGATTAAACCCTAGCCTAACAACTCTTTTTCTACCAAACAGACTGTTTCCCTACAGCTGTGCTCTCTCTCAGTCTACTTATAAGACTTAGCTCCACCTTCTCAAACCAGGAGGCAATTAGTTACTCACCCTCCTAGGGCGGATCATGACTAAATTAAAATCCTTTCATTTGCCTTGCAAGTAATGAGTGCTAAGCATCTTCATACTTACAAATTATTCCTATTCTCAGTAAGGTACTGCTTAACATGACTAAAGATTGGCCTGGGTGGGTCAGAGTCTGCCAAATAACAGGAAATACTATACTGATTGTATTATTTGCTTTTATATTTAATCCAATAAATTCTTCCTTTTTTTTTTTTTTAGCTTACCTAAAGCTGCAGATAAATCCCTTGTCTGTTGCACTGGAATGTTGCAGAATTCAGGGGGTTTGCTGGAGAACTGAGGTCAAGCTTGTCACATGATATATGGGGCCTTGCCGTAGACTCACTTTTTAGATTTCTATGGCACCCAGCACCTCTGACAAATATTAGCTTAATGGGAAAGGTGGGAAAGCTAAAAACAAGTTAAGTGATCTGTCCGAGGACACACAGCAAGTCAATGGCAGAGACAGGTGATGTCAGGAGTTGACCAGTCCTAGGCTCCTACTCAAGCCACCTATTACACCAGCTCTCACTCCACAGAAACAGGCTGTGAGGGCAGCGTGGGGAATATGGTACCCTTTTGGAATCGGGACTGCATACCTGAGAAAATTTCATTGCTTAAGTGAATGGAGTAGAAGTGAGCACTCTACTACACCGCTAAGGCCTGGGGCTGCATACCCCAATATGGCTCTCTATGTGCCAAGCGGTGCCGCCCAGGTCTACACTGCTATTTTTAACAGTGTGGTGTCTGATTCTTGGAGCCTTTGCCCACTGCAGTGAAAGGCTCCAGCAACAGGGAAAGACTATGGCAGGAAGGAGGCAGCAGGGAAAAGCTCCTTCAGGGGGAGGAAACAGCAGGGAAAGATAGCAGCAGCTCTCCAGTGCCCTAGCATTTCCTCCTTTGGCTTCAGTGTACATGTTATTTCTGTTATCTTTGTGAAATCTCCATATTTCACCACTCACTGCTATGTTGACCAATACTCTGAAAGTCATTAACTACTCAAACAAAGTGTTTTTATAAATGCAATTTCAGTTTTATTGAAACTTCTAAATGACATTTTTAGCAGCATGTAACAGAAAACTGCGTAGGGACCCCAGCTACAATTTCCTGCTTTTTGTAAAAGGCAAATATTCAGAAAGTCATAGCCCCCCAGTTCGTAAGAAGCAGATACAAAATTGCAGCTCGCTTTCCTCTGCTTCTTATTTTCCATGTAAACCTTTTAAGGAAATTAAACAATTACTCTTTAAAAGGAAACAACCAAGCCACAGTTCAAACCCAAACCCACAGCTTTCTCCTGTGATCCTTCTCAGTAATATTATAGTCTAAGGTAGACCAGTTCTCAAAGGCAGCTGTTGCCAGGACAACCAATGCAATAGTAATTCTCTCCTAGTATGCAAATGAACCAGAGGGGGGGATGCAATGAGCAGTTGATTGTCTCTGATGTTACAATATTACTGTTCAGGCAGCAGCAACTGTGCAGTGTATTGTATGGGGGCAGAGGAGAGGGAGAGAGAATAAAGTTGTGATTTTCCTGAATTTCCTAAAAATTCAAGAACTTTCAAACACCAAACCCACAGGAGATCATGCCAAACACATGTTAATTAGCGGCCACAATTTGGTTCAGATTCCCTAGGCCCAGGGCATGTTTATAAAAGGGGTTCCAAAAAAGGTGAGACACAGAAGTACATACCTTGCAGAGCAGAACATTCTGATGCATTGTTACCATAAGACCATAATTCTTGAAATTAGAGCATTATTTGGTCCACCTCCGGCTAATGAAAATGCTTCTAAAGGGGTTTTTATTTCTGTGAATGTAAGGGTGCAATCTGTTCAGGTAGTTGTTCATGCTAAAAATGAACATGAGAATATTAAAAAGAAAAAAGGAGTGTGAGTTAAAGAAAGAACACTGCAAAGGAAAAAGGTTGCACATTTGTTTACACAGCTTTTTAATCTTATTTTCAGAGAAGAGTAAATAATGGGACGAGTGCTTATTAAGATACAATTCAGAGTATTCAGACAAAAAGCTGAGGTAAACAGAAACACACAAAAATTTAGGAGACTTGCTCATGCAGTTTTCTTCCAAAAGAATACCCTATTCCTTACAGAGATAACTACCCAAGATGTAATATGTGTTCAATGTTGAATATGGGTGATGTGCATGCAGGGGTGGCTTCATTTTTTAAATCTGCAGGAGGGGCTGCGAGGAAAAAAAATAGGGATTCAGATTTTTTTCATTTTTTTTTGTTTTAATAATGCCCACACATGCCTCATGGGGACAAGAGTAATAAAGGTAATGAAAAAAAAATATGTACTTATAGTAACTAGGAATAAGGTTAAAAAAGGCAAACAACTGTATGTATTTCAGTATCTATCAAAGTAAATATTCTTCACATGAATTCTCAGGCAGCTGATGCCAAAGAGGAAGAAAATATAGGGGGGAAAAGCATTAGAGAGGATGTTTAACAGCCTTTCAGGCTGAATCCACTTCCCCTTTGCACCTCTCTTCACATATGCTACTGCAAAGCCATGTCATATTTGCTGCTCCATAGAATCTGAATGAACACTCTGCTGAACTGACATAGTCCAATATGGCATTATTTGAATTTAAATGGTATGTTTAACTGTTCCATAGTAGTTCTTTGTAAACCATGAACTAAAGAATTGCCTGTACCTACTGATATAGAAGGATGACAGAGCATCGTGGTCCTCTCAAGATTGCTTCTTACCAGACTGTGTGACCAGCACTGAGTTCTTCCCACTGTGCTCTCTTCTCTCCCAATTAGCTGTCTTTATCCTCAGACAACCTTGTAACAGCAGCATAGACCGTTGGGTTAGCAAAGTTTATTTTTGTTAGTTCTTTGCAGGACTAGTCAGTTGCAACTTGTTCAAAAGGAAGCAGCATAATGGCTCACGGTGTTCAGCTGTTGTGAAGCTATCGTCCCTGCCCCTCTGTTTTTTGGATGAGATCTCTATGAAGGTATGGATCAACTTTAAAGTCTATAAAGCTATGATGAAATGGCCCAGTTTTGGCAAGATATGGAAATAGTCTTTTTCCTTTAAAATGGTCTTTAGGAGATGGTCAGACCAGAGCAATTTTGGAATCTGAAATATCCTAATCGGCCACAAACACAAGCTGGACCATCCCATGGAAGCTCTCTGCAACTCACTAGTTAAAACCCAGGTAGCTAAGGGCAAGTCTTACTGATGGCAGCAAAGTTGCCACCGTCAGCATAATCTTAAGGTTTTGATTGAGGCGTCTGTGTAGACGTGCTCAATTGAAAACCGAACCGGAGCGAGAACACTAGCTCTGTAACTGCACTTACACTGACTACGCCAACCAGACGCCATTTCTAGTCGGCTCAGTGTGGTGTATAGGGAGGATTTAAGAAGTCGGCGGGAGATACGCAAGGTATTTTACATACCTTGCATATCTCCCGCCAACTGCCGCTGAAAACGGTGATAAGGGTAGCCTAGGGCCAAGATAGAAGTCTATTTTTAGAAGTGTACACATTTAAAAGTCATTACAATATAGCTTTTTCTTTTACATACCTAAATCAACAATATAATGTCACATACAAAAACTATGTTAAAAAGACTGTTTAAACATTTATTTAGGTTGCAAAGTCAAGGAATTGAAAGTTAGGAAATGCCAGAATGCAGGTTATTGATGTAATCATAACTTGGTCCCCCGCTGCATGTGCATTACAATAGTATAATTACACAGCCTTTCTTCCCCCCAGAACTCCTTCAATATCTAAGACAGGAACTGTTCTGAATCTGAAACAGCTGTTCACAGTATTGTTAGCCTCATTATTCAAAGAGTGGCCCCTATATTATGTATCACCCACTATCTAAAGCTTGCAACACGGACAGGAAAACAGAAGTATTTAGTTGCTCTGTCTTTTCTCAAGTATTCCTCGTTTTAGTAACTGAGTGTATCCCTATAAGAGAACATTATTATAAATGGCAAAATTAAGGTAAAAAGACTTGCCAGAGCGTCACAGTAAAACAAATGACAAAGCCATGACTGGGATTCATTCCACTCAATGCTACCTTACCTCAAAGAGACTAATCACCCATGTTAGGTTGCAGTTGCTAGTACTCAGCACTTTTGCTAATCATCCAGAAAACAAAGAACACAATTACTGACCACAAGCCAGAATTGTGGCTTAGGCCTTGTACACACTACAGAGTTACCGTGCGATAACTACAAAAGCGTACACACACAAATCCTGCTTGTTGTGTGGCAACAGCCCTCTTGCTGCGCAACAGGTAAACCACCTGAACGAGGGTGATAGCAGTTATCGCAGAATGGCTGTTCCGCGTTACAGTGTGTGTGTTCGCTCATCACACAATCATCGGCCTCCGGAAACGTCCCAGCATTCCAATTCCGTCCTTTCTGGTCTTCCTCCTGCAGGCTGTGGGTGTGACACAACCGGCCCCACCCTCCTGTGAGTCCCAGGAATTTTTGAACTGTTCCGCTGTCCCTAATCCTGTTTGTTCAGCATGGAGTGCAGCTGTTTTTTCCAAAAGCAATGGCGACTCAACACGGCAAATGCACTCCAGTCTGGACCACAGCTGAGGTGCTCGACCTTCTCAGCATCTGGGGAGAGTCTGCTGTGCAGGCACAGCTATGCAGCAGCAGGCAGAATTTTGACACCTATGGCCAGATTTCTTGGGCCATGGCAGAGAGAGGTTATGAGAGGGACACGCTGCAGTGCAGATCGAAGGTGAAGGAGCTGCAGATAAGTTACCAAAGAGCCAGAGAAGCAAACCGGCACTCTGGGTCAGCGCAAATTACATGCAGATATTACAAGGAATTGGAAGCCATCCTCAGCGGGGATCCCACAACCACTCCCAAGGCTCCTGTGGGCACATCTGCGCCCACTCAGCCAATGGATACTGGAGCCTACCAGGATGATGATGTGATAGATGAGGAAGTGGAGATGGAGGATGACCTGGAGGCTGAAAGTGGTGCAGTTGACTTATCAGGGAGTCAGGAGCTGTTCCCCCTTCACAGAGCTATGTCATCGAGCCCCGCACCTACACACACCTAAAACACCTTTTCATAGTCACTACAGAATGTTAGCCCACCACCTTTGTTTTTTAGTAATAAAAGTGAATCTCAAATTGTGCACAGTATTTTTATACATACGGATCCAAGATTTCTCTCATGTTCACACTTTACTCATTTGATCACAATACAGTGCTCCCCCCCATGCTGAAGTGCCCCGCAGGTTTGCTGTTGCAGTGTGACCCACTGCAATGTGATGCACCCTATGCGTCCCCATTACTGAAATGCTCCCTGACTGCCTCCCTTATGTGGACGGCTTCCCATTTTGCCCCCCCAATACTCCTAGTGGCTGGCTGTTCGAATGCACCCTCCAGGCACTCAGCCTCAACATCCCACACTGAAGAAAATTTCTCTCCCCTACTTTCAGAAAGGTTATGAAGGACACAGCACGCCGTGATGACAGCTGGAATGTTGTCCTCATCCAAGTTCAGCCTCCCATACAAACAGCACCAGCACCCCTTTAAGTGGCCGAAGGCACACTCCACAGTCATTCTGCACTTGCTCAACGTATAATTGAACCACTCCTTGCTGGGATCCAAGTTGCCAGTGTAGGGCTTCATGAGCCATGGCATGAGCAGGTAGACTGAGTCTCCTAGGATCACTATGGGCATCTCCACCTCCCCAACAGTAATTTTCTCATCCAGGAAGAAGGTCCCTGCACTTGCAACTTCCGATACAGCCCCATGTTCCTAAAAATACAGGCATGATGCAACTTTCCCAACCATTCAGCATTTATATTTGTGAAATGCACCCTGTGATCCACAAGTGCCTGCAGCACCATAGGGAAGTAGCCCTTCCTATTTATTTACTCTGTCGCAAGTTGATCTGGAGCCAAAATAGGGTGTGTGCCGTCTATTGGCCCTCCACAGCTTGGGAATCCCATGACTGCAAATCCATCCACAATCTCATGCACATTGTCCAATGTCACTATCCTCTGGAGCAGAACATGATTGATGGCTTGGCACACTTGTGACAGCACTAGCCCAACGGTGGACTTGCGGACTACAAACTGATTTGCGCCCGACCGGTAGCAGTCAGGAGTTGCCATCTTTCACACAGCAATTGCAATATGCTTCTCCACGGTGAGGGCGGCTCTCATTTTGGTGTCCTTGCATCACAGGGCAGGGGCACGCTCCTCACACAGTTCCATGAAGGTGGCTTTATGCATTCAAAAATTCGGTAACCACTGCTCGTCATCCCACACCTGCATAACAATGCAGTCCCACCACTCCGTGCTTGTCTGTCATGACCAGAACCAGCGGTGCACCGTGTGCAGCTGCTCTGTGAAGGAACTCAGCAATGCGGTGCTGTTGTTCTGCATGGCATTCAGCAGCCCTGGGTCCTCCGATTCCTGGTCTGATTCGGAGCTCAGTGCGTATTGTGCGACCAGCCGAGATGAATTCATTATGCTGAAGGTGACAGTGGAGATCAGAGCTGGATCCATGTTGTTGCAATTGGGAGTGCTGGGAAGTAATGCAGCAGTGTTGAAAACAGGAGGAAGACAGCAGGGGAACACAATGCACCATGGGAAACTGAGAATTTACCTATGGTGCTCAGTGCTCCTCTCCTTCTGCCCAGGATTCTTTGCGCTGAATCAGGAGAAGTCGAACTGTGGGATAGGTGCCCACAATTCAGTGTGGTATATTGCAAAATTGCTAAAAGTGTGGACGCTCCGTTCCGTTACAAGGAGCGCCGTGTGTACACGATCCAGCGCAATAAAAACCATGTGACTTTTGCAGCACAAAAGTCTTCTTGTGCGACAATTCTGTAGTGTGTACATGGCCTTACATAATTTGCCTAGCATCACATAGGAAGACTGTGGCAGTACGAGGGTTAGAAATGAGGTCTCCTCTGTGGAATTCACCTTCCTTAACCAAAAGGCCATCATCTCATTTTCTGCAGTCTCCTACATTGTTTACTTAACACATCTTCCAACTTCATGAGTAAATGAGGCAGGGATCCTATAAACAACTTCCTTCATTACATAGTTCTGATTTACTCTTTGGGACTCTCCATCTTGTTCTTAATGGGGTATGAGACCTGCCAGACAAATGCTTTTCTCCCTCCTGCATTTCAAAGGCCTGCTGCAAGCAGCAAAAGGAGAGGTTATACTTCTCAAAAAAGATTGCACTAATATTGTAACAAAACATTGGGCAACCTACATACAGGATGGCAGCCAGCTGCCCCTGAAATAAAAAAAGATAGCTCTTCTAAGTTCCTGCAGGTGTTTGGGGAGGATGCTAACAGGATTCATTGTGGAGGGAGAGGAAGTGTTAAGCTGCTACCTCTGAAATCCATTTTGAAAAAGACTAAAAGATTTTTTTAAAATGAAAATAACTTCTGTTTTCTTATACTGAAGACTATTGATGTTTCAGATACACATAAAATGAGCTGAAGCTAATAGAAAGAGTTTTATTGACTTTGGTGGGCACTAGATCAGACCAACAGATTTGCAGGCCAGTAGAGATCACAATTAGATTTAATCTGATTTCCTGCTACATAAACACCATACAACTTCACTCAGTAATTCAGTGTGACCAATTTGAATTGGAGCACATCTTTCATAAAACAATCAGCCCTGATTTGAAGATTTCAAGTGATGAAGATCCCTGAAAGGTTGCTCCAAAAGCTAATTAATTCTCCGTATTAGAAATACAGTATGCACTTTTATTTTGAGAGTTTGGATTTATCAGATTTTTTTTTTAACCTTCTTCATAGTAAATATGTAAATGTTCCTTTTTGTTTACTATAAGGGAATAAATTCAGCTGTACTGAGGAACTACTTTGAAATGTTAAAATTGCAGTGGCAACAAGACAAATGCTACAAGTACACTTACTATTCCTGTAAAAAACAGTGGCTTTCAACCAATGCTCCCTCTAAGGTTTGGTGGTTTGTGTGCAAAATTTTCAAGCCGTGTGCAAAACTTTTTCTGAATAAAATTTTTGTGTAAACTCACACGACAGAAATTATAGGCATTAATTGAAGTTAAAGTAATTGTAAATAGAATTAATTGTGTTTAATTAATTGAATTTGAATGAATTTTGAATTGAAATTTAATTTTTAGAAAGGTTTTTATTTAAAATTAATTTTTTAAAAGTTTTTTTTAAAAGAAGGAAGGAAGGGAGAAAAAAGAGAAAAAAGAAGAGAAAAAGAAAGAAGGAAAGAAGAGGAAAGAAGGAAGAGAAAAGAAAAGAGAAAGAAAGAAGAAAGAGGAAGGAAAGAAGAGAAAAAGAAAAAAGGAAAGAAAAAGGAAGACAAAGAAGGAAAAAAGAAGGAAGGCAAAGGAGAGAAAGGAGAGAAAAAGGAAAGCAAAGGAGAGAAAGAAGGAAAGCAAAAGGAAGGGAGAAAGAAAAAAGAGAGGAAGAGAAAGGAAGGAAGGAAGCAAAGAAAGAGAGAAAGAAGGAAAGAAGAGGAAACAGGAAGAGAAAGAAGGAGGAAGGAAGGAAGAGGAAAGAAAAAGAAAAAAGAAGGAAGAGAAGAAAGAGGAAGGAAAGAAAAAGGAAGACAAAATAAGGAAAAAAGAGAAAGAAGGAAGAGAAAGAGAGAAGCCAAGGCCGCTGGCGGGGGAGGACCCTACCGCGGCCCTGGGAAGCCGCCGGTGGGGTGGAGCAGACCCCAGCCCTGGAGGCTGATCTCCGCCCCGTGCTGGGAAGTTGAGGCGGTCAGCGGGTGGGAGCCCGGGAGCCCGCTGCGGCCACAGCCACCCCGCTGCCCCAGCCGCGTGGGGCAGGCAGGCAGGCCCGCACACCTGAGCCGAGCCTGAGCTTGCCTGTCCCACCCTGGGGGTGGGGAGGGCCAGCCCAGAGGCCGGGCGCAGGCTCGGTCTGCCGCAGCAAAGCTGCAGCCCCGGGGGCCTGAAGGGAGCAGCGGGGGCTGCCTGGCTGCGCGGGGGTCCCTCAGTGCTATGCGAGGGTTGCGACGGCCGCTGCGCGGCCACGCACCCGTGCAGCTTAGAGGGAACACTGCTTTCAACCTGTGGTCTACAGCCCCCTGGGAATTTGCAGACTCCGTCTAAGATTTCCAAAGGAGTCTGCACCTCCGTTTGAAACTTTGTAGAGATATGCCAATGAAAAAAGGTTGAAAACCACTGCTGCAGAAGTTCATAAGTCTTGTTATTTATTCAACGTTTTCTTCTGGAATCTGAATATTTATTTATGGTAAGCTGAACATATGACATGTGTAAATAAGCAATTGGAGTAGCCAATGAACAATCCTTTCATGGCCAAAATATTTTTGTATCAGGTCATGCCTACAAAGCAACTGCAGAACTAGCTTTTCTTCAAACTAAGTCAAATCTGATTAGAAATTTTGTAAAAAAAAGGTCTTCTTGCTTGCTTGTTTCACAGTGCAATGAACTATTTAAAGATACAATACCACCTATACAGTGGTGGCCACTTGTTTTCCTCAGCTCTAAACTCTTACCATATTAAAAGCAAGTTAAATGAGAACTCCAACTGAGGACAGACCTTACACTAAGATAATTTGCTGAAAACTCTGTCTCACGTTCACCAAGGACAATTATCAGAGTATAAGGCCAAATATAGCAGGGACAGGTGAGATTCTAGCACAACATAAAAGCAGTTAAAATTTCAAAACCAGGCAAAGTAATGCAGTTAAGACCAAAAAAACTATACTGTTAGGAATATTCCTGTGAGCTTTCAACATAAAACAAAATCAAACTGAGTATGCCAAGAGCGATGAAAGCCACCATAGATTCAAAGTGATTTTTCTTTAGTGTAAAATGACAAATGCATTTTAAAGTTCTCATTGTAGTAACAGCACTCTGATGGAGCTGGTTACAACTAAATATTAACTCTTCATGCCATATTTACAATTATGAGCTTGAGTAATTGTATATTGTTCCTGACAATAGTGTACCACAACTTTATGCCAATTCCAACATTTAATTTAAAAACAGTCAAAAAGACATTATAAACCATAGGCTCAAAATATTAACCTCTAAAATCATTTTAAGTACTAGACATTAAAACTATTTTGTTTCTCTGAAAATTTCTTATTTCACTATTCCTATTCACTATGTTGTCCTATTAACTATTCTTATTCCCTATGTTGTTGTTAGTACTCCTTTGTAAACTCAGTTAAAATGGCGGAAGCACATTTTTACTGTATGGATGAAGACTTAATATTAAAAGTCAGTCTGGATTATTATTTCTTATTTGTATTACTGCAGTACCTAAGGGTCATGGACCCCATTGTGCTAGATGCTATTCAGACACAAGATTTATTGGAACAGTTATGGCCTGCAAAATGTACAACTACCATAAAGTATAATTTCTCTTTATGTAGGAGAAAGGTGGCTGAAGTTTTGAGGCAAACTCCAACGTAAAGTAAAAATGGAGTCACATATTTTCCCCACTTCCAGATAGTTGACAGTTCCATGTTCCCACCACTTCTTATTCATAAAATAAAATGCAGGATTCCACCACATATAGTTGAGTTTCCAGTATATCTTTACCATGATACTTTTAATATATAACCATTTTGCATCTAAAGTTTGAGAACTTCTGAGTACCTTTATTCAGGTCAGCCACAGAGAAAGCTTTCAGAGGACAACTCCATTTTTATAACTTGAAATAAATTTAAAGACGTATGACATCATTAGAAATTAATTAATCCCACTTTTCTGTTTTGAATGTGGAATGTGTATTAAAACAAATTGTTTGATCCATGTAGGGGAAAAATGAGCATTTTCTCCTCAAATCATCTTCTCTGATTTAATAAGCTGTTAATAAAAATACTCCCGTATAGTGAAGCAAGAAAATGTAATGTGTTAAGTCATCCTAGGCATTGAACAATGCCCATATAAAAAGTACTTCAAAAAAGGTAAAAAAAAATCATTAGGATTTATTCCATTTTTAAGGAAGCAGATACAATTCCAAAATATCTACAGATAAGCAAATTGAATTTACAAAAGGGCAGATCTGACTTGAATGTATTAGTTGGTGATAATTGTCCACTTTATCTTTATGTATAGATGTTATGAATTTCATTGGTCGTCACTAATTTCTTCAGTATCTCTGTGCTTTTGGAAATATCCTGGTAAAATAAAGAAGTAGTCATCACTAATAGGTTACATAACACTTAAGCATACTCTCTCCCACCCATTCAAAACTTTATTACAGTGAACTCTGTGATTGAAACACTAACCATGAGTACAAACAAGAAGTCCTGTGGTACTTTTAAAGACTAATTTATTTATCGCACGAGCTTTCGTGGGAGAAAATCCCACTTTGCTAGATGCTTTAAAGATGGGGAACTTACAGAATGGGAGGAAATTAAATGCAGGGAAACATATGTATGTTCCCCAGTGTTTGAATCCCAACACTTATTTTGATTTGCTGTTACAGCCTGACCTGATCCTGTGTCATACATTTCCCTGCATTTAATTTCCTCCCATTCTGTAAATTCCCCATCTTCAAAGAATCTGATGAAGTGGGATTTTCTCCCACGGAAAGCTCATGTGATAAATAAATTTATTAGTCTTTAAAAGTGCCACAGGACTCCTTGTTTGTTTTGCTGACCTAGACTAATACAGCTCCCCTTTTGGAACACGTAACCATGAGTACGACTCTCACACTATTGCTAAGGAGTTAATCATAGATGGAAACAGTTTAAGACATTTAAATGTTCTAATTTCTAAGGTTTATATTCAGGAAGGTCTGTTAATCCAAGTGTGTGTCTGTCTCTCTCTTTCTCAACTACTATGCATCTAAGCCTCAGTCTACAAACTCAGACTCCTATACTACAATGATGGGAGCCAAAAAGACAGACATTTGCATTAATTTTTAAAATCAAGCTTTACCTTGACTAAACTCTTCAGGTTCTTAGAAGAAAGCACAGGCTTAAATGCTTCAATTGTGACAGTGTCCAGTTTGATGACATCAGTGTAACATTGATACAGCACAGCAGGAATCTGCCATACTTGACAATAACTCAGAACTAAATATAACCAAAAAGACAAGACAGTTACATCAAAGAGTGAAATAATCTAATCCACAATGCTCAACATCTTTTTCAACTTAATAAGTAATATACCATTTTGCTCAGGCCAACAATCTGAAAGTAAAACAATAAACATTCTTATAATATATAAAGTATTCAATTTAGGTTCTTATGCCTCATCCCACTATAATGACACCTAAGAAAAACCTAAACTATGGAAGGTACCTGAAAATAAATTATAGTTGGCATTTATTGCTGGCAACCATTTATACATCAGTAAAAATGTCAATAAAAGTGACATTTGTAAATCAAAAGAATATTGGAGGATGAAACTAGTTAGCAAGATGTCAGCATCCTCCATCTAGCTTCTGCCATACACGTTCTTCCCTCCTAAAGTACTATTATATTTAGTGTCCTGGATGAAAGCCTTAGGAGGGGCTATGTATTACATGAGTTTGAAAATTAAACTCTCTTTTGTGCCAGCAATGAAATATTAGCCTACCAACATGAAGAAGCTTACACTATACTATTACATAAATGGGAGACTAGAGAAACTCCTGTAACGGACACTTGCTACTTTAGAAAAACAATATTAAAATGTACATTTGGTTTCTAAGACACCATCACCATGATTGCCAAGGTAGGAGGTCAGAAAAATGACCATACTAGCCATGTAGCCTGTCTTCCCAGTGGCCAAGTCTAGATACTTCAGAAGGAATAAACAGAACAGGGCAATTGTTGAGTGATCCATCCTCTGTTGTCCAGTCCCAGCTTCTGGCAGTCAGAGGTTTAGAAATATCCAAAACATGAGGTTGCCATCTCTGACCAATAGCGAATGAAGGACCTATCGTCCAAGAACTTATCTAATTCTTTTTTTGAACTTAGTTATGCTTTTGGCTTCCACAACATACCCTGGAAAAGATTTCCACAGGATGATTCTGCATTGTGTAGAGAAGTACTTCCTGTTGTCTGTTTAAACCTGCTGCCTATTAATTTCATTGGGCGACTCCTGGTTCAAGAAAGACTGCATAACACTACATCATACAGTATCAGCTATTGACTACAGAACAAAATTAATATTTTTGTCAATTGTTTTACATGCTGATGTAGAAGATGCTAAAGTGTAGTGAATTAATTTCCAAAGTTTTATCTTCTTGGTTCATTCACTAATTTATATATTTAGGATAAACTTAAAATTAGAATAATCAGTTAAGTGTTATACTATTCAAAATTAACATTCAACAGTAAATGTCAATGGTTAGTATAGGACCCAAGGATGACCTTGCAATGCAGCAAAAAAGGATGAATGCAAGCAAGAATATAAATGAAGTCACATAATACCAGCAGCAGGGAGATCCCGTACAATATTTGGCTGCTCCAGCAATGGACAACAGACTCTCTCTTTGAATTCTTTTGTCTTTAAAGCTTTCAGAAAAGGAGAAGGCAGCGTTAAAGTGGATTCATGAGTTTTATAATCAGTGACAGGACACGTCGAAAGAATGGTTACTTGTAGGTCCTCCGCCTGCATAG
Source organism: Pelusios castaneus (assembly GCA_007922175.1). NCBI lineage: Eukaryota > Metazoa > Chordata > Testudines > Pelomedusidae > Pelusios > Pelusios castaneus. Next base: position 13,270,966 of record ML685813.1, read on the forward strand.
AGCCAAAAACCTGAAATGAAAATATTAATTCCAGCATAAGTTTATACTAATATAGGAATGGGGTCCAATTAGAAAAGACTGAGTTCATTTTAGTTTAGATGGCAAAAAATAGTTTTATCTTGGGTTTAAAGTTAACTGACAGTTTTATCACACCCTCAACAACAGGGAATACTGTGTCTATATCAGTAGTTTTCAGACTACGGGTTGGGACCCAGTACTGGGTCGCAGCGCCCCCTGCTGCCAGACTGGACTACATTGTTCAAACGTAATTGTTGGGTCACAGGCATAAATGATTTTTTTCATCTGGGTCCTGGGGGGGAAGAAAGTTTGAAAATCACTGACCTATATATTAAATCAAAACAAAAAACTAGAAAACAAGAGGAGCTCACAATTACCCATTTGTCAAATCTACTGATTTGCTCTGTAAGCTTCAGATTTTTGGTCCTTTCTACAGATTTACTAAGGAACTTGAACAATTACTTTTTCTAATGTATGAATGGAAAGGATCCATATGAAATCAGAATGACTGTGTAAATTAAGGAACAGCCTTCAGATTACACTTCCAAGTTACAGCTATTCTTTAGATATTTCATAACACCTAATTCTACTAACACACTTGGCTTCCCCCTCTTCCATCTCCACATTTTAGATTTTTCATTTCCTCTAATTTGAAGTTCATATAAAGCTCCTTGGAGCAGCCTGGGAATTTTTAAGGTTGTTTCTTGAGGTAAAAATAAATAATGCTGCAGAAAAATAGGAATGTGTTTTTAGATTCCTGACTCTTACACATATAGCCTTCAGATGTTGATACTTTCTATGTTAATATCAATACATGCTTACTAAAAATGGATAGATTTTCTACCTTGTCTTTTGTTATTTTTACAACTGGTAAGTTAATAAAAATGTGCAGATTTCCCTCCCACCACATTCTTATGATTTGTCACCATGAAGGAGACAAGGAAAAATATGGGAAAAGTTACAGAAGTCTTTTTCTATGTATACAGTAGCCAAACACTGAGTCCTCCTAAAGGTACCAAAGGGGTAGCCGTGTTAATGTATTGCAGAGAAACAGAGTCCTGTGGCACTTTTAAAGACTAACAGATTTATTTATCGCATGAGCTTTTGTCAAAGCATCTGACAAAGTGGGATTTTTCTCCCATGAAAGCTCATGTGATAAATAAATCTGTTAGTCTTTAAAAGTGCCACAGGACTCTGTTTCTCCTAAAGGTAGGCAAACTGCTCCCTTACATTAATGTTTTGTTATGCTATATCTTCAAAATGGAGAGACATGTTTCCAAAGATTGTGCTTTCCCTTGGAGACTCTGTAGTGACTGAAGAACCAGCAAAATTATGACATCACAAGAGATCAAAAACAGAGCAATGAGGAGGAAGCAGCAAAGAGAAGGGAATTTTTAATTCAATTACTAACCAAAAAAGAAAGCTGTATTTTCTTTTAACATCTATTTAACTGCAATGCATAATGGAACAGAATACTTGTTGCAGATGAGTTGTCACACAACAGCTCAAAATCCCAAACCAGGAAAGATTTAACATTGTTGATATTTTTTCAGATAAGCAAACAAACTGATCTACAGGCCTTATTTATATATTTAAAAGGGCATAATTCAATTTTTAGAATCTCTTTGTAGATCTTCTATAAGCACGTTTTATTCTTCTTTTGCCTGACTGCTATGAATCTTTTAATACAAGTAATTTGCATAATGTTCCCAACTCTTCTCATGATATCTGGTGTTCTTGTTAATACACCAGCTCCTGGAGTCAAGTGATTATGAGAACCTGAGCTTTAATTTAAAAAAAGTTTGTAACCCAAAAGGTTGCAGGGGGAAAAATCATCAATAATTTGACCCGTGTGGTCCCCAGAGGATCAAAAACTAAGAGAACCCAATATTTATTTAAGAATTTCATTATTTTGTACTTGATTCAAGTCTGGAACTGTTATGTAATCATGACTTTTGAGTGACTATGGTTGGCAAAATCATTCCAGAAGCAGCCTCTGTATGGTAGAATGGGCAGTTATAGTAACAGAACAAAAGAGGCAAGGACTGAGCATTTTTCCCTCAAAGGATGCAGAACACACACTCCTCAATGGGAACTTTATCCATGTCCAGTTTCACTACAGTAGAACTTCAGAGTTATGAACTCCAGAATTACGAACTGACACCACATTTGGAAATGGAAGTACGCAATCAAATCAGGCAGCAGAAGAGACCAAAAAAGGAAATACAGTACTGTGTTAAACAGATTACTAAACAAAGGGAAAGCAGCATTTCTTTTCTGCATAGTAAAATTTCAGTACTGTATTAAGTCAATGTTCAGTTGCAAACTTCTGGAAAAAAAAAAACCCTAATGTTTTTTTCAGTTATGAACATTTCAGAGCTAAGAACAACCTCCATTCCTGCGGTTTACCTATAGTTATTTCTGGCAGCCATGGCCCTGTCCAAGTGCTGTTATACTTTTCCCTCCCTTGAGCAAAAATCTTTTTCCACATTCCCATAACTCAAAAGTGGTTAGAACAATTCACTTCTGTTGAAATCAACTATGGAAAATTTAAGTCGAAGGCAAATGTTTTTTAAAATTATGAGTATGAGACAACACTGGCTCTTTCTATTGGAAACTCTTTTAGAAAGTTAATTACAGCAGATTCAACCAGTACCAGTCACAACAGCCATATAGAAAATAACTGAGCATTGTAAGCAGAGGTGTTTTATTTTTCTTACAAGGGATGATGGGTTTTTGTTTCAAAATTCTTTAACTCCTGTTAATCTCAATTTTACCTTTTCAAGCCACTGAAATTGCTGATCCTCAGCCACATAACAATTGCACTGGCACAACAAAACCTGAAAAGACAGAATTGTAAACAAGTGATTCAGAGAACTCAGTTACTGTCCTTTTCAGTCTTGTATTAAAAATATATTGACTCTATATGAATATGATGTTGATAACACTCACACTCTATTGTACCACCACTTCAGTGAGGGTTGTCTATCTGCAACTACTATGAAAGCACTCCATCTTGCCATGAATCTTCCTTGTATATAAAGGGCCAGATATCTACCTGGTGTAAGTCAAAGTGGCTTTATTACACCAACTGAGAATCTGGTCTAAAACGTTGATAGAGAACATCTACTAGCACTAGACTTTGAGAATTAACATGTAAGGAGTACCCTTGAATTCCATAATTACTCGGTATCACTAGACGGCACAGTTGGGTACCTGGAACTTTGTGCAAAGCAGCTCACATCTCAGCAATCACATCAAGTGAGCTGTCAAATCAATTTCTGTGTGTGTGTTAAGCTAAGACCACTACCACTTTACTGGTTTTCTTTTGTAAAAGAACTTAATCTCTTTCTCGACAGAAAATCAGATATGAAGAAAATAAATTTTGAACGCATACACGTCACTTACTGTGGGATCAGATATTAATCTGTAGAACAAACAAAAAGCGTCAGTTGGAAGAACACTTGCATTTGATGTTCTACACCACTCATTCCACAATTTGACAGATCCAACTGCTTCCCAGTGTCCAGAATTCAGAACAAAAGAGGACAGGAAAGCTGTGAAAAACATCAGTTTTAGTTCATATAGTAGTATCAGATATGAGAGACATTTACATTTAAAAAAAAAAAAAATCACTATTCTACACAATCTCCAACTAGATTACTACAGGGTTTTTTGCAACTCTTTATCAATTACACTAAGTTTGTGGTTGAAATCACAAACTCTAGTACCTTTCACCTGGAAAGATGAAGGTTGAATGTAATCTCACATGAATGTCATTTAAAAAAAAAAAAACAAAAAAACCTTAAGTTAATATTAAAAATCAAATGTTTTATTTAAACACACATACACACACACTTTTTGGATTACGGATGAAATGTTTTGGTTCTCTCATCATATACTGCAAAAATAAACAGAAAAAAAAATTACCCTTATTTGTCATCGGGGCTACAAACAATGTCTACTGATTCATTGTCCTTTACTGATCCTGACCCCTGGCCTCCCTATGTTCCTCAATCCCTCACAAAAATCTTTGCTAATTCTCTCTGCCCTCCAGACTGCTGGCTCCCTCTAAAATCCATATGAGCTCTACCGCATTGGTTGAAACATCAAGATAATATGTTCAGTATCTTCTGTCCCATTCTAACAATTCTCATGATCAGACACTCTCATATGCAGCTATTTCCACCAGTCCAGGGAGTCAGTCTTAAAGACATCTCAGAAACACAGCTTTCATATGGCAATATAAGCCTCTAACATAGTGCGATTTTCAAATCTTAAGCAAATCAAACTCAAGTAATGTAAACAGCAAGAGTGCACAATTCAAATTATAGTCGCACTTTCACATTAAGGAGTGAAGCAAGTTTTCTTAGCTTGTTAATGTACAGCATCGTAGCTTTGGTACTGCCTTCTCCCTCAGTAACAAGACTCAAAGCAAGGCAATGCCAGTTTTTGACAAAAGTGAACTTCACAATTTAGAAGAAGAAATTACAGTAGGGCTTGAAGAATTTACCAATCACCTCCTAGTCAGAAATAAGCAAACTAATCAGAAACCAATATTAAAATAAGAACAAGGGGATCTCACAGGTAAAATCCAAGGACAAATCACTAGTGAGGCCAGATTCTACCTTTAGCTGATAGCAAAAGAAGGTGCTAGAATTCCTACCCTACTCTGCTTAATGGCTCCTGTGTCTAAGGCTTTGTAGAGGTTTTTTTAAAGAGGTTTCTGACATGTCAGCCAACTCAAACTAGCACACACCTTCAAAAATACTACAAGGTAAATTGTACTTTATGTGGAGCAGATGAAGCTAAACCCTAAGGGGAAGAATTGGCTTTATCTTGACCAGCTTAGCAAATGCTAAAGCAAAATTTGCCTGATCTTAACTAGTTCTAGAATGTGGAAGTTACATTTTGCAGGTTAAGTCAAGAGTAGACTTAAATAGGCATCTGAAATGTGAAGTGCCAATCAACACTTTGGCTGTTGAAAGATTTTCCTTTTTCTTATTAATTTCTGGCCATCGGAAACTCAATGACTGCAACGGAGAGGTGTCTTCACTATTCTACTCTCCTCCCAGCTTCCTGGATGCTGAGGCATGAACTAGGCCAGGGGTCTCAAACATGCAGCCAACGGAATTACTTTCTGCGGCCTGCAACAACACCCAGAATTTGTAAAATAATTATAATTTATAATGTAAAATTTTGTGTGTTTATTTGCTTACTCTTTATCTTTCTGATGATACTGTCAGCTTGACTTTTAATAGAATACTATATTATATTTCTCTTCATCTTTTACTATATTTTTATATCATTGTATGAAAAGTTTTCAGTGATGCAGCCCGTGGGCCAATATTCTAGTCCTCATGTGTCTCTTATGGTGATTTGAGTTTGAGATTCCATGGACTAGACTAACAGGGCTTCCCCTTTGGAACAAAGCATTTCTCTGCTACTCTACTCTTCTCAAAAACAGATTCCTTGCATTCCTTTGTGAAAAGCACCAGTACATGCCTTTGCTCCTACTCTTAGCTTTTAAACAGCAAGAAAAATTGACATGTGGACTGAAGTCATCTCTATCATATGATTTACATTTTTAAAGAACTGTCAGATGACTACTTGGTATAGATTTTTAAGTAAAATGTATTTCTAAGTATCAAAAGAAATATAATAAAGACACTTTCATCGTAGCAAAGCAATGTACAACTGCAGAAGTACTGGTGCTGCCTGTCTAAAGATTCATTATTAACTTGGTTCACATTTGGAAAGTTCACTCCACCAACTATCTCCTTAATGAAAAACTGATGCAATTAAGATCCCACCAGAGCATGACCAAAATGTCTTTTGCAAGAACACTGCAATTCTCTACCCATTCTGCCAAACACCAAAATTGCTGCTACCCTTTGCATGAAAAGGAGTTCAACAGTCTTGGTAAGACCCAAAGCAAAATCAAACATATCTTCAAGTTGAAAACACTATCTTAGCGTACACACACCTTCCAACTTGCAATTGCTCAGTATTCAAAAGTTACAGTGGGGGCAGGGCAAACAATTTTATAATGTTCTAAAGCTTTTTTCTCAGTGTGGACTGCTTACCTACAGCATTATGTCCTATAGCCAATATAAACTTAGAGCAAGGAAACGGCTCATCGGCAAAGCTTCCAGTAGATGTACTTAACTTCAAACTCCAAAGAATGTGGACCTCCCTGACACAAGAAACAGAACTAGGTTAAATGCAAACAAAAACAGTGGATGAGAAGATGGATAGAGATTGTGTAATAAAGTTAGATTAATTTATGTCACTGTAGGATCTGCAAAGACAAAACAAAAATTGTTTTTGTGAATCATCCTGTGTTACACAAAGTAAGGTACACAAGCCAAAACAGAGGAAAAAACAAAATATTTAGATAAGTTAGATAAATGATGTACCTGATAAAATTCACATGAGGGCATTAAAGAACTGAAGCAATCTCAGAACTTTTAGCAATTATTTTTGAGAAGTCATGGAGGATGTGTGAGGTCCAAGACAACTGGAGAAGAGTAAACATAGTACAGAGCTTTTAAAAGGGGGAACACAGAACTCAGGGAGCTATAGACCTAACATCAACACCTGGAAAGATATTGGAACAATTTATTAATTAATCAAATGGTAAGCAGCTAGAGGATAATAGGGGATTTCCTTACAGAAATCATGTCTAGGCAACGTAGTTTCTTTGACAGGTTTACTGGCCTAGTAGATAAGGAGAATGCAGTAGACATATTTTGTTTTCAGTAAGGCTTGTGTTGCAATACCATGTGCCATTCTCGTTTGCAAACTGGGAAAATGTGGTCTTGAAAAAATTACTATTAGGTAGGTTGAAAGACTATAATCTAAGAGTAGTAATCAATGACTCTCAGTCAAACTGGGGAAATCTATCTTGCAGAGGTCTGTCTTGGGCCTAACACTATTTAACATTTTCATTATCGACTTGGATGATGAAGAGTATACTTATAAAATCTGTAGATGACACCACCTAGCTGGGAGGAGCTATTAGTACTTTGGAGGACAATACTGGAATTCAAAACAACCTTGACAAATTGGAGAACTAGTCTGAAATCAATGAGATAAAGTTTAATAAAGATGACTGCAAAGCATTACATTTAAGAAGAGCTATGAAATGAGGAATAATTGGTTATACAGCAGTACAGCTGAAAAGAAACTGGACATTATGTGGACCACATATTGAATACAGGTCAACAGTGTGAGTCAGTTGTGGAAAAGGCTAATTTCATTCTAGGGTATATTAAAAGAGCATGTCTGGTACATAACACAAGAGTTCTGAGTGCCACACTTTAGGAAAGATTTATACAAATTGAAGAGAGTCCAGAGGAAAAATACGAAAGTGAAAAAGTTTAGAAAACTAAAAAGGTTAAAAAAAACCCAACGTGGGCATGTTTTAATCTCAAGAAAAAAAGACTGGGCAGAGTGGGGGGGGGGGGGGGAAAGAAAACCTGATAACTCTTAAAACATATTAAGGGCTGTCCTAAAGCCAGCATGTGCAGCTGGTGGGTTACTCTAGGTCAGCCAAACACACAAGGTGTCTTGTGGCATTTAAAGACTAACAGATTTATTTATCACATGAGCTTTCGTGGGAGAAAATCCCACTTCGTCAGACGCTTTGAAGCTTCATGAAGTGGGGTTTTCTCCCACAAAAGCTCATATAATAAATAAAACTGTTAGTCTTTAAAAGTGCCACAGGACTCTGTTTGTTTTTAAATGTTCACCCTGTAATAAAACGTAATGCTTAGCTCACATTCTTATCATTAAATTTTCAATGTTTCATTTACTTTTTACTGTAATACAATATATAATACTTGTTTGTAAAGGAAGGCGCTTAATCTGCAGCCAGGAAAATTTTAGGTGGGCGGTCCAATTATAAGGCTAGTGAAGCACAGGAAGATGATCAGGGAGGCTGTTGAGTCAGCGCCGGTACTAACACACCTGCCAGGGACGGTGCAGCTACATCGGGTCCCCAGGCGTCTGCAGATAACCCCTCCAGCCCGAGCCCAGCAGCCCTGAGGTGGGGGAGGGAAATTCGCTCAGCACAGCAAGGGGCAGCGCATGGCCGGGCCTCCTGGTCTGCCTCCCCCCAGACCGGACCGCTCCTCGCACAGGCGCCGCAGCGGCCCCCAGCATCCGACAACCCCCCCCGCGACACCTTTTCTTCTCCAGCTCCTTGCGGATCTCGCGGTCCTCGGGCGCCTCCTTCTCTTCCTCCTCCTCCTCCCCGGCCCGCGAGGGCGCCACTACTACCTCGCCGAAGAACGTCGCCATCAGTAGGCCGCTCAACCGCCACTCGAGAGACGGAGTCCCAAACTAACCGTACCACCCAGCGCGACCCCCCGCTGTCCCAGCTGGCCACGCCCCCTCCTCGCCATTGCGCAGGCGGCAAGGGGCGGGGCGGCGCCGCGCCAGGGAGCGCCGGGTGACGAGTCGGCCGCTCTAGCCCAATCGCATCATCATAGAGCTAGCCCCGCCCCCCACACCATTCGAGGCCTGGGCCGTGTCCGGGCCGAAGAGACGCGAGCGGCGCACGTGGGAGCCCTTCCCCCCAGTTCATCGCACGTGCAGCGAGTGACGTCAGCGGCAATGTTTAGTCACCCTCCCGTTCAGCGGGTGGGCACCGTCCGTCCCCCGCTCGCGCAGTCACTGGCCTTGTGCGAGCAGCTAAAGGGCGCACCAGGTCCCGTTCCCCCACACACAGGCGCTGCATTGCCCAGCACAGCAGCAGCAAGTTTACTCTGCCCTGGAGGCTGGTGTCGCTGTGTCACGCAGGCGGGGGTGGCACACACTGGTGCAGACAGCGCTGTGGGGCAGAGAGCTGGTGACACCTGCTACGGGCCCGGGGGGGGAGGCACAGTGTGAAGGGAGGAATAGGTGTGGGGTTCCAGTCATTTCTGGGCAGAATTCCCCCCTACCTGGAGAAGTGTAGATTATCAGGGGCTGGGACCCAAGGAGCACCTGCCGCTAGGGCCAGCACTGGCCTAGGTTGATTCAGCACCACGGCGTCTTAGACACTTAATCAGGGGGAGGCCCAGGGGGCAGGCAGTGCCCTTAATTACGCATGAGCAAAGACCAAGGACATTGCTCCCAGCAACTGCCCTGACTCACCCCCCCTCCCAAGCCCACTATACCTTTCCCTACTTCACCACCGGAAGTAGCAGCAGGATGAGGGAGCCTCTGTCTTTCCCCTCCACCAGATTTCCAGCCAAGAGCCGCTCACCCTGGGAGTTGGGCCCCAGGCAGAGGTGGTTTTTGGGGTAGGCGAGGCAAGCGGCTGCCTAGGGGCCCCAGCAGGGGTCAGCACCCCCCGGCATGCATGCCAAGTTGGCACACAGGCTGATCCTGAGTGGCAGGCACTGCTCAGCCTCCCCTCACTGGCCCCGCTCTCCAGCGTGGCTTGGGGGCTGGGATCACAAGCTGCTTGCTGCGGCTCCCGGCTCCCTCCCGCTGGCCGTGTTTCTCCACTCCACAGCAAGGTAAGTGCTGGGGGGGGGAGCCTTGGTTTGGGGGTTGGGCAGTGGTGGGGGTGACCGGCGGCATGGATTAGCCCAGCTCAGGGCTCAGCTGGCAGTGCGGGGGCCGGCTGGGGGCCCAGCGTGGGCCACAAGGGCCGGCGCAGGGGCCAGCTGGGGCCCAGGGGGCTGGTGCTGCCTGGCTTGGGGCCCAGCGGGGGGCAGCTCAGGGGCCGGGGGCTGGTGCTGCCTGGCTTGGGGGCCAGTGCAGGGGCTGGCTCAGTGGTTGGCACAGCCCAACTCAGGGCTTGGGGGGCCGGTTTGGAGTTTAGTCCATCTAGGAGGCCCCCGCAATGGGCCTTCACCTAGGGCCTCAGATAGCCTAACATCGCCTCTGACCCCAGGCAGAGAGCGAGACAGAGCCCCTGCTCATGCCAGCTGAACACTAGGGGTGGCCACGCTCAGTGCAGTATGATGGCTGCTTAAGGGAATGCACAGTTGATGATGGCCATCTGACCCTAGCTGCCAGGTACTGAACATGCTAAGGTGCTGCACTCTGGGAAAAGGACAGAGTCACTTTGTCATCCCATGCATCAGCTGTGCATGTCTGGTCATAGCTACCACCTGAAGCATGTTAACTATGCTGAGGAGAAAAGCTCTGTTGGTAGCATCTTCACTACAGTGCTAGGGTTTATTTAACCAAATGTGAAAAATCAGGATTGGGGCTGAAATAATAGGTGCCTATATAAAACAAAGACCTGACTCTCAGCACTGTCCCTATAAAATCAGGCTGAATGGTCAGGCAGTTTCTATGTATAGACAAGCCCTACGCGCAGGGAACTGTAGGGCTGGGCATTGGCTAAGGGAGCTTAGACTTTTTGCCCTTGTTAATTTTTCACTTGCAAAAGAACTGCCATACTGGAGGAAGAAGCATCTATGCTACAGGAAACATGATACCATAGCAATACATTAGAGCATTCAAAAGGGACTGTGTATGTCATAATTGGCATCAAATCATATAATTACAATGCAAAAGTGAACAGAAAAATAACATCATAGCCCGTGGTTCATCACATGCCACACCCATAGGAGCAACTGTTAACTTCTAGCTCAGAAAGTGCAGTGCTTGTAACAAGAATCCCTAAAGAGGGATGGGGAGAAAGGGTGGAAAAGAGGGGAACAATTGAATTGAAGGGTGCATCTCAGCATTATCATGCATAGCACCAAGTGATCTGAGGTAATGCAGACCTGTGTCCAATAGCAGTGGAATAATCAGTCCACAAGAAGGGGAAATTAGAACCAAATATTGTTCTGGTATATCATCCCTAAGCATCCCATTGACTAGGGGTGTCACACTTTGTCAGGTGAGAGGCCACATTGTAATTCTCTCAGAAGGCCAGTGAGCAAATTTTGAATAGATAAGGCATAATAGAAATAGATCTTACTATTCATAAAATGTAAAGTCACAAAATAAACACCCGTTTACAAATTCAGCTTGGTACTGTAAAATCAGAAACTTACATTTCATACCTAAATACAATTCTCAAATAATATCCATCCTCCCTACAGTAACTGTTGTACAAGTGTCACTTTCACAACTGTACACAACAAATTTTCACTTGTTAGTTAAACCATATTTTATGAAAACTTGTAAAGGGCTCACTTTTATTTTATTATTTATTTAGGAAGCATCAGTGTGTACAGGTAGTAGGAGAGTGTGGCAAGGCACGTGGAGGCTGTGTGGTGACAGGCAAGCATGGAAAACGGGGCAGGGTAGAGCTGAAAAGGGAGGGTGGGGTGGGTGCCAGGGGAGCATAGTATGTCAAGTGAGCTCAGGGACAGCCATGTGGGGTGGCAGGGAAAAGCATGGGAAGCAGGGCAGGCGCTGCAAGGGAGGGCTGGGGGTGGTAGATCAAAGGAGGGTAAGGGATGGCCATGTCGGGTGGCAAGGGGGAGTGTGGGGAGCATGCCAGGGGAAGGGAGAGATGGGGTGGCAAGGGAGTGTGGTAGGGGTAGGGAAACGGAAGGAAGCCGTACGACCTGGTGATGGGACCTCCCACTACTTCCCTTCCTCCCCCAACCCTTGCTCGCTCCCTGACTCTTCCTCCTGCCTCATGCCACTCAGGCTCCCCAAACCCTGTGCCAGCCCATGCAGCACAGGCTTCCCGACCCCTCCCTGGCCCTGTGCTATGTGGCAGACTCCCTTTCCCCAGTTCCCTAATCTCTTTCCCAGCCTGTGCTGTTTGGGCTCCCTGACCAATTCCCCAGCAACATTGGTTCCCCAACCTCCTCCCTGTCCCTTGCTGTGTCATGCTGCCCTGCGTGGGCTCCTCTTCCCCTTCTCCCTGCATGTTCTGCTCCCCTACCCGACCTTCCCTCATGCAGGTCTCCTCTCCCCTCTTTCCTTACCAGGTCTCCTTTCCCCTTCCCTTCCTTTCTCCAGGGAGGCTCCTGTCCCCACCACCCCTTCAGTTTCCCCATATGGCTTCTTTCCTCTCCCAAGTCCTCAACCCTCCCTTCCTTTCCCCAACTCGCCTTTCATTTCCCCACGCACATGTCTCCTCTCCTCCCCTCCATTCCCTCGCACAGGCTCCTCTTCTCTCCTCCTCCCTTCCCTTCCTTTCTTCGGGCAGGCTCCTGTCCCCAAACCACTTTACTTTCCCCACACAGCTCCTTTCCTCTCCCAAGACCCCAATTCTCCCTTCCCTTTCCCCGAGCGCAGTGATTTCTTCCCTCTCCTCAGTGCCCCCCTTTCCCTGTCCCTGCATGCCAGCAGTCCCTCCTTCTCCCCAATTCCTGCCTTCCTTCCCTGTTCCCACACACATCTCCTCTCCTCTTCCTCCCCCTCTCCTCCCCCCCAACAGGCTCCTCTGCGTCCTCTCTTCCTTTCCCTTTTCCTGCTGGGGCTCCCCTTCCGTGGCTGCACGCTGCAGGGGGTCCCCCACCCCCCCCCTGCCCCCCCCCCCACCTGAAAGGGACTGAGTCAAGCCCTGGCAGTGCAGGTCACAGTCAGGCCACCCCCACACTGCAGCTCTGAGCAGGGTGGGAGATTTAAAAGGGCCCTGGCCACCCCAGCTCCCAGGCTCCTGGGCAGCACTCCACAAAAGCTCTTGGTGGGCCAGAGTCTGGCCTGCTGGCTGCAGTTTGGACAAGCATGTTTTAGATCCCACTAATTGTCTTGGGGGGGAGGGGGGGTTGACATTAGTCTCTGCAGTCTGGATTGGTATATTACACCAATCCCCTCACTGCTAGGATCTGACTTGCACTTGCCATGCTGTGTGAACCCTGCACGCTTGGGGCAGCCCATGCACAGCCATCTGGAAGTAAGTATTTCCTTACTTACTTGTTCCTGTCACTGCTGTGTTGGGAGAGGAGGAAGAGGAAGCCTATAGCAAAAAGGGACCTCGTTCCTTACCCTGGATGGATCTCGTGGTGCTGGGTCTTGAAATCTGATACCAGATCAGCATTGGAGCCTTGTCTCTATTCCAAGGGAGGAGCTCTTGATGCCAATACAATGGAGTAGGACCCCCTGAACAACTAGGGTAGTGGCATCTACCACTGCATTGGTGTTTAGGCTGTCAGCAGAATGATCTGGCTGGTGTCTGCTCCTGCAGGAGATGTACGACTCCACCTCTGAGTCTAACTACAAGGAGTCACTTCTCAGTGACCAAGGTGAAGTGGTGCCAACCAGTGTTGGAGTGGCGCTGGGAGGGAGGAGACTGGTGCTGTGACATTATGTCTGGCTTGCCTTTTGACAGCACCTAAGGTCTCAGTGCCACCGTGGCCCTTGTCTCTGTTGCTGACAGATCCCAAATAGCGGCAGATGATATCGTGAGTGATAATTCTCTTGCTGCCTCAAATGTCTCTGAAGTAGCTGGTAGCACCAGGGTAGTCAAACTCTAGTGGCTCCCCATAGAGAGCCTAAAGGTGCTGGACTCAACAGCACTGTTTCCACTGCTGGTGTCTCCAAACGATCAGGCACAGGTCACTCTGCCAGCATCTGTATGCCTGGCAGACTATAGGGTTGGGGATCGCCTGCAGTCAGTTTTTCACTCCTTTCAGCATCAGTGATGGAGAATGATGCAGAAAGTCCTATTCCAGAGTTATCTTCCTTAGCGCCGGGGGTGACTGTTGGTGCCAGGAGTTCTGGGATTTAGAAGAGTCATCCTTCGTTGGCCCCAGAGAAGTACAATGGTGCTGCACCTCCATTAGAGACACTGGGATGCATCTTACGGAAGCGAAAGTACTCCACGCCAGATCAATGTCACTTGGTTCCAGAGGCAGGACAAAGCATTGCCTCCATAAGGAGGAACTTGAGTTTGGTGTTTGTCCTCCTTTGTTCTGGGCCTGAAGCTTTGCAAACCTAGTAATCCTCCCACACATGGGTGAGGCAGCTGGAATGTGGGTCACTAACTGGCATCAATTTACAGCATGATGCACACGGCTTAAGCCCCAGGGACTGAGGCATACCCCGATGTGAGAGAAGGGCTAACCACTCTAAGCACAGTCTTGCTAACTAATTGAATGTATATGCTACAAAAAGAACTACGTACAGTCAATAAGCAAAGTTCACAGAGAGGTACTTGTGGGAGGAGCACTTCTAGTGACCAGTACAGGCACTCAGTAGGAAATGAGGGAACAATAGGGCCTTTTATAAGAGAGTGATTCCAGGGAGCACCAAAATCAACTTGATTGATACCACTGAGGGAAAAAACTTCCTATTAGCAGTGCTTGGGGAGAGCACATACTTGCATTAGAATGGACATGAGCAAGCACATGAAGAACTTGTGTTTGCCTAAAGTACATCTTTCAGAAGATGTGTTTTGATCTGAAGACTTCAAGAGATGAATTGTGAGAGTGTGTCTGAGACGACACCCCCAGAAACTCCATAATCACCAATGTCAGGTAACTATGTTTTCTGTACAAGATAAACCTTATTTGGTATTTTAAAAACCTTGATCTGCTAACTATTAATATCCTGTTGGATTGTATGTGCAGTTATCAAATATTGATATAAATGCTACTAGAACATGTTGCGAGATGGGAAACACTTTAGCCAACTATTCAGATACAACAATGAAGTGGCCTGATGTGCTAATGGGTCAATCAAGGAAGAGAGACTCACTCTCTCAACACCCATAGCCCTGGTGACATCACCAAGAAAGCATGTACACAAGGGGAGGCTGGTCAGCCAATGGAGAAAAGCCCCCACATCTTATGCATGGATTGTTCTTTGAAGCTAAAAGAGTGGGAATGACATCATAGCTTGTCTTCTTTCTTTCCCCAACTCAACACCAGATGGATCTGGAAGATGAAAGGACTTTAAAAGCAGGGAGGAGAGTCTTAGGCTTATTCTACACGATCAAATTAGAGCGCAACTTCTTAACTGCGCTGTAAGACTCATGTGGATTTTAGTGCGCTGCAGCTTGTACACACGTTGCTCCTTGCTACGTCACAGGATTCCTCGCTGTGATGCGCATTATCGCACTGAATTCTGGGTACGTGCTTGGAGTCAGTCTGCAGCTTCTCTATGTCTTTCTTGCAACCAACTGCTGACAGCCACTCCCCTCACTGTCCTGTTCTTCGCTGTAACCTGAGCCAGGGAGGGTATTAGCATTCCCTTTGTCATGTAAACCTCCAGGCACTGTGCTAGAGAGAGTTCTGAGAGTCTGAACACTGTATCATGCTTCACATCTGAGCATTCACAAAGGAACATGGTATACCGTAATTGGCATCAAATCACACAATTATACTGCAAAACTGAACAGAAAAGTTATATAGGTCATGCCATAGGGCTGCACGGATGTGCATGCCGTCACATCTCCCCTCTGTAGGCGGGGACAGTTTCGTCACTGCCATAGAAAGGGTGGGGGGAAGTCCAGAGAGGACGACTGGGGAATGATGGGACATTTCCTGAGTCTGCTCATTGTGCAGAAAGCTGACACACGAGCACAAAGGCGCAGCAGATGATCCGCAACAGCTGTTACCACTGTCGCCGGACTGGTTGTTGGAATGCGCAGCAACAAGGCGCTTAGTGCGCAGCAATAACGGGTAACGTATGTACAGTGTGCTTGTTAACGCGCAGTAATGTTTTTTAATGCAGAATACGGTGCTCGTGTATACAAGGCCTTAGGCAGGGAAGGTTGCCCAGACTTTTTGTACCAGTTAACAAGGGTGAGACAATGCTAATTCAAGAGTTTAAACCAAGGAGGCCTGTGGCACTTTTAAAGATTAACAAATTTATCGCATGAGTTTTTTTTGTGGGAGAAAATCCCAATTTGTCAGACACTTTGAAGATGGGGAACTTAGAATGGGAAGAAAATAAATGCAGGGAAGTGTAAAACATAGGATCAGGTCAGGCTGTAACAGCAAATCAAAGCAGATGTTGATACAAATACTGGGGAACAGCACATGGAGGAATGGGAAGTCAAATCACCTGTTGTAATGAGAACCCCCCCCTATAGTCCCCATTTAACCTTGAGGCAACAGAGTCGAATCTACATATGAATTCCAGTTCTGCAGTTTCTCTTTGAAGCTTCAATTGGTTATTCATTTGTTTGAGCACAGCTGTTAAAAGTGCCACAGGACTCCTTGTTTGTTTTGCTGAATTAGACTAGCACGGCTCCCCCTTTAGAATTTGTCATTATATTCAGAACTATTGAGTTGTCTGTCCACTGTGACCCCTAGATTCTTTTTTAGTCATTGCTGTCCAGGATATAGTCTCCCTTTCGGGAGTATGACCTGCAATTTTGTTCCTAGCAATAAATCTTGCATTTGATTATATTAAAATGCATTGTTTGAATGGTCCCATCTTACCAAGCAATCCAGATCACACTGCGACTGCCCTGTCAATCATTTACTACTCCAATCTTTGTTATCCACAAATTTTAATTAGCTGTGACTTTACATTTACTTCTAGACTATTAATAAAAATATTGAACAGCACTGGACCTAGAACAGGAACCACACTGGAAACATCCATTTGATAAATAGTTTTTAAGATGTCTGACAATTTTTAATCTATTTAACGTGCTTTATATTGTACAGTACTATTTTAAAATCAGAATGTTGTGTATTAACTCAAAAGCCTTAGAAAACTGATTAACTATTTTACTTGTGTGCAGTTATCTTTACCAACCCAATTTGCAACCTTATCAGAAAGTGAAATCAGATTTGTCTGATAATACCAATTACATAAAACTGTATTGATACCAGATTCATTCTTATTCTTTGTTTATTGAATCCCTATTACCTTTTCTTTTATTCTGGCTGGGACTGATGTCAGAATCACCTACCTGTAATGACCTGGGTTATGTTGCTTGCCATATTTAAATATTGGCATTAGCACTATTCCAGTCTTCTGGAACTTGCCCAGTATTCCAAGTTCTAATAAGAATTAGTGTCATTCAGCCAGAGATCTCCCTCAGCCAACTCTTCTAGCACTTTTGGATGCAAGTTATTTGGGCATGCTGATTTTGATATGTTTCTCTCTACAGATGCTGTTTAACATCCACTTTAGTAACAAATGTAGGGGTGGATCCTGGTAAGAGCAGTTCTTTAGTTAAAAAGTCAGAGAGGAGGCCAGATTTCTTGCCATGTGACTTAATTTCCCTAAACTTGCAGCTTTTCCCACTGTGAAATTGATTTAAAATCAGGAGAACAGAGAAATCTGGGGATTTATCACTAAAAAAAACTCTGTTAAACGAGGAGGGCCAACTTGTTATGCTGCATCTTTACAGAAATGAGGTTGAAGAAATCTCAACAGGCTTGGGGTGTTAGGAAGAAGACAGTCCAGTCTCCAATCCAGACTGACAAATTTAGAGTATGTGGTAGTGAACAGCTATGGCAGTAACTCCCCTTTGCAGCTTATCTTCCTAGCACATCTTGATTTTTGGCCTGCTTTTCCATAACGAGAGAGGAGAAACCAAATGGGAAGCACATGGAGGTGGTTCTCTTTCAGGGAACAGAAACCTGACAAGTTTTGTTTCCCTAAGGGATAGGAAAGGGGATGGAAAATACTTTGCTTACTGCTGCACCAAAATAAACTTCAGAAACTAGTATTTTAATACATAAAGTAGGATTGTTGGATAGCCACTCGGTCTCTAAGGATAGGATTAAGGCCATGTCCTGGAACCCTATGGACAAATCATAACTGTCTCCTATGCTTAAAGAAAGAGGCACCACCCCATGTCTTAGATTGGGGATCCAGAAAAAACAGTATTTATTTTCTCTGTTGATAAACATTTCTTTCATCACTATTTTATACAAGTATACAAGCAGCAACAGAATAACTAGATTGCAGTATCCCTTTTAAAGTCTGGATTCACAATAGATGTTCAATCTTACAGTCAATGGCATTTTGTCCAATGAATGATGCAGAACAGATGCAGCTTCGTGCCTCTTCTTTCACAAGGAACCTGCCAACCAGCTGAATAGTCCACACAGAGTGCAGCAATAGTCTATTATAGAGTTCAGTGTGTTGACACTCTGGGCAGGGACATCAAAACCACTAATTTACCAGATAATGCTTACTGTTAACAACAGGGTATGTTCTAGTTAGATTTGAGGGCAGGGGTTGGGTGGAAGCTGAGCACTTTCCCTAAAATACACATTATGGACCAAAGGGGTGTAGCACCTGTGCTGGTGTTAGGTGGCTCCACCTTCAAGCACACTCCTATATAATTGTGGACAGCTGCTGTTGCTTGCCCAAGCTGTGATGCTGGCATTTCCTTTTGCCAACATCTTGGCACAGAAGATGGACTTTAATGACCTTTGAGATGGTTCTCTCCCAGCTCCCCCCCCACATTCCAAATCCAGAGTTGTGAATTCTGCACTTTTCTTGCCACTGCTAAGTGACATTGTTAAAGCCTTCAGCAGTGCAAGGAGTTTCATTCTGAGACTGTTATAATTTAAAATAGTTTAAAATAGCCTTGCAGTTCATCTACAAATGATGCTTGTGAAAGAGTCATTGTTGGCCTTGAGGGGAAGGGGTGGAAGACTGCTAAATAAGAATCAGTAGAAATAATTCCATTTATCTTTTAAATGTCTATCCTGCTGGAAACAGAACGCTTGTACCTGCCTCTACACAGTAAACTGAAATACCACCCAGTAGCATATGAGAATGTAGAGTAAAAGGCTTTGTTTTTTCCCCAGCAGTTAGGGTGTGTATAAGAGAATGGCTGTCAACTATTGTAAGTATATAGCATCAACAATGCAAGCTGACTTATGAAGGACTGTACTTCAGAAAAGCCAATTTTTCCTCACTCATACACAGAATGTGAGCTCTTTTAAGTATATCAATGGACAGAATCACAGGCTTTTTAAAATTAATTTATAATTATATGCTTCATTTGAACTTTAAGAGTGGTATCTCCTTAAATCTAGGTCTAAACAAAAATTACACACCAGGGTTGAAAATGAAAATCCTCAACAGCCCTTATTTTATACTTCAATTAGATGACAAGAATTTGGAGGTTCCCTTATATCCTCAAGTGTTTACTCCAGTACTGGATATATTACACTTCAAAGCCCCCACCCACATCATCAGCCTAATCAAGCAGTCACTGAACAATGCAGCCAATTAATGTTTAGATAAAACATTTATCCTGATTGAGAGGGGCATTTCTAAACTATTAGATAAAAAACTAAATCCTACTTCAAACAGTTAGTCTCAATAGACAATCTGGTTCATACTTTTGGCACCTTTACTCTGCTTAAGAAATCAGAGACAGACAAGATGAGCAAGTTAAATCCACGAACTTCTACAAAAATATCTTGAATTAAGAGCTATATTCTAACCAGAAAAGGAACAAAATATTAGAGCAAAAGTGATGTAAACTAGATTTCCATTAGGCTTAATACAGGCTAACCGTGCCTGATCCTGGTCCTATAGGTGCACCTAGCAAAGGATGGTTCCTCTCCTTCACAACCAGCCAAGAAAGCTCAGGTGATGAGGGAGGGAAGAGGGAGAAAAGTTGAAATCAACCAACTATTACAGCTCCCAGATCTCTGCTTCACCAATGGTGTAATTTTGGGACTGCTTGAACTTTTACCAGCTCACTGTGGCTTCCACTATCTTTGTACCAACAGAACAAAGCAAAGAGAAGAAACACAGTAGAGATTTGATTGTGGTCCCTGGACATTATTGAAATAGTATTTTTATTCTTATGCCCTAAAAGTCGGACAGCATCGATCTGTGGCAACAAGGCAAATGGTTAAATGTTGATGGCAAAATATCTAAATCTGAACAAATGTTGGGTATGGAGTGGAACAACTGGAAATAAAAATGTTAAGAAAAGTTTTTACACTATCAGCAGATTCATGAACATCTTTCTTCCTGAGATTCTTACTCTACTGTAACATATCAAGCCACTGAGGATTTAAATACCACTCCATGAACATTTTGCAAATTGCATTAGAAACTGATGCAGAACTGTGTTTTAGTTTGAAAAGAGTACATTCATCTCATTAACAATGATCCAACTCACTTGCCATTTCCTCATATGCAATAAAAGGTGCAATTATTTCTGTTCTTAACAATGGCAACTCCAATGTACTATGACAGAGTTTGGTGTTGTTTATCAATGCTTCTACAATCTTACATAAGGAGGCACTTTTAAGTTAAAAAGTTTAAAGAAGCAGATGGGCAACCATAGCAAAAACATCTGAAATAATACTTTTAACCTCAAACTTTTCATCTATTTGAAAGATAAACAAGTTTTAAATACAAAAGTTTTTAAAAAAATACACAGCACATTTTTTTTCCTTTTTTAATATATTTATATATAAAGAAAACACACAGAAAACCTTAGGCCCAAGAGTTCATCTGCATTTCATGGTCTCAAATGTACAGCATGGAAGTCACATATTAAAAATGATAGTACCATCTGTCAGCAAAGCCCTATTTTTGCCAATACAAGTTTTTTTAAAATTGGTGAAGACATTTTTTCATTACTAGATGTTGCAAGTTGTGTATTTTCAATAGTGGTAGCACTGAACTTTTAAAAATCCGTACTAATTCAAACTGTTATTTTATGTAGTAATCAATTATTACTTCTGATGTTTGCAATGCCAGCATCCACCACTATTTTTTTTTATAATGTAAAGTAATCTTTGTAAGTTTGTTACTGTTGTATAGATTTCATACAACATTAAGAGGTGTTTAAATAAGGTGTTCTTGAGTGCCCTTATACTCTTTGACCTAGGAGCACATTGCCGCACCTATAACACTCAACATACTGCTATTGATCTGTTGCCAGGTGTTTAACTTTTTTTTTTTAAAATTCTTGCTATATATAGTAAAATACAACTGAAGACAAAATTTTGCCCCTATAATGAAGCATATTTTGGCATCCGTGCTAACTGCTGCTGCATGGGCAGGCAAGTGCAAGTCAAAATACGAAAAGGAGAGTCATGATTTGACTTTAATAACTTTTTCATAGAAAAATATAAATATATTCCCTGAAATGTAGGACACCGAGGAGCCAGCATTCATCATGAATTCTAGTGCTATTACCATGAAAAAAGTGAACTGACTTTTCCTCAAGGTTATGTTCCACAATCTAGGTAATCTAGACCATCATCATCGTCGTCATATCTCACAGTCCTTCTACCCCCATTTCGAGTTCTTATTTTAGAACGCCGATTTGCTCTTTTATATTTGGTGTAGTCCACATCTTCAGAGTCATTTTCTTGATTAAATTTAAGGCGTTTTGTTCGTTGGGGCCTTCTGGAAGGTATAGACACACTGGAATTTGAAATTTTTTCTTTTCTAATTACTTTTCTTTTTCTTTTCCTCTTTTTTGTTTTTGTGGCATTGCTATAGCTACTGTTACTGGAATCAGTTTCAGATTCTAAATTGGATGAGAAATTTAAACTGGCATCAGGTCCAGATTTTCCAATCTCTGCAGTTCCAGAAGGATTCCTCCTCTGACACAAAGAACTTTTTCTATCTTCCCTCTTTCCTCTTTCAGACTCTATGTCCCTTACAGCACTCGAGATTTTTGCTTTTCTGAAACACATCCCAGCTTTTTGACCGGTCACCACCTTTGTTCTTTTCCCTTTGCACTTGCCTGACTCTGAATCTGCCTCATTCTCAGAGTTGCTCACTGTATGATGTTTGCGTTCAGAAGTTGACTGGTCAGAAGCTTTCTGACTGCTACCATCCTCTGATTTACGGCTTTTGGAGTCGTCCTCTGAAAATTCTACTGGGGGACTTTTCATTTTAACAGACACAGCACGCAGAGTTCTGTGCGGCTGCTTACGGCCATTACTGTGCCTATTCTTGTGTGTCATTTTTGTCTCTTTCTCAGATTCAGATTTTCCCCTTTCAGACTGTCTGATATATTTTCTTCTAACAACAGATGAATTTGGCTGAGAAAGATTTTTACTGTTATGTTGCTCTTTTACTTTTTCACTTTCAGACCTGAAACTAGCATCTATCTTAGAGCTGTCCATTAGCCTTTTCTTGGATGTAGCAGATAGAGTCCAGTGAGGCAGTTTTCTGTTCTTTTTTTCAGTGTAAACACTTTCTGAGCTGCAGAGGTCTTCCTTTACATCACTCCTTGTCATAATTTTATTAGCAGCCAAAGTAGCACTTCTGCACAGAGGTTTTTTCCCAGCAACAGTTTTGGCATTTAATGTCTCACTGGCCAACTCTGTATATTTTTTGCAGTCATTCACACATGTCCTGCTCCTGAGCACTTTTGTATTTTGTCCAATCTCCTCAGAGGTTGATTCTACAAAATAAAGATTTAAAAGTTCCTTTAAATTTCTATTAAAATTATACAGTTTACAAGATACAAACTTTACTACTAATGCTGAAGTACATAAAAACATATTTTTTTAAAGTACAGGCTATGTACCGCTCAGGTAGGTGCAGCATCAGTAATGGATAGCCTCGTAACTTACAACATTGTGCTTCGGTTTTGAGATAAAAGAGGGAAGTGACATTTTCACTTATACTGACAGTCAAGTAGTTTATCCGAAAATCACTACTTACTTTCAAGAAGAGGAATGATCTCCAGATTCTAAATTTTTATATGAAGTGTTAAAACTATCATTCTATTGCAAAAAAGTCTCTTTAAAAATAAGCTTTATACATATTCATGAAGCTGCAATAAATTTTGTTCTGCTAATGAAGAGGCAGGCATTAAGAAAGCACAAATTAAATTCTCTTCTTATGATTTTGATAGTTTGTGCATTTGATAAAGGAACAGGGTAACTACTAAATCAATAGGGAACTAAAAAGGCCTGTACTGTTGAACTCCTTCTCAAAAAAGAAATGATCACAAACTTCAAGACTTTCAAAACTGAGCTCATAATTCATTTCTTCAGAATATTCTTCCTTAAAGTCCCTTCTCACTCTCTCTCTCACACACACACACACAGCTACAACAGTGATGGGGAATAAAAAGGATAAAATCGTAAGTCTTGCTTGGAGCATCCAAAGGAACAGGCAGGGATGGGACGGAATGTGAAAAGCCTTTCACAAAAGAGTGCAAAAGTAGTAAAGAAATGTTAAATCCCCCCCAAAAAAATTCCAATTAAGTTATAATTAATGTAATTACATATTAATATACTTGATATTGTCTTGCATGTCATGTGTTTGGCTTTAAAACCTAGTTTTGTTAATGTCTTTAGATATTAAGAGAATATTTCAAGGAAACGTAACAGGTGGGGACTGCTCTGCATTGATGGATCCCATAGCAGAATGAGATCATAGTTTATATTGATTTGGTTTAATGAAATTCCATAAAACTGTATTAAGGCTGTATATTTTATTATTGTAATTACAATACCTAAAATCCACAGATTAAAAACAGAAAAACTTTTGCAAAAAAGCTTTTCAAGTTATCTATACATCACAAAGAGAAACGCTTATTATCCTTCTCAGATTAATATAAAAAAATGAGTCATTAAAACATTTGCTATTGCTTTGTGAATTTTTTTTTTTTTTTTTTTTTTTTAAAAAGATTTTTTATTCAGCCCTAGATCAGAAAAGAAGTTGTTAGAAGCTTCATAGTCTGGTGAACATACATTCTCAGTATGCGTTATGTGCTCAGAATAATGTTTTTGTTTTGTTTTGTTTTAAATGGTAGTGCAGAGATACTCTGGAACTATCTAAAAATACTACTGTAGGGGTGACAATGTTTATTTCGCTAATATTATGACAGTCTTTGCATTGTCTCATTGTCTGCCTATTGAGTAGCAGAATGATTTAAAGGGAACATCCAACTTAAAAATCTCTCCAACTGTGTGTCTTTACATTAAAGCATCATCAGTGTTTAGGTTAACTTTTTCTCTACATAAAAGAGTAGTTTCTCCTGTTTGTGTGGGATTTTCTACACAGCAGTAGAAGAGAGAAAAAAATTTAAAGATAGGAAAACTACGCCTTGGGGCAGATGTAGCATTTTATGGTATTTGCAACTCGCATTTGAAATTTACTAGTCAGTTTCTCTTTAAATTGGTGCTACTGGTTTTTGAAGGTGTTAAGGATGAATACATTTGGAATCCACATCCTGAGTTTTTAACAGTGAGAGTCCTGTGGCACCTTATAGACTAACAGATTTTCTTCAGCATAAACTTTCGTGGGCTATAACCCACTTCGTCATTCTGACGAAGTGGGTTATACCCCACAAAAGCTTATGCCGAAGAAAATCTGTTAGTCTATAAGGTGCCACAGGACTCTCGTTGCTTTTGCTGTACACAGACCAACACGGCTACCCCTCTGAAAATCCTGAGCTTTGTATCAAGAAGCATATATGTTTACATACCTCTCACAACACAGATCTTATCACATCCAAGATCAGCAGCTGGATTATACTTCAGCTGTGACGAGCCCCAGGAAGCAAGGAAATCATTCCACTGCTTCTCATTGTATAAGAACGTACTTGCTGCTATTTGAGAAGTTTCACAACATTCATTGTTGCCCTACACACACTATCTTGTCTTTAAGTCTTTTCTTTAAAATTCAACCCTCTCATTTCATTGCTCATATTTCAAGTATTTTATTTTTAAAAAGACCAACTTGTTTTTAAAAAAAATCCGTAATGTCAACACCACACTGCTCTATTTTATTAGCACTTCAGTACTTTAGCTGTTGTATGTGGGGAGTGAGTTGTGATGATTATTACCTAAAATGTAATTATTCGATAACAAGCATGGCCACCTTTAAAAAAAGCTACGCATCAAGAGGCTCTACAGATAAACTCTCTCAAATTGATATCTTTTGTAATTTAATATATTAATTAGACGCATCTCTCAGGCTTTGCCACTTAACAAATGTGGTCCTCACTGCTGCAAAGGTTTGCACCTTTGATCCATTATTAGAAGAACTGCATTTAACACTATCGTTGCCAGTTTGATCTAGCTGATAAAAACTGGATTATTGCTTTGTAAAGAAAAACATTAAAAATAAACCAATTTCCATTTTAACCCAAGAATTAAAAAATATTTTTGAAGGATTCATTAAGAGAGGAGACAAAATGATTCATATTGGAGTTTTTGCTCTATTTAAATTATGAGAAATTGGAAGACAAATTAACATTTTGAATCCAAAAACATAAAAGTAGAATACATTGAAAGTTACAATTAAACCAGGATGTGATGGGGAAAACCCTCAGATTTTCATCAAGCTGTAGAAGATGACAAATGTTAAAACAATGACCTTTCATACCAGTGGCAAAACAATTCCCCTCTCTCACCCCTCTACCCCCAACTGCAGGGGGGGAAAAAAAAATCAAAGATCTATGCTGGCTGATCTATTTTGGCACTTTTCACATTCACCAAAGCTAACATTTTTCCCACAGAAGTTTAAGAAAAAAAATCATTTCTTGATCAGCTCTGAACAGACAGTACTTTGTAGTTGTTTTTCCTTTAAAAGGGAAATACATAAAGTCCTAAAATTCAGGAAAATTTTACACATTGTGATATATATCACTTCTGTTTCCTTCTACCACAAAATATATAAATGTAAATTGGATGAAATATTTTATATACAATTAGGGATCCTCTTTTGCAATATTAAAAAAAATTCTTCAAAGACTTCGAAAAATAATCTTCCATATCTCCAAAAATAGTAAGTCATAGGTAAATTCAAATATTTACTCACAAAACAAGTTTAAGGTAAGAGCCATTCAATACTAAAAAAATTACCAAAGGTGCTGAAAATAAATACTTCTAAAAATATTAACTGAATGGAAGTATCTAGGGCAACACAGCTATACAGCTACAGTTTAATGGGCAATCAAGGGCTCAATGACTGTTTTGTTGCTGATCCGTCTACTCTACCTGCCATTTTTACATGTTTCACTGATGTTAGAAATGACAGTCTACTTGACAACAATTAGTATTGAAATCTTAGCAGGTAAAAAAAGTATTTCTTGTGGGAAATTTCCAGGATAGCAGAATTTATCACACCACCTTAAATGACCATCTTCCTGAGACACCTCACCCCATATCAACATATATCCCTTACGTCACATAAACATATCAAAACTATCTGCCTAAGAAGGCATATAATACACATCTCGAAGGGTGACAATCAAAATCATGTGACAACCAAGAAAAATGTACACCAGTTTGCAAGAATAAAATGGCAATATTTTGACAATTTTGCATTAGAAATATAGTGATCACCCAGGGGCACATCTCCACTCACGTATCGGTAGTTCAAAGAAATTATTTTGGTTGAAGTTAGTAATTGGAAAAGGGTAACTAACATGAAGATTTTAAATTAAAATGCAGTTTTAAGGCAGGTCATCTTTCCTCAGCTGTCAGATTAGATGTGGGAAATAACTTGGGACCTGATTTTTTATAGTAGTGTACAAAATAACCCTCTCTTCAAGCCCAAACCCAGGGAAGATGAGCAGAGTAGTATAATGAATCTTTTGTGCTTTCATTCTTTATCATGTGTGGTGTCAAACAAAAAAATGTTTTCAGAAGTTGAATGAAGTAGTACATAGATGTTACTTTATATTCAATAACACAATTTTGAGACTGGATAAAGGAGAGGAGTGCTGCAGGAATAAGGCAACATATATACTGTAAGAACATACCTTAACTTCCCTCTTGCCCCCCCCAATGAAGCTGAAAACACAGGTAAGCTACTAACCCCCAGTAAAACCGCATACGTTCTGGCTTCACCAAGGGCAGATTTCTCCAGGGAAAAGTATAGTTTAAAAGGGGGAAAAAAAACTACCTCTGCAAAAAGGAGCTGAGAGAGTGGTATATTGCATATATTCTAAAGAATTTGTATAAAGATCCATGTACCACCACTCCATATGCTAGATTCAATTCCCTTTTCTGGGGATTACAACTCATAAGAATACTCAAAGCCCTAGAACTCATTTTAATTCCTATTAGGGAGGTATAGATGCCTCCCACTTACTATTAACAAAAACAATTAAGTAAAAAACCTACGTATCCATCTGCTTCTGTTGCAATATTCACAGGAATTCTCTAAAAGTAAGGTCTGCTAGGGCACTTGGGGTTTTTTCCCTGAAAGCTACTTTTTGCAAGGTTTTTTTTTGGGGGGGGGGAGACGGGGGGTTAGAGATTAGGGAGTTATAGCAGTTTTGGGAATTAGTGTCTCTTCATATCCCTCACTGACATTTTGGAACTGTCAGGAAAAGAGAATATGCAGATTGCAAAACCTTTAAAATTGGCTGAAGTGTGAAAGAACCACCAATCTCCTAAAGAGGAAGTTATAGCAACACATTAGCTGTGACCTATTGAATCCTACTGTCATTCCGATGAACCTCGTTGTTAAAGGAAATTCCCAACTGGAATTACATTACAATTAGCACATGGAAATGCATATGAAAGAAAGAAGAAGAAATGAAGAATAAATTTTTTAGAACATGTGGAAATGGCCGACGCAAAATTAGGCTAACTGGAACATTTGTACGAGAAAGAATTTTGGGCTGTTCATTCTCAATTGTCTGCAGTAAGATGGTACACATAAGGAGATCTCTGTGGAGGACCATAAAAATGATTTGGTTAAAAACATGAAAAACCAAAATGTCCCATGACATCTGGAGAAACAAAGATATGGGAAACATCATTGTATCTTAAAAAATTAAACTAGGAATAAGAAAAGTAGTGGATGCAAACACCAAATAAATATTGCTAACCTGAACTCAAAATGTTCCCACCTTTACAAAAAGATAGCAAAATACTGCCAAAAAAGAAAAATCAGTAATTTTGCAGATTTCAATTTACCTCATGGAAGCAATCCTACAAACACCTTTTAGTCAAATAATAAAAAATTACTCTAATTTAAATTAATAGCTCTTATGTATTCAGCTGCATTAGCAAAACAGTAATAATCTGGAAAAATAAACATAGGTCTCTACTCTGTAAAGTAACTTAGTTTACTGATGATCTCAAGGTCAACAGGACAAACTATAGTACTGATTATAAAACTACAGTAACTGTCTTCAAAGTCTCTAGAACAAGCCACTCAGATTTTGAAATCTCTAACATTGTTTACCGTAGACAATTTTCTCACATAGCACCTATTAAAGTAATGCAGTCATATTCCAACATAACATTCCAGTCCAGACTGAAATACTACCCTAACATGAAACATTTTGGTATCAGTTGCTCGAAGTACTACATAGACCAGCAAATGCAAGCTGAAATATGAAAAGGACAGCCACAGGATTAAATGACATTCATATGCTTTTCATAGAAAAATATCAACGTTTTCCCTGAAACTCCTGAAAAGTAACAGCCAGCATTCACCATGAATTCTAGTGTTAGAACCATAAAACAAATAGATTTCCCTCAGTGTTATGTTCTGTAATCTCTCATTTTGAATACTGTCTAGATCCCCATCATCATTATATCTTACAGTCTTACTATCCAGATTTCTAGTTCTGATTTTAGAGCATTAAAGAGCTTTTATATTGTGTAGTCCAAATCCTCCCAGTCCTCATCATCCATATCAATCCTATGCCGTTTCTTCCGTCTAGACAGTATCATAGATTTAGATGCATTAGCTTTAAAATTTTTACCTTTGCTTATTACTTTTGTTTTTCCTTTTCTTTTCCTCTTTTTTGTGTTTGCATAACTATAGTTACTGCTATTGGAATCAATGTCAGAGTCTAAATTAGAAGGGCAATTGAAACTGGTATCAGGTCCAGATTTGGAGCTCTCTGCAAACGCAGGTCCCATGCTCTCTGACACAGAATGTCTTCCATCCTCCCTCACTTCTGTTTCAGACTCTGCTGTGTTCTTCACATAACTCAAGGCTTTTGATTTTTTCAGAAGAGTTGCAGACTTTTGACTGGTCACTTTCTTAATTCTTCTATTCCACCTGCCTGACAAAGAATCTGCCCCACCCACCGAATTGCTCAGAGCATGCTCTTTGTGTGCAGAAGTTGACTGGTTCGACATCTTCTGACTGTTCCCATCCTCTGACTTATGGCTTTTGATGTCTTCCTCTGAGATTTTTACCATGGGATTTTTTATTGTAGGAGATGCAGCATAGACTGTTCTGTGTGGTTGTTTATGGCCATTGCTTTGCCTATTTTTTGGTGCCATTTTTGCACCGATTTCAGAATCTGAACTTTTATCTTCAGATTCACTAATGTATTTTCTTCTAGTAGATGAACCAGCCTGAGAAAGTGTTTTCCGCTTAGTAGACTGGTCTATTAGTTCTTTTTCACTTTCAGATTTTAAACCCGTATCATCTTCAAAGCCATCCAATAACAATTTCCTAGCTGCAGCAGAGGCACTGCGGTGGGGCAGTTTTCTATAGTTGTTTCCAATGCTAATGCTTTCTGAGCTGGAGATCTCCTCCTCCACATCACTCATTAGTCTTAATTTATTAGCAGCCACAGTAGCACTTCTGCGTGGAATTCTTCTGAGCCCAACAGCTCTATCGCTCACTATTTTGTAAGCTCCTTTTGAATATTCTGAATCACGCCCATACGAGCTTTTCCTGGTAGCTCTTCTGCTATATCCATTCTCTTGAGAGAAAGATTCTATAATATAAAAAATAAAAATGATATAAGTAATTGTTTAATTTTGAAAATTGAAAATGACATTTGTAACAAATATTTTAAGACAGAGAACAATTCATGATAGTACTAACAATGTACAAACAAAAATAGCACTGGAGAACAGCTCACCTTGTGTGTTTAATAACGTGATAAAACCAACTATATTTTTATTTTATAATAGCAAAAGCAATTCAGATATATTGCATGCTATATTCAGTAGACAGCAATTAAAGTTTTGGCCAACTGCATTGTCTTTCCACCTGTGATTTTTATGATCTCTGAAATACATGCCCTGAGAAGTCCATCTTCTCATCACCATTTTAACAGAGCACCTACAAGAAAAATATTTTTGTTTTGTGGCAGTTTGATTGATCTGTGTTTGGCACAAGACCAGAAATATGAGAAGGACCATTCAAAGATGGCTTTTAAACACTTCTGCTTGGGCCAGCAAGTGAGGTTAGTCTCCTCCAGTGTAGGAGCGCCATCCAGGCTTGTCCACATGGCTCCAAGTGCCTTTCCAACAGCCAGAGAGTTCACTGGAGACTATGAATTGGATAGCCTGGACATGCACTGTTCTCTTTGATATGTGTTCTGTGCTGTGAGAGCACAGGAGATGTTACAACAGTTTTAGGTCACCTGGAGAGTTGCTTAGAGAAGGATTATCCTTCTACTAACTTTGGAAAGCTGGTTTTAAGCTTGCTTTGACACCGAATGATGCAAAACCATCAGAATGAATCAGGGCCCTAAAGTTACCATGGTATTTGAGGCAACAGAAAGCTGTGGGTGACTCCCTGCATTAAGTCTGTTAAAAGAATTAAGGAATAAATTTAAAGACCAGAATTCTAGTATTCTGGAAATCCCCAAACTTGTTTTATTTAAACTAAAATATCCACAAAACATCAAATTCAAATTTGGCTTGGAAAATGTAATGAGAAAGGGACATTATCTGGTCAGTTTCAGCTTAAAGTTTGTTTTGTAAAATATATGCTTTTATCCAACCTGAAAGCAAAGGATATATTATTTCCATGTTTAAAAAAATCTGAGATGATTAAGTCATTTTTATAGCAATAATTATTTTACATTTACACAAGATATTGTAGATTAGTTAGGAAGTTCTAGCTGACATCAGGGTCTGACTAAATTTTATAGAAAATGTAAGTTGGAGCAACATTAAGGCTGTATATGATGCACTGACTCAGAAAACACCAAAATAAAGGTTAACTTTTTTTCCACAGGGTCCCCACGTTCATTAGTGAGCAGGGAGAGTGTACAGTGGACCAGGCATGATTCAACGTTTACTTGTTCAAAGCAAAACATAATGCTGTACACAGTATAAATGCTAGGTGTTAAAGATTTTCTCTATGCAAATTGCATTTATTTAGTTTAAAAATACAAAGACTTAAATAAACTTCTCACTGTTAAATGAATACATCTCTGCCTCGCTTGTTGTATGCATTCCAACTGCATATTAAGGGCCAAATATTTTATTCAAATTGAATTTACACTGGTATGAATTCAGTCAAGTTAATTGATTTCACCTGATTTTCTCTTAATTTACAACAATGTAACTGCAAACACAATTTGGGCTAGAATAGAGTACTAATCTGCAGGAACCTTCGTTCATTGACTGCACCATCTCACCTGTGGAAATAAGAGTCAGTGAGCATCAGGGATCCTATTTTTCCCCGTGATTAAAAAAAATAAATTCTACAATGAAAAACCAAAAACCTGTTTTTTCTGCAATTAAAATGAAACACTGAACTTTAGTTTCCCTAGCCACAATATAGAGTGGAATCCCTTTTATCCCATCTATTTGAGACCAGGATCAGATCAGATCATCTAAAATTCAGATAATCTGGTGAATGGGCAAAGAGGTTCAGTCCTGAGTCCCACTGCCCGGGACTGATAGCCCTGGTTTGGTTAACAATGCAGGCCAGATAATGAATGCTAAGATACATAGGATGAGGTTCTACTGTACATTTTTTTTTTTTTTTTTCCAGAAAATGTAAAAGCTAAAGATTCTCTAAAAACACCAATTTCGCGTTTTTTCCCATGGCATTGGATTTCCAAGATCCTTTGTGATCATAAAATTTACGTAATTTTTCTGAAGCAAACATACAAAGTGTCCACATGCAACCTTTAAGACATGACATTTCTTGACTTGAGTGCTTAACTTTGCTATCTTAAAATTCTCTTATGTTTTCTTTAGGAAATATCCTAGAAAAAAAGAAAATAATTCAAATATTACTTTCATTATCTGCCTCGTTACACAAGTTGGCCAAACTACAAAAAGCACCTGAAATGAGGGATGTCTCCTGATTTTTCCACCAATTTTCATAAATCAGTTTAAAAACAGATTTACTTAAATTGGTGCAAATCTCTGGAGTGAACACACTTATACTGATAAATGTGTTTTGCTTTTACCCTATAAATTTAGCTAAATCAGTGAAAAATTATTTGTAGACAAGCCATATTACAGGATTTGTAAGAACTTTTGAACATCTCACTGAATAAAGCAGGAGTTCTCTGAAACCCATAGAAGTCTTATTCAATACCAAGCTGACATGGAGGAACCATATATTTTATATTTTCAGGAATTTTTTTTTTAAAAAAAGCATTGTTTTAAAAAATGTATAATATATACACATTTTATACTGATAATCTGAGCAAATCAAAACACTTTCACTTTAAAGCAGGAGTCTCAAACTCAAATCATCACAAGGGCCACATGAGGACTAGGATATTGGCTGGAAGGCTGCATCATTGAAACCTTTTCATACAAATTTTTAAAACCCTGAAGGGCCACCAAGTTATTTAATCAAAATTAAATTAAAAATTAATTAATGGAATTTGAAATGATTGCAAATAAAAATTAATTGGGTTTAATTAATTGAATTTGAATGAATTTTAATTGAAATTTAATTTTTAGAAAGGTTTTTAAAAAACCTTTAAAAATGGTTTTTAATTAAAATTAAATGTTTAAAGTTTTTTTTAAAAAAATGAAGGAAGGAAAAAAGAAAGGAAATGAGAAAGAAAAAAGGAAGGAAGGAAACAAGAAAGAAAGAGCTGCATGCAAACCCCAGCCTGGAGCCCTCATGGGAACCCTCCTCACAGCCGTAGGCGCCCCTCCTGAGCCCTGACCTGTCCCCAGGCGCGCTCTGCTCACCTGGCCTACCATGCTCCCCTGCTGCTGCAGGCTGCGTCTCTGCCTGGTGAGCAGTGCAGCTCCAGTCCCACTCCCAGGAGGTGGTTGGCTCCTCCCCCGGCTGCCCAGCAGCTGCTGAGGCCTCTGGGGCGTGGGTGGCCCGAAAGTACTGCAGGCGGCGCCAAGATCAGCTTGGTAGCAGCAAGAGGACCCCGGGACGGAGGCAGGCGGCTGCAGCCTGGCTGACGGCTCACAGCTGGCAGCGTGCTGGCCACTTGAAAAGCCGGCCAGGGGTTGGGAACCCCTGAATTCTGGCTCTTGTTGCAGGCCAGAGGCTGCGTGTTTGAGACCCCTACTTTAAAGTATACTTCCAATATAAGTTCAAGGGTAATATTTTCAAAAAAGCACCGAAGTGACAAAATTAAGTCATTCTGGTGCTTTTGAAAACATTACCTCATATCAGTGTTTCTCAACAACTGTGCTATGGATCACCACTGGTCCCTGAGATTTCCCCAACAGTTTAGGAAGGCCACCAAGTAGGTCCCTGGCATCAAAAAGATTGAGAAACACTACCCTATATCCATGAAAATTTCAACTTTCTTTCTAAAACAGTTGGAGCTGTTTAAAAACAAGACTTTGTAATCTTTTTTGTTTGTTTGTTTAAGAACAGGGAAAGCATCTTCCCATCTTCAGTTTGATCATTCTCAAAAACTGCTGACATGCTTTTGCTTGTACATATGAAAACATTACCACCCTCAGGGGTAGCAACCAGCTTGAAAGGTGAAAATATTACCAAGTTATTGGAAACGAAAATGAGCTTTCAGAAAGGAAACATTCAGGTAATCCTAACAGTGGTCATGTTCCATATGCTCCAGCTATATTTATTTTGACATTTAACAACAGAAGCTAGGACATTTCTATATTTAATGATTCTTGAATGCACAAGTTATCACAGGCAACATCTCCATCACTCATAATACTCCATATTCTGGTAGTGAACTGTTGCCCAGTGAAACCATTTGTAAACTTACTGCATGACGTGGAATAATTCAGTTGTAAATATGTTCCACAAAAGCAGCATATTTTGTCATCTATGGTAAATATTGCTACATGGACAGACCATGCAAATTAAAAAGGAATGCTGCAATAATATATCTGCATTCATAGTTTCATGTAAATATATTTCAAGAAGGTTATTCTATGTTTTAGTTTAGTCAATATCAGGTTTGGATACATTAAGTTTTTCAATTTACCTTTTTTAGTGATTTCCCTTTTTCTCCTTTTTGTGTTTATGGATTCACTACGGTTACTATTATTGGTATCAGTTTCAGATGCTAAATTAGAAGAGCAATTGAAACTAGCATCAGGTCCAGATTTTGAGCTCCCGGCAGTCCCAGCGGGTTCTGCACTCTCCAACACAGAACTTCTTCCATCCTCTCTCACTTCTGTTTCAGACTCGACTGTGTCCTCTAAATCACTCAAGACTTTTGCTTTTTTAAAAGGATTTGCAGGCTTTTGACTGGTCACCTTCTTGATTTTTCTACCATTCCTCTTGCCTGACTCAGAATCTTCCTCATCCTCAGAGTTGCTCACGGCATGCTGTTTGTGTACAGAAGCTGATCGGTTGGGAGCAACCCGAAAGTGTCCATCCTCCGATTTATAGCTGCTGGAGTCCTCCTCTGAAAATTCTACTGTGGGATTTTTATTTTTAGGAGATGCCGTGTAGACTGTCCTGTGTGGCTGTTTTTTGCTATTGCTTTGCCTGGTTTTTTGTGTTACTGCTCCATCAGTTTCAGAATCTGAACTTCCATCTTCAGAGTCACTAATGTATTTTCTTCTAGCAGCAGATGAACCAGCCTGAGAAAGCGTTTTCCTCCTTGTATACTGTTCTTCTATGCCTTTTTCACTTTCAGATTTTAAACCTGTCTCATCATCAGAGACATCCAGTAAGAGTTTCCTGGCTGCAGCAGAAGCATTGCGGTGGGGCAGTTTTCTGTTCTTGCTTCCAATGCCAACACTTTCTGAACTGGAGACCTCTTCCTCCACATCACTCATCATCCTTAATTTATTAGCTGCCACAGTAGCACTTTTGCGTGGAATTTTTCTATATCTACCAGTCTTGTTACTCAATGATTCACAAGTCACTGGTGACGCATTTTCAGAGTCACTTCTATATAGCCTTTTCCTGGCAGTTTTTCTGATATTTCCATTTTCCTGAGAAACAGATCCTGTAAAATAAAGATTTGCTGTAAATTTTAAAATGCCAGGATAACCATTTATGTTAAATTTAATCTCCTGTAAAGTCAAACAAGTTCAACTCATAGGCATAAACTGAATTAAAGAAATACAAATGTAGCAGTAATGGTAACTTACATCCAACTTTTTTTAACTAGAAAACAAAGTTAACCTGGTGTTTTATTCTTCACAATACTAAAAGATAAGCATCCACCATAACTTGAAGTCTGTTTTATTTGTATTTAAATCAAGATTACAAGTGTCAGTTGTATTCAATTTCTTTTTTATAATTAAAAACAAAGATGTAAAATCTTTATTCTCACAGTTTGACTCTCTTTGCCTTATTGGTACCTTCCTTCAGTGCTAATTTTAATCCTCTCACCAGAGGAGGCAGTAAGATTCTGAGAAAAGTCTAACTCTCATAACAACAGTACTTGTGCAAGTTTCATGCCACTATACTAGCCTCAGTCATTTATTCAAGATGTTACTATACAGTTTTAACTTTTCAAGTGTAGTAGCATGGAATTAACTGCACCACATATATTTATGACTAAATATGCATTTACTTATGTTATTGGCATTCACAGAAAATGCTGATTGACTCTTACCCATTTGCTTTCTTTGAGCTATTCTATTTCTGGTTACCCTAAAGCTGCTGCTGTTTGCTCTGGAAATGCCATTGTGTAATACAGGGGATGTAAGAGCCACAGAGCTTTCTTTACTTTCCTCTGAGCTACTTGAAGAAGATGAGGAAGATCCTGATGAGGAGGAAGAGGAAGAAGCTGAAGAGCCTTCTATTTCACTTTCTGATGATAAAAAAATATGAAGAATTTTGAATATTAAATTAGAAACTAAGCAAGTTCATTATCTTGCAAATTAATTAGTAGCAGCAATTTGTTATTTAACAAAGTTTCTCATACATATTACTTCCATATAATTTGTTTTACAGTGCATTGTTTATAAATGACAATGACAGGAAGGCATTGGTTGCATCACCTATAATAATAATTGCCCAACATTTCCCCATTATAAAACACCTTACAGTTGCTCATAACTTTGCCAAGCTTCAACTATGTGGGTTTAAATTTTTCATGCTGTATTGTCTGGCTGTATTTTCTTTCTTCTTTAAGGTTCCGTTCAATTTTAGTTAAGAAATTTAATTAATAATTCAAATTAATCAAGAAAGATTAGTGAAAAAGATGCTGTTTTGCAACATTAACAAAATGATTCTCTTTCTTTAAGAAGTTCTAGCAACCTCATGCTTTGGCATAGAGATTTGATATGTGACAGGGTAGCTTTTGTGTATTTGTTGCGTAAGCAACATTAATTGTGGCACTTCCTATCAACTGAATACTTAACTCTGAAATTGTAATATTCTTTCAGCATAATGTTTTGTGATCTTGCAATCCACACACAAAGTTAAATGTAAATAGTATCTATGTGTTAATTTAATGATAAGGAAAGTTCAGAGTGTTCATCACAAGCACTGTTGACACAATTGTGGTTTGAGACTTCAAGGTTCCATTTTCACAGTCAAGATTTTTAAAGCAGCAAACAGCTGGTAGACAAGTCAATTCTTCTACTCTCTCACCATGAAAAAGCCATTTAGCTCTATGACTCCCTATGTGAAACTGAGTAGAGGCACACAAAGTATCACCAACAGGACTAAAAGATGGTGTACAAATCTGCATCAAGTAAAAACATGTTTATACTTGTAAGTTTCCCTCTAGTGCAAGCTTTTCCACTACTAAAAGCTGAACTAGAGAAACTTACTGATTCTACACAGCTTTAAAAACAAAAGAATTTTATATTTGTCAACCTACAAACAGCATGAAAACCCTTATTAAAATAGATTTTATTTCTCACCTGATGACAATGCAGAACAATTTGTTAAGGTTGTAGTTCTAGATTTTTTAGGTCTTTCACGTGATGATACACAAGCAGAATCAGAAGATTCACCAGAAGAACTGTGGGCATAGTTGCTAGCATTTATTTTATGGCTTGTAACACGTGCTGCTTTGCTTGAGGTAGGTTGGGTAGAAGAATCTTCCTGCTCAGATTTACTTTTTCCCTGAGATTTTAGCGGCTTCTGCTTCACATTTCTAGCAGTACAAAGAAAATAGAAATAAGTAATATATAATTAAGAGAGCAGAATATTTTAATAAGTAACAATGAAATATTTTGAAACTTGGATAAAAAGCAGTAATTTGTATTGCTAGAAAGCAAACTGTATTTAGCATCATGTCTGACAGTGAAAATTGATTCAGTTTGTGAACTAAAATATGCAGTTTTCTTATGCCGGCAGTTATGGGACACTTACAACTCAGTAGTTGATGCCAATTACTCTTAGTAAAAGTGTAGTCTACACCTATAGTGAAAATATCTAATTATATCTAATCCATTTCCTGATTTAAACTATACATGTATACATAAATCAGAGGCTAAAATTGTTTCCCCCTACTTTTGCCAAGTTGCAACAGAAGCCATTGGATATCTGATGTACCTTAGAATCCTTACTTATCAGTTGCAATAGGCATTTCAAAGGGCCAGGTGTACCAGTTACGTCTTACAATAAATCAGAATCCCCAAGACACCAGCTAAGGGGTGCAACTTGGGGGAGAGATCTCTGAAGTATGAATATACAAAAAGCTATAGTTTGCCGTTATAACTCAAACGTAGCCTGGATGAGTGCTGCACACAAACCTGGAGTTCAATTTGATTACTTCAGAGTGCTCTTACAGAGGAGTTAAAGAGGGAAAGGGCTCTTGTTCAACACCAAGAACAATTCTTCTAATAAAATTAAAACATTAAAAAAGCCTAAACGGGAAGTTTGCTACCTGAAAAAGCCCTGTGACTAACGTATGTGCTAGTCCTTTAAATCTTGAGTTCTTCTATGTTTAGAGTAAAGCATCCTTATACACTTAGGCTATGTCGCTCTAAGGGTGCTTTACTGGTACAGTATACTGGCAAAGGGTTCCTAGTGAGGATGCAGCTTATATGGGGAAAACTGCTGTTACTCAGATACTTTTCCCACCACACCTAAGCAAAACAAATTACATGGGTAAAAGTGTAATTTTTCCAGTATAACTATGTCTACTTCTAGGGCAGGGGTCCTCAAACTACGGCCCGCGGGCCGGATACGGCCCGCCAAGGTTATTTATCCGGCCCCCGCCCCTGCTGCGGCCTGCCCCATGCGTCTGGGGCAGTGGGGTGGCCGCGGCCAGGGCAGGCTGCCGGTCTCCCACCCACCGGCCGCCTCGACTTCCTGGCCCAGAGCCGAACCCGCCCCGCCCTCCCGACAGCGTCGGCCTCCCGGCACGGGGCCAGGATCAGGCTCCGTTGCCGGGGTCTGTCTGCCCTGCCGGGGCTGCGTTCGGTCCCCGCCGGTGCTCCCTCCCAGCTGTGCAGGCTGCGGCCAGGCTGGGGAGATTTAAATCTCCCGCCCTGAGCATGCGCAGATACAGCGTGCTCAGGGCGGGAGTGGCCTGGCCGGCAAGCAGCTCTGCCGGCCGTCGCTGTAGTTCCCAGCCTCCGGCCAGGTAAGGGG
>ML685813.1:13309504-13356378 GCA_007922175.1 Pelusios castaneus
TTTTCTCTTCGTCTTCCTCTTCCCTGCCTTCCTCTCTCTTCTTTCTTCCTTTCCTTTTTTTCTTTTTCTCTTCTTTGTCTTCCTCTTCCCTGCCTTCCTTTCTCTTCCTCTTCCTTTCCTTCCTTTCTCTTCTTTCTTCCTTTCCTTTTTTTCTTTTCCTCTTCTTTGTCTTCCTCTTCCCTGCCTTCCTTTCTCTTCTTTCTTCCTTTCCTTCCTTTTTCTTCTTTTCTTCCTCTCCCCTGCCTTCCTTTCTCTTCCCTGCCTTCCTTTCTCTTCTTTCTTCCTTTCCTTCCTTTCCTTTTTTCTTTTTCTCTTCGTCTTCCTTCCTTCCTGCTCTTTCCGTCTTTGCTTCCTTCCTTTCTTTCTTTTTTTCTTTTTCTCCTCCTTCCTTCTCTTTTTTCTTTCTCTCCCTTCTTTTTTAAAACTTTTTAAAAATTAATTTTAAATAAAAACCTTTCTTAAAATTAGATTTCAATTCCAAATTCATTCCAATTAAATTAAACACAATTAATTAATTCTATTTACAATCACTTTATCTTCAATTAATGCCTATAATTTCTGTCTTGTGAGTTTTCCCCAAAAATTTATTCTGAAAAAGTTTTTCACACGGCTTGAAAATTTTGCACACAAGCCACCAAACCTAGAGGGAACATTGGCTACTAGTTGCGTACACAACAGCAGGCCAGCAGGCTAACATCGGTCAGTCCCACACTCTGGGCCTGGCCGGAGCCCACAGCACCAACAAAAAGTGTGTGGATGCATTACTGCCTGCCACCCAGTACCCAGAAACACAGGCCAGCAGCAGACATGATAGCTACGCATTCACGTTTTTTTCTAATTATAATACGGCCCCCCAACAGTCTGAGGGACCGTGAACTGGCCCCCTATTTAAAAAGTTTGAGGACCCCTGTTCTAGGGACTTCTGACAGCATAACTAGGTTGGTCCAGGATCAAACCTCTTCAAACCCTTGACTGAGACAGCTGTGCCAGCAGAAATCTTGAGTGTGGAACTGGCCTTAGCCAGAGAGGATTTTGCAATTCTTACACTTGCCTACTTGTCTTACAGACTTTTACACATGAAATCACACCTCTTCCTTTATGGGACATTTTAACACTTCTCCAGCAGCACCTTCCTATCAGACTTCTGGCTGGGAGCATACCTAGGACTTTTGTGGGGTTTGTTCTCCTCTCTCATGGGCAATGACACTGGGCAAAAATTTCAAGTGAAAAGCTACCACAGACAGAAAAGCCAGTCACAGATTTCAGAAAGCACGGCATGTGGCCATTTTGTTTGATCACATTAAAAAGTACCCATCATTTTAGGATTCTAAATTTTAACTTGGTTCCTTTGGTTTATAGACTTACTCAAAGAAGATTTTTCTAGGGATTAAGCCATAAATTCATACAGACAGTGATTCTTTTTGAGGGACAAGTGCCTGTTGTGGTCAAGATGTGCCTTGTAATTTGCTAAGCCCTATCCTAAGCACTACTTGCATTCCACTGAAGAGGAGATGAGGTCCCAATAATTCCCTGAACCGTTTGGCTCAGTGAAAGTCCATACGCTGAGAACAAGTCCCACACAATTAGTGTTCGGATATGAATGAGGCTTATGTTTCAGAAAGAGCACTACTTACTCTTTAATGTATGTTTATTTCAGCCATGTTTGCCTGCTGTTCTGTTTGGTGGAGGGAAGTGAGAAGATTGAGAACACAAGACATATTCCTGTAATGGATCCTAATAAGCTCAGTGCAACCACCATTACCCCCCAAATGCTCTACAGATAAGAGCTGAAAACTTAATTTGGCTCACTGCTTGCCAGAAACTGTAGGGAAAAATTAAGAGTTATATTTGAGCAATACAAGCTAAACTTGCTTCTGCTGCCACAGGCAAATGGCTGGATGGCAAAAGAAAGGGATATATCCAAGAAAACACATTGCTAGGCAATGAGTGCCATTGCCTTCTTGCCATACCACTATGCACACAAAGTGTGGAAGAAAACATGGAAGTAACCATGTTGCAATAGGGATATTAAAGCTTATTTTCTTGAAATTCTTTGGTAATCTCACCATGAGCTACCAATATCGTAATACATGTAGAATATAATTTATTATGTAAACTTGGTTATAACATTTTATCCTTATTACGACCAGCACATTTTAATAACTTGTAATAAGTTTTCATTTAAACTTTCCATGGTTCATATCATTTCAAAATTTGGTCGTCTGACTAAACCCGAAGAGATTAAAAATGGTTCTCCTTCATGTGCTCTTAACTATTTTGCAATCAATTTATTTTGCATGATACAAAGAATATTCTTTGCAAGTCTTAACTGCTGAAAGATAAACTGTACTAAATATTTTACTATAATTAGTTAACCATTTAACTAATAAACCAAACCTAGGAAATCTAGGATGCAGTCATCTTACAAAAAACAATACAACGTGTAATTTTTACAACAGTGACATTTCCCCAAATGCACTCATCTTATTAATCTATTTACCTGAGTGTTTTGTTAAGGTGCTGTACCAGACTATAACTTTGCAATCTTATATTATATCTCTGGCTTCTTCGTAGTCTTTCATTGTGTTTTTGGCCAGTTTTAAATTCAGAAATGATTCTTCTCATTTTTTCCTCAAATAGTGCCGATAATCTTAAGGTCATACTATAAATCTAAATAAAGAAATGTTAAATTTAAATTACAAAGTATCTTAAAAGTAGCATGAATGTTTTACAAAAACACAAGAATTTACTGAAGAGGCTATCTGGAAAAAGAATGACAAAACAACTCAGCTTAAATGAAAGCAACAAGGAAAAACTGACTGTAGCTACTGACACTTTTCCGAATACTTTGTGCACTTTTTTCTTCGTCCAAAACCACCAGACCAATAGCTCAGTCTGTTGCATTACTAAGTAGATCACGATAAAGTATCCAATTCTGAAGTCTAGGACAGCCTGACCGCCATGAAATAATAGTGTACAAAGAGTTACCTTTGATCTTTTGTTTGGAGTGTAAGATTTTGCATTGCTAAATATTAGTCTTATATCTTTGCACAGTTCCATTGGGGTGTCATAATTTCCAGCTTCCAGTGTCTCTTTCACTGTACCAAAGTCCATTGGTGTGTCTATAATATGTCTGTAGTCCTAGATAGATATGAAGCAGAAAAATTTTAGTGGCTCAAGAGTTCAGACAGAAAATAAAATAAAAAAGTTTTGATGGGTTATTTTGTTACTTTTATTGGCATAATAGGGACAGTTGAGTAGTCTCAAATCTTGACCTATGACCGTAACAATTTAAACTTCTCACCCCCAGCAAAAGAAACAAGTTTTAGGTTTAGATGGCTCAGGTGCAGCCTCTGCTGCTGCTGTCCAACTGGAGAACAAGCTACAGCAGCTTTCATTTTTAGAAGTTTCCATTTGTTATGGTTGCAGAGAAAATCTTGAAAATACGAAGCATAGCTGATGCAATATTATTTGAGTCTACAGAGTCTTTTAGCTTTGAGTGGGTAAACAGTCTCCATTCAAACCAAGTTAATTTAGATGCCCAATAATGGTAACATCAAATAACAACATTAACTATTTCACCAATGATCAAAGTAGAGGGTGGATCATTGCACAGATCTTCACACTATCTACAAGTAACCCAGCCAATATTAGAAAATCAGACATCCTCTGCATCCATGCCTGAAATCTAGAGCACTTTAGATAGCAACAGTTCCTTAAATGGACCATTATCTAGATTTAACCAGTGTGTGCTGTACAGATGAACACAACTGCTTAACAGCAGACACTGTCAAGTGAAGGGACTGCAGGTCCAGATGAAAAAAAATTCATCTC
Organism: Pelusios castaneus; assembly: GCA_007922175.1. Taxonomy (NCBI): domain Eukaryota; kingdom Metazoa; phylum Chordata; order Testudines; family Pelomedusidae; genus Pelusios; species Pelusios castaneus. The sequence goes on from ML685813.1 coordinate 13,313,339, forward strand.
TTTCCCCACCACACCTGGGACAGGAGGTCTGGAGACACAGGGAGGTAAATGAAGGCTCCACTGGACAGTTGGAGGAGATTGGTAAACCATTCTTGACATGGTCAAGATGGGCCAGTGAGTATTACCCTTGCCATATCCTAATGCATCTCCCATATCACCTTCTGTATCATATTTAAAAAAAGAAAGACATGCATCAGACCCCTCTCCTAGTGCAGCGGGAAAGCATCAGACAAGGACATATGGTTCCTGGCTGTTCTAAAACAGAAACAATGATGTTCTCTGGAACCTAGTTCCAAATTGGTCCAAAGCTGGGTTGACCCCATCTGGAAAATACAATCAACCACCTGACCTTTTAGGAACCACACCTGCATCTGAGAGCAGTCTCTGATGAGAGGAGCCACAGCCATGTTGCTTTCCCCAGCCAACTGTAGTTTCGCAGGATAAATTTCATGGCAGATACACCAATTCCACAGATTTACACTTTTGCAAACAAGCAGGTGGAGTGATCCTCCACCACTTGTTAATATAGATTGTGGATGTGTTGTCCATTACTACCTGCACAACCTTAGCTGACAGAGGAATTCTCTTGGAGCCAGATAAACTGCTCTTAGTTCTAGTATACTGACGTGCAGCATTCTTTCCTGAAAAAAAACCCAATATCCTCAAACTGTTTAAGTGATTCAAGCATACTCCTCAAGCCTTGGGTGAGGCATCTGAAATCACTGACCGATGGACCCAAAAGACTGACTGCTTGCTCACCAGTCCAGCGAGACTATGATGTTCTGAGGTATAGTGATCAACAAATGAATGCTGTCTCAACTTGGACTAAACTTGGGACCATCCAGTGACTCAGAGGTCTCATTTTTAGGCTAGTAAACAAATTGATGCAAGTAATAGCTGCCATAAAACCTAAGAGACTCCAAAAGAATCTCATCCTCTCTGCAGGAGCAACTTTGAATCCTTAACAGACACTGCCTCATTTTGAGAAATGTGTCCTCTCAGAAAAATCCTCCTTCCCACTGAGTCCGATATTAAGAAAAGGATCCTTATGTAGGGGAGAGGATTGTCTTTGGGAGGTTTCTAAATGCATCTGTTGAAAGAGGACGCTCTCTGTCATCGTCATTCTCAGAGAGGACATCAGATATCACTGTCTGCAGTTTCAACAGATCTAAGAGAATCAGATCAGAGTATTTTTAGGATTTTGGATTCCTTCCAGATGAAATGTCACCTCCACATCCACAAAGAGGGTTTTTAAAGAGATCTTGATGTGGTCATCAATAAGGTCCTGGGACCCAGAACTGCCCGTTTCCCCAACCACTGAGGTCTGTAAACATGCCAACAGGAGAAGGACCTAAGGATGGGCTATACCTCACTTATGATCTCTGTGTTCTTCCTTTATTCTCCTCCTGGAGATGGTTCAGGTTCCGATTTGAGAAATAACATACCAAGGAAGAATGGGACTCTGACAGGGTCCACAGAGGAGGGATCAGAAGATGATCCAAGGCAAGACCAGCTGTTTCCTTCCTAACTGGAGATGAAGACGATGGGCATAGAACCAAGGATACATACCTCCTTTTATGAGCTATGCATAGCATGCCTGGATCCAGGACAAGTACTGAATCTGAAAGGCAGACTTAGGCCATTATAGTGATGGAACTCTGCAGAACTGAGAAGAGAGCCAGAAATGAAACTGGGATTGAGTCAGGAAACAATGTATCTGAAGATGTACATGATTTTCATCTCTCTTTTCGATACTGAAGCTGGAGGTGGAATGGGTCCCTGCTTTGAAACTGTGACTGCCTTACCAGAATCAGACAAGATTCATAGCTCTGATGCTCAGGAACTGGCAATGTTGACATCAGCTGTCTTTCTCCTATGCTGCTTCTTCCTCAGTGCCACAGTACCTAAAACTGAAGGCAATGACCACCCTCATTCAGAAGATCTGGAAGAGGCAGCTGGAGCTGATACTGGTCTTGCTGCAACAGGGATTATGTCAAAGTCAGACTGCTGTGAGGCATGAAGTATGGCATGAACGAGGGCTGCCAAACTTCCCTCCAGAACCAAGGTGATGGGATGCAACCATGCAGCCTTTGATCTAGACATGTATCACCTCAGAGTTTGACAGAGAGCCATAGGAATCAATCCCATCTCCAGTAGGGACTGTGGCTTCTTGGAACCCTGCAGTTCACTGGAACAGATTGAGGCCACTGAGGTTAGGCTCGCTCTTTATTTTATTTTATTTTAAAGATGTTAGATCAAAATCTGAATGGATTCAGAGGACCTAACCTCAAGAGCTTCCTTAAATAAAAGGAATTACAGATGAATCTCTCTGTCTTGAAGAGCAGCACGGTGAAAGTTGAGGATCCATGAACAGGTTTATGGGAGCAATCTTTAAAGTTAACAGATCAAGGAAGTAAATGCACACAAAAAAAGTTCACACTTCTCAACCATTGCTTCAGGATGTCTGTTGAGATCACTGCATTGATTTACTTTTTTGTAAGGTTTTTTTTTTTGCAATCATGGGAGCTAGGAAATTGACTTTTTTAAATGAAAGCTTAGATTCTATTGCATATGAATGCCATATGGACCACAAAGATTAAAATAGGTCAGATTCAATTCATGAACCAAGCACCTGGCAGCCTGTCCCATCAATCTCAAAGAAATCATTATAAAAATAAAAGTTTGCAAACATGCACTAAGAGTAGCTAACTTCAAACAACACAAATTGATCTTAGTACAATACAAGCAGTTCCAGTTTTAATGGCAGAGAAAGATGTAGGAATTGAGAATGCAGGAACATGAATCTTTTCAAGGTGTTATCTTGCTATTACAGGACATGGATATCTAGGCACATGGGAAGACTAATTTGTTTCAACTGTTCCGGACTGATAACACAACACATATCTCCAAGAGCTCAGATCTCTGAAGCCAACTTCATGAATAACAACCTTATTACAAGTACTGTACCAAAAGAGAGAAATAAGTGACTTAACGTTTTTGTATTAAGATTTATGAAGGATAACTTACAGGATATTGATCCAAATCAACAGGTTGTCTAAAAGGTTCAGAATCTTCACATTGGAAAATTAAGTTTACCAGTTCCATACATTGTTTCTTCCAGATATTTTCATCATAGTTGATTTTCCCCATGTTTCGGCTCTTCAAAACTCGTCCCTTTTTAAAAAAAAAAATGGCATTACTCCCTGAAAAAACTAAGTAAAAATCTAATTGGAATTATTTTTATAAAACTTAATTAGCAGAAATTACTGGACAAACCTCGAGTAGTATATTAGTAAAAAATGGAGAAAATTATTAGCAAAGTAGAATGCTTTTTGCATATATATTTTTTTAAAAAGGGAAGGTGGAAATCTGTATCAGTCTCTGTCAATCTGACCCGAGGGAAAATTTCTTCCAAATTCCTAATATGATGTTCAGTTAGACCTGAAATATGTGAATGAGACCCACTAGCCAGACATCTGGGAAAGTATTCTCTGTAGTAACTAAGAGCCTGCTTCATCCTGCGTTCTATCTCCACTGTCGGAGATATTTGCTAACAGCAGTTGCAGACAGGCCATATGCCATTGTAGTCAACCACAACATACCATCTCCTTCATAGACTTATCAAGCTCAATCTTGAAATAAGTTAGGCTTTTTTTTACCCCCAAAACTACCTAGAAAGGCTACTGCAGAAATACATTCCTCTAAAAGTTAGAAATCATCATCTAATTTCAAATCTAAACTTGTCAATGGTCAGTTTACATCCCTTTGTTCTTGTGCCAACATTAGCCCTTAACTATCTCCTTTCCTCCTCTAGTGTTTATCCTAAAGTATTTAGAGAGAGCAATCATCTCTCCCCTTAGCATTCATTTAGTCTCAACAAACTAAGATCCTTAAGTCTGCTCTGGTAAAGCAGGTTCTCCTTTCCTCTAATCATCCTGGTAGCTCTTCTTTGCATCTATTCCAATTTGAATTCATCCCTTTTAAACATGAGACCAGACTTGCATAGGGTATCCCACATGAGGTCTCACCAGTGCCCTATACAATGATACGAGAAATATCTTGCCTGATTCATCCCAGGATTGCATTAATCTTTTTCAGGGCCACATCATATTTATGGCTCAGTCATCATCAATCAATACACCCAGGTCTTTTTCCCCCTTCTTCACTTCCAACTGATAAACCTTGAGCTGACAGCAAAAATTCTTATTAGACCCTAAATGCATGAGCTTCCACTCTGAACTATTATATTTAATTCCATTTCTATTATTCCAGTTCTCAAGGTCCACCAAACCTTTCTGTACAGTATTTCGGTCCTCTTTCATATTGGCACTACCTCCTAACTTTGGGTCACCCACAAATTTTATTAGCACACTCCCACTTTTTATGGTAAGGTCATTAATGAAAAGGTTAAATAAAAGACTGGTCCCAAGACCAATCCTTGAGGAATTCCACTAGTAACTCCAGCTTGCCACTTCTCCTTTCAGCATGACCCTTTAACTAGAGCCTTACACACCACCTAAGTCTCGTATTAATCCTTGTCTTCTCCAATTTAACTAAACTTCCCTTGTGAAGCTGTATCAACCACTTTACTGAAATCCAGATAATGGAAATGCAAGAGATCTAATCTACAAAAATCAATTATCTTCACAAAGAAAGATCAGGTTGGTCTGGCACAATCTACCTTTTGTAAAACCATGTTGTGTTTTAATCCAATTACCATTTACCACTGTGCCTTTAGTTACTTTCTCTGTCAAAGTCTGTTCTAGATTTTTCATATAACTGAGTTAAAACTAAGCTGTCTGTAGTTTCCTGGACCACTTTTTCTCTCTTTCTTAAATTAGGTACTATATTTGCAGTTCTCCTGTTACTGAAGTCTGTTGTGATATCAGTTTTGTCCACTGTATGTTCTGCATTATGACTTCATTACAGGACTAAGTAGAAAATCTGAAGAAATCATTTAAAAAAAAATTATCTGACTATTTGCAGTTACCACTCTGAAAGTTAGGAAAGACATTCATTACAAAAGGTAGAATGCGCCACTAGATTCGGCTACTGCACTACTGTTTCTGATGACCATTTTTTCGGACAAGTAGGATTTCAATCTTTATGGTAAGGACAGGTCAACTCACTTTTACTCTTCTGTAAGAAGTTCTTGGAAGACATTTATCATCATCCTACAAAACAGACCACACACCACTTCAATAGTAGTTTACAACATAAAATAAGTAATGACTATTCACACAAAGGAGCTGCCATTATAATTCATACTGTAGTGAAAATAATAAACATACTATCTACTGTGCTGGACATTAAAGAAAACTGTCCAGTTAAGCTAAGAGTTTATGATGAGCAAAGAGGGAAATATCAAAGGGGATACTGCAGTCTTTGAGAAGGCCTCAGATTAGAGAAACTTATTTAAGACTCTAAACACAAATCAATACCCAACATATTCCTGGTTCCTGCATCATGTCCTGATCCTGCGTGGAAGGATGATACTGGAAGGCTTCAACCAGAGTTACAGGTTTCATGATGCATCAGAGGGATGCATAAACTCTTGGTAAGTTTTGCTGGATGCTTTTTATAAAAGAAGGGTACCTTATGACAAACCAGAGCCCAATACCATCAACTGTAAAGCTTAGTGCTTAGAACAAAACAAACAAGGAGTCTGGTGGCACTTTTCAAGACTAACAAATGTATTTATCACGTGAGTTCTCATGGGAGAAAATCCCTTTTTGTTGATGAACTAGACTAACATGGCTACCCCTTTGGAACTTGCCATCATGCTTAAAACAGGCAGAGTCATTAGGCTGACTACACATCAGATCTGGATTACCAGATGCTTCTGAATGGGCCTTGAAATCTTATTTACTTATTTTAAAAAAAAAAAAATCATTTTCTTTGGAGCCTGGAGCTTAAATATAGCTTGACCAAGAAATCTGGACCCTGACAAAAAATAACTGACTACTCTTGCATTAGAGGATAGGAGAGATTCAGGATGTGGGAGATGAAAAATCATACAGCTTTTCAAGTTTTGCCTGTCAAGCTCAGGAGAAGATGATAACCAGGTGAGAATCCCTGGAGAAACAATCAGTGTGTTTTTCATGATTAAGTAGTCAGTCTCTCTCATTAACTGAATGTCAAAGTTTCCTTAGACTTATTCCTCAATAAAGGACAAGTGCCTTTGGTTATTTTTAAGAAGTTTTGTTTAGGAATAAAAACGCTTGAAATGTCTTTGGTAAAAGTAGTATATATTTTTTAAATTTTAAGTACACTACCAAAATGCCAAAAGGTGGCACTCCAAATGCACACACACTCATTGTAAGCACTACTACCAAGAGCTCATCACATTAAATGCACTAGACTTCTAAAGGTTTTTTTTTTAAAGTTTCATATTGCATAATCTAATGCAGCTATGTTGGATTTGAAATCATAATCAATTTTCGTTTTTAAATAAGCAAAGCAATCCAGAGCAAAAGTATGAATGAAGTTATATTAAGCAGCAATGGATCTCACCAAACCTATAATTCTGTGTTCGGATCTCTTGGAAGTATCGTTTTGTTAACATACAATTAGTTTTTTACTCCATTTTAAAAAAAAAAGAGATGCCCGAAATTACAGATAATTCAATGACTATACATTCAGATGTAGTTATATATGTAGTCCTGCTTTTAGGAGGAGGTTGGACTAGATGACCTCATGAGGTCCCTTCCAACCCTATGATTCTATGTAACTATTGCACATTTAATATAACGCATCTTAAGTATGGGGCTATTGACCACACATTTTGGAGAGGGAGAGAACAATTATATTGCACTTGATAATGTAGTGATTTATCTGCAAAATGTATACTGAATGTGCAATATTATTTAGATATAAATATGCAAAATTCAATAATTTAAACATAGTTATGAAGTGTGGCGTATATATCTATACCAGATCCTCAAACTTAGGGAAGTTCATAAAACAGACTGGGCCATTACATAAATAGAAATTATGTATAAAATATATGGAGATGAAGCAGGTATATTTCTATAACCAGATATTTCTGTAACTGTGGAATATTATGAAAACATAGGTTTAAAAACATACTTAAAACTTGCTTTGCTGATAGTAGTAACTAAATTAACAATACTTCCTGATCATGGCAAATAAATTCCTACTTTGAATATTTATTTAAATAAATCAATAAGACTTTATTACCAGATCATCAGGATCAAGAGAATCCTGCTCATCTTCTGTTGTATTAGAAAGCTCAAATATGTTTGTACAGTCTGGATCACTGTAAGGTAGAATTCAAAGCTTTACTATGTGAATAATGGAAAAACATGGTTGCCACTTCCTAGAGTTTGAAACACACATGAAAATATGGATATAGTAATTTTCCAAGAAAATTTAAGACTTGAAAGGCATGTATAAGAAGATATTTTAAGTTCAGTAAACAAGGCATTGGCAACATATTTCTTTCTATTAATTTCAAATGATTTCTGCAGACTCTCCCAGCTAATTCATATATTATGATATGCATCCATCTCAGCTCCTAGAACTAACTTTAGATTTGGTGGTTGTGAGTGGAAGGGATGTAAAACATTCTGAATTCTTTATTTCAGAAAATTTAGTACATGTAAATTTCTCTCGGGTCAACAAAAGCAGTTAAAGATTAAGGCCTTGTTATCAGTAGGCAAAATAGCGAGATACTGTACTTGGAACATGAACACCTCTATGCTAGATATTTTACAAGCACTGCTTGGTTGAGAATGCTTTGGATGAGGTCTTTAATTCTGGTCTAGATAAACCAGGAGAGCTTACAGCTTTTCTATAGTGTGAAACAGTATAAAAACTGAAATGCACCTGATCAGGCAGACTGATTAAAAGAAGAGAATATTCATGTGCGTGCTGGATAGTAAAGAATTGACTATACCTCCAAATGGATAATTTAGAGTTGAATGGGTGTGTGGGGATAAACAGAAACCTTTGCTTGCAACTAACAGTTTTATTACATGAACAAACTCTATAGAAAGATCTTTCTCACATCCTGAATACTAATAAATGCTGTTTAAATAGGAGTGCTAAAAATGTCCCTTTGCTAAATATATCAAGATGCTTCCACCATAGTCTGCTCAATAGTTCAGGAAATATTTAGAACGTAAAAGTTTCTAAAGGCTTCAGATATTCTTCACTGAAAATGAGTAAGGAGTCAGCACTTGAATTTCTCTTGATTTTAATAATCTCCAATCCAGATAATGAAATATGTATACAATTATATTCAGACTGAAATATGACTTACTCAATGAATTTTAAGAGCTGTTTAGTTATCTTCTTAGCACTTCGAGCAATAGCACTTGTAGGTTCATTGAAGGTGCAGGCATTACTTTCAATACATCTCACTTCCCACACCAATGCAGAGATCCTCCTTTAAGAGTATAAAATAAATTAAACACCAACACAGAAAGGAAGAAGTGGGAAAAAGAAAAACAACTTAAATATACGTCTACACTGTCATAACAGTGTTAGTGCTCCTGGATCAATGCCACAGAATCGACTGAGCAGGCAGTGGAGACCCGCTCATTCGATGCCAGATGTGCTCTCCAGTCGATGCCATAAATCCACCTGTGAGAAGCAGAAGACTGCATCAATTGGAAGGCATCTCCCAACAGCACAGCCCAGTACAGACGCTGCAGTATGTTAAAGTGAGAAGGTCAACGGGAGATATGCAAGCTACATAGCTTGCATATCTGCGGTCAACTGCTGCCGGTAGTGTAGACCAGACCTCAGTATATATCTGTCCCTAGTAGGAACATAATACTAAACTGGCCATCCTTTAACATAGAATCCTAGCTTAATCTGATTTAAAACAATTCATATGGAAAAAGCACAAAATATTCACAGTTGGCCAAAGGGTGGCAGGTGTGGAGGAGACCTCAATATTGATGCAAAAATAATATTAATAAAATAATTTTAAGTTGTTACAAACTTATTTGCATCTCTACCGAATATTAAGGTACAGCTACAAGACTATTATAACTAGGATGATTGAAAAAACACAGAAGACTCATAGAAGATTAGGGTTGGAAGGACCTCAGATCATTTTTTAGTCCACCCCCCTGCTCAAAGCATGATCAACCCTAACTAAACCATGCCAATCAGGGTTTTGTGAAGCCACACCTTAATAACCTTTTAAGGATGGAGAGTCCACCACCTCCCAAGGTAACTCATTCCACTAAACTCAACCTCATGAAACCCTCTCAAGACTTCAACATGAATTGGTGAGACAAAGATAACAAAGACACTACCAAGTGATTAGATTTAAAACTCCTGTAAGGATTAGTTGGAATATTGAAATGTTGTTGTAACTTAAAAGACTAGCAGTTTCTTCTGTTAATCAAGTTATTAAACCATGCATTCCTGAGAAGAGGTAGATGTTAAATACAGGTAAACAGGTAAGAGGGATTTTAGATTCTTAGTATTACTTAACTGGCTTGTCACAAAACAGCTCCTTAAAATGGCTTCTTCTAACTAACTGATTTAACTATTTTCTTCGATTTCATAAGATGTTTTTAAGATTGTTTACCAACTATAAACTGGCTGGTTATTTATTAATAACCAACAAGTCCCACTGCCATGAAACAAAATTCTTTTGCTCATTTATAAACATTCTTAGTTACCAAAGATATATTAAAGAATGGATTCACAATAGTTTTGGGAAACAATATATTTTGGTCTTAACTTACAAGAGGAAAGCACACCTCAGAGGTGTTCATTATGATGGGTGTAATAGTAATCTTTGTCAAAAGCTCTCCATAGAGAAATATATAGAAAAGATTATAATGGAAGTAACAAGTTTATCATTTGTGTTTTCTTTTCCTTCCTTTAATAATGAAATAGCCCTGATTAATAATTGATTATTTTGCTTGGACTTAATCTTTGCTTGATAGCCCCTAAACAATGTAAAGGAACCCCTGTGACTCTAGGGGAAATCACATTGCTGAGTTGGCAGTAAGAAACAGCAGGGCCTGGCCTACCACTTCTTGTTTCTCTAAACTAAATGTTTTTAATGATTTTGAAAACAAAATTACTTGGTGTCCAATAATTTAAAAGCATCTCTTTCAGTATCACCCAGTAATCTTTGTCCTCTCTCTCCCTTTCAGTTTGAGATTCATATTAATACTTGTTATGCATTTGGGATGTAGCATATTCCGGGGCAAAGGACATAATTTTTCTGATCACCCTCTTCACATACTGAAATACTTCCATATTTCGCCACTTTCTCAACCATCAAGCTACACAGTCATAGATTGAGTGGAACAGTTTCATGAGGCAGTTAAATTGAAAAAAAAAAAAACCTTATAAAACTACATTAAATTTAGTTAATTTGTACATGAAGTTTATGTTTGTCAGGTTCCCATGAGTTATTTCTCAAAACCAACTATTTCAAGGGGTGATATCTACAATGGTAGGTTTTTCCCAAGAATGCAAAATACTGATGGGTCAGAATAACCATTCTGGTACCCCAACATTCTGAAATCTCACATGCGTAGACATTACTGCATTTGACCTGAATTCCTTTGGAGGTTTGTTAGCTTTCAAGCCCCTACACTATTTTAAACTTAAACTTAAAACTTAATGTGACCCATCTGAAAAGGACAGAAGCCCTTTTAATCAGTACTGTATATTGCACAAAATTCTATTTTGCAGCTATGTAGATCTGATGCTTCTCTTGATAGAGTGCCGAGAATGTAGCATACAGATGATTAAGGTAACAAAATGCATACTAAGAACAAACTATTCCAAGAGGGGAAAAAAAGCCACCAGAAAAGAAAAAGAATGAAAACTCTTCTAAAAATATGACCTCTCTACCACATCATCTTAAGACAAATATTTCCAACTGAGTTCTTCCCCACCTGCCTATTAAGTTCAGTTTTTAAACTTCCCTAAACTTTCATACTCTCTCATCTGTTAATTTCTGTCCTCAACTTCATCACCATGGCCTGAGAGAAGGATTACTGAGTAAAGATATCCTCTGTAAGTTTGAAGAAACTGAGAACCCAAGTTATAAGTAAATGGAGGTGATGTATGCATGGTCACTTTCTATTCCAATTTCTTCATTATTTATTAACAAAATTATAATAATTGGCAAAGAAAGTTAACACTTTATCCACAAATCTCAAAACACTTCACAAAAGATGAGTATTAGGTCCATGTTACAGATGAGGAAACTAAAGTGCAGAGATATTAGGAATCTGATTTTCAGGAGAGCTGGGCTTCCACGACTTCCACTGAAGTCAATAGGTTCTGAATATGATCAGCATCTCTGAAAACCAAGCTCTGTGCATCATAACTAAAGCATGCTTACAATTGTCAAACGGCACCAAAGTCCACTTTCACAAGTGACTTGGGCATTTTTGGAGAAGTGATATTAGAGCTTAAGTTCCATTTTTTCAGAAAATTAACATAAATCCTCAAAAACTCATTTTATATTACTTGAGTGCTAGTCTTAAAAAAAAAAACAAACATGCAGTTTTCATGCTCAATTATTCCAAAATAGCTCAACTAATTTTGTTCATATTAGCAGGTGTGTCGTTGCCTTGAGAAAGGGTTCGAGGTCCAAGCTCCACCCCCCTGCCGTGCTGGCCCCACCCCTGGGCTCTATCTGGTCTATCAATCTGGGCTCTATCTATCAGGCTCCCGCCGCCTCCAGGCCCCAGGTCGTCGGCGAGGGTCCCTGGGGCCGGACCCCGCTGGTGGGGGTGGGTTGTGTGTCCTGGTCTTCGCCCGGGGTCCCAGGACTGGATCCTGCCACCATGCAGGAGGATCTGGCCTGGGGCCCTGGCCAAGGACCCAAGACACCGGCGCTGGGACTCCGTGTGCCCGGCACTAGCCATGCCCATGCATATTAGTAGCTTTTCATTCATCTAGTGCTGTTCATTTTCACAGTGTTTACAAACAGAACATTTGGCCTTTTTGGTGCATTTTCCAAAAAATGTTCAGATCTTTATAGGTCACTTAACTTGATGAAAACTTGAAAATAATGAAGTTTTCCTCCTTTCTACTGCTAAGGTAGACTAACCTGTAAAACCGGTTGATTAGTCTCATGCGAATAGTGCAAAGGTCTGTTGGATAAGCAATCACTGTACTGTACTTCGGATATGTAATGAGATCAACTGGGCCAGCAAAAGCTGCTGAAATGTCTGTCAAAAATAGTAATATTTCAGTTAGTTGGGCTAACAAATTTAAAGCCTGCATACATATGAATTTTCATATAAGCACTCTCAATCACTGTTATGTATCCTATAAGTTCTGTTGACAAAACAGGTTATATATAAACATATGAACTTGAACTCAGACTTATAATAAAGGTTGATCCTCAAGTTGCACACAACTACAGGATTTTATAAGAAATCTCAAAAAAGGATCAGTACTATGCCCCACATATCAATTTAGAAGTTTACTGCTACCAGAAAGAAGAAATGACTAATTTTGTGTGTTCTCACCAAGATTCAGAAGCTGATCAATGCCACCGATAATCCGTTCACATACTTCATCTCGGGATCTATTCCCCCATTCTCCCTCTTCGGGTTTATATAGTAGCTTCTCCATTTCTTCATAAGTTACAGAAACACTAGCTCCTAATTCCTCAGGTTGATCAACTACAGTTTTATAGTAAATGGGGAAAGTCAGAGAAGAAAACAAAGAATAAGTGAGAATTCAATAAACATTTGCTTAACTAGTTTGACACTACAATTTTGCCTCATATCATAAAACAGCAAGTTTGATATTTAAGAACACAATATCTGTAATATTTCTTTGTTGCAGGTGAGTTTTCAGAATGCACTGCCATATAATATAGGGATGGCCAATTCTGCTCTTTAAAGAAGGAAATTGTATATAAGCAACTGTTAATACTGTTTGTATTTACAGACTACGTGTTTATATTTAGGTCTGATATACTCCAGTACACTAGCAAAAGACGTAAATATTTTTGATTACATTACAGCTTACACTGTTATTAATCCTGGTGCACCTACACCATTTTTCCTAGCACAGCAAGGCTAATCGATCATATAAAGAACTCACAATATGCAGGGCAATGCAATGTGTTCCATGCAATAAAAGAAAAAATACCAGTTCCTTTGAATTATGTCGGACTCTGCAATGAAACTAGTTTTAAGTGACTGCTCCAAGGACAAGTACCAACTCTTCTTGCCGTGCAACAAGAGATTTAAAAAAAACTAACTAAATGTCAGCATGCCTAAAGAACAGCATGAAAACTTGAGTTATACATACATGCGTACATCTCAATGGTATATCACTTGACATACTGCATCTAGTTCTCATCTCCAAAGGAAATATAGAAAACAATTACCAGGGTTTTGTTTGTTTGTTTTTTGTTAGCACCATCTCTCATTCACTGATCACTAACAGGTTAATGACCACCACCAGCGGAACTGGGAGGTGGCTCAATGTCACTGCTGAAGGCTCCAGGACTGAGCCTACCCCTTCAGCAGAGGCCATTAGCTCTTCCAGAGCCACAAATGCTCCAGCAACCAAACTGAATATATTAACTAGAGCTGTCAGTGACTTGAAAAATAACTGCAATTAATTTTAGAGCATACAAATCAAAGCATGAAGGGACATCCAAATGTTTAGCACGGTGGTTCCCAATCTTTTTGGCTCGAGGGCTGCAGATATCATTTCTACAACTCTGAAGGGCCACCAGTCTCTGAGATCAGGCCCTCGCTTCCTCACCTCGCACCCACCCCCCAGCCCACTGCAGCCAGATGAAAGGAGTTCAGAGAAGATGCTGCCTCTTCGCTGATCTGTCTGTCTCCCTGGGTGCAGGAGGGAAACCTCACGGAACCTGTAGCTCTGTGTACTCCATTCGGGTCCCTAGTCAGTGGCTCCTTTCTGCAGCCAGGGAGACGGAAGATCAGTGCTCTCCTCCTTCTGGCTCCAGCAGGGACCCTAGCACCTAGGGTCCCAGCCACAGTGCTTTGGTCTCTGCTGGAACGGGGGGAAAGGGAGCACTGATATCCCCTCCCTCGGGCTCCAGCAGGGATCCTTGCACCTACACTCCCAGATGAAGCACTTTGCTATGCTCCCTGCAACAGCCAGGAAGACGGGAATGCTGATCCTCCATCCCCCTGGCTGCAGCAAGGAGCCTGCACCTGTCTTTTAGCCCTGCAGAAAGGCGCTCCCCTGGGTCCTTAGTCAGCAGCTCCCTTCTGCAGCCAGTGGGAGGGAAGTCACTGGCAACTTTGAAAGCCCCCTCAGGCCACTTTTGGCCCCTAGGCCATAGATTGGGAACCACTGATCTACACACTTCAGCCATTTCCCTTCCCCACAAATGATTTTGAGGATTGGGGGAAGGAAAAAACACACCTTATTGAAAACAGTCTTGTTTTAGGCTATTCTAATATCCAGATTCAGGGATTTTTAAAGTGAAAACCAATTTCCTCCTCCCACTTTCCTCCTCTCAAAATCAGTTTTAAAAGGAAACTATTGGATCCTTAACTTCAACAGAGTATCTACTGCCATTACATCAATTCTATCCTTTAAGAGCATATGAAAAATGATAGTGTCCTACAGTAACAAAAGAACACTACTCTGAGGTACTATGGTACAAGGGGCCATATAAGATCATAGCTAGAGAAGAAAATATCAAGACTGACATTACCATTTGCATGAAACAAATGATTTACAAGATAGACAAGAGGACAAAAGGTTCTTAATTTACTTCCACATACCATTATCAGGAATTGGCTCCATGTCCCATGGACTAAGCTTTTCAATTTCACCATTGTCCCATCTATTTAAACAACAAGCAAATTAACAAAAAAGTTAAATTTGTTCAAGTACAAATATTTCCCTCCAAATAAATTTAAGGGATTTTAGGCATAATGAAGTGTCTGGTACAAATGTAGATGGAGGGAGCAAACCAACCCATCAAAGCTACTGCAAACAAAGCATGGCTTCAAAGGTTTTAATGACAATAGTGTTCCTAGTCCACTAATTTCCTACAATATCAAGGGGAACACAAAGAACTGGAAAATGTGTAAAGTTACAGACCAAGAACAAGTCAAACAAAGAGTAAGTCAAAAGCACTCACCAGTCTGCAGCTTATGTCAGAAAGTTTCACAAGGTATTCAAGGTAAACAGAAATGAGCACCCATGAAATACTGGAATGTTAAGGAAAATTTGCAACAGCTTTGCCGAATAGCTAAAATTCTGAATCAGCAAAGCCAAGAGCAATCACTTTTGCTATTCTTAAAACATTTACATAACACCATAAATTCCCACAGCACTTTACAAACAGATCAGAAAAAAGTGGAATTACAGAGGGATTTGGAGGAAGATGGACTAAGAAATGTACTCTACCAAACACACAAAAGACTGCTGCAGTCATGGGGAGCAGCATGCTAACAGGCATAAAGAGAAAAGGAGAAATAAATGATAGAACTGGAAGCAACAGTTAGTCTGGTTCACATCTAATAGTTTATTCACTCTGATATTTGACTACGAAAGATTTATTTAAATTCCTGAATATTTCGTTGATATTTAAATTACCATTGTTGGTTATTATAAACAATATCCTGTTTAGCTGAACAGGGCAATTTACATTTCCCAGAATTATTTTGAGTTATCTGCAGACTCAGGCAGACAACCACTTTGCACTGTTTTCTGTTTGAAGAATTTCTTTGCAACCCTAGGAGCTATAGACTTCTCAGGGCTTGCCAACTTAGTTTTGTACCAATTTAATTATATTGGTTTAGAAACCCCTAGTACAGATGCAATTATACCAATACATAAATACATTTATCAGGGTTATAATGTTTTAATATCATTGTTTTTTAAACCAAAACAATTAAAGTGTTTAAACCATCCTTAAGTAAAGCGTTGTCTACGTGTCCAACTTTCACCTGTTTTACATCTATGTGATTAAAATGGGCCTAACCTGTGATATTTATGAATACTGTATACTTGTCTGGTTATTGCAATGGTGTTTGCTTTATGATATCTTTTTTAAACTCTCCACTGTCTGGATAAAGGCATGAAGGAGATGAATGGCTCAAGACAGCTACCCATCAACAAACACTTAAAGGCTAATAACAGAGCTACTAGCTTTGGTGACTCTTTTTCCAGCCTATAAAATAGATTTAATCAAGAATGATGGAGTCCTCGCAAACACAGGGGAACAAAACTCAACAGGTGTTAAAAACAATAATCTGAGGGGAGGGAAGAACTAAGGTGGAACTGGACAAACGCAGGCGCTGGCTGGGACTGGCTGGAGAAGCCACACGTTTAGATCGGCATCAGGGGATAGTAGCACTTCAAGGAAGATAGACACACCATGTTTTAATATCTTTTTCTCTAAAGCTTTGCTCCTACTGCTAAACAAAATGATACTTTTGCTTTAATAAGGTTGTTTGGTCACAACCCCCTGAAGGGAAGAATCACAGATGCTCGAACTCAGGTTAATAAGCATTTGTACAGAGGGTATTATAAAACTCAGCTACTGGTCTAAGAATGGGAGAGCTGCAAAATTCCCCCTAGTACAAGTAAAGACAACACCTAACATCTGAAGGGGCATATTCATAGATGACAAACAAGACAGAGGTGCTGCTCACCTTATAACTAAGTTTCTAAATTGATTCAGTTAAATGAATACAAAAAGTTGGAATAACCCAGACATAAGCAGATTTTTAAAAGTGTCCATACATAGGAGTTAGCACTAGTTTACAATTGTCTTGTAAGTCTATTTAGTTAAACTGAACCAAATTTCTTAGCTTCCCAGATTCTAAACACAAAATGCATGTCCAAAAAACCCACTATAGACTTGTCAACCCACCGTGAGCTGGTACAATTCATTCAACAGTGGTCAACCGAGGACAAGTATATTTATTTGCACAGCAATTTCAATAACTTTGATATTGCTGCATTTCTCTTCTGTTACCTTTTTGTAAGTAAGTCGTATTTAAAATGAGGAACTGGGAGTCAGGGGAAAGCAGGGTTTCAAAGGCCCATAAAGAAATGCAAGTAATTACAAGCCTATAGAGCCCATGGATCCTGCACTCCTTGCTCTGGCATATTTAATAGGTTGAAGGGTACAGTAACCATCTGTGAAATTAGAGTGCAGTTGTTAGGTCCCATTAATGATTTGTGTGTGTTACATATTTGTTGGGACTATTTACTACGAATGTGGTGTTTAGTTGAAGCAAAAAAATAGGTTGTGGCCTGGAGACAATCACCATTTGTCTGAACATTTTGATCTATATATAGATCAATGACTTCTCAGCCTATACGTAGCAGATAGCAGGAAGAACAGGAAGTTTAGAGGAGCTGCAATAGCATGCAAAGGTGATTAAATAAATTAAAAATCTCTATTGACAGAGCAGGAAATTTCTTGTATGGCTAGAAGCAGAAGCTGCTTTTGAGGAGAAGATGAAAGAATTTCTAAGCAGCATACACATAACTGCACAGCTGACTAATATGCATGCAACAGGATAAAGCAGAGCTGCCCAGGTCTTACTCCGCTGCAAGCTAGCAGATATACTACAGATTTAACATGTTTGTAGCATAGAGAGGAATGATAGAAATGAATGCTGACTGCTGTAGATTCTTCTGACATTTTGCAAATATCACTGAATGAGACCAAAAAGCAACTCCATACACTTGTTCTTTCCAAGAACAAAAACTATTGCAATGATAAAGGAGGTTGTCTACCACATGACACAAACATAAAAGGTTATAGATATTAAAATTAAGTACTTTGAGATATGTTTTGCTTCTAAAGATATTTTTATTTCCTTATCTTCCACTCAGTGGGTTTGAACACTGCATACCATTTTACATATTAAAATTAAGTTTAAGAATATATGGACATATCTTATTCAGTTTTGTTCTAGATCCAATATTTGAATATTAATACATATAAAGCCAGCAAGCCTTGTGCAGAACAGATAAAGAAACTAAACATTTCCATACCCCTGCACAAACCCACAGTTATTAAAATCCAAAATAATTAGTTTCTATTGTGTTAGTTTGCACTACTGAAGTTCTGTGGTTGTGTTGTGTGTGTGTGTTTTTTTTTTTTTTTTAAAAAGAGTATCATCATTTTCTGCTCCATGGAGAAGATTCAGTAATCCGTAATTATAAGAGTCATTACTGAAATCATGAGGTTTCTCTTCCACAATAGGTAACAAAAATTTGTGTTTATCAAATTACTATTTAGGAAGAAATTTGGCAATGCATTCACATAATGCCTGAGTGATGGCTTGGTAATGGAGTTTTGTTTTCAACCAACATTTTTTGAACAGTTTATACATTCTTCCACCTACAGCCCATCAATATAAACCATGATTTATACTGTGTAAAACATTTCAAAAGCCTCTGTACTTACTTAACACTGTAACACTGAAAGTGACTATCTGGATACTGTGACTGATATGGCTCTTGACCCAACACTGTTCCAAACCACCAAGCATCATCAATAATGGATCGGAATCTATCAGCTATAAGAGAAAGAACCATTTTCCCAATTATACACTTTTATGGGAGGACTGAATGAATCACTGGGGAAGAAACTAATGAACAGACTTTAGAGTCTCACAGGAGACTCAGACTAAATTCAGAAGGGACATCATGATCACCTAGTCTACCCTTCAATTGATTATTTGTTTAAAATTATAAATATCTACTTTAAAAATAGACCTGACAAAAGAAAAAATACTCACTATGCAAAGTAATGTATATAATCGTTCACAGCAAGCTCTACATACACTAGCTTGCAAATAACAAGATGTTAATTTATGTTTTGATGCAGAGAGCATGCATTACTAAAAGATGCTGAGTATTCTACAATATTTAAGACTTGTATGACATCAACCATGATAAGGAAAAGGTCTGAAAGAACAGAGGAAACTTAACAGTACTGAAGGTCAGACCCTGGTTCTAGCATTCCAAGAATTCAGGAGCCAATGAACTCCATTTCATAATCTAGATCTCTCCATCAATGTCTAACTCCAGCATTCAGAAACTGTTGGAAAAAGAGTCTTAGCTGATTTTAAGTGCAACGGTAGAGCATTTGATGGTGAAGGACTGTTGGAGTCTCTGGTAGACCAGACTCAAGCCACACAGAGCCTTTTAAAACAATGTCAACACACTAAATTGCATCTACTATTCTCAAAAGCTAACCACTATGGAAAACTTTTGTATTCTAAAACTATATTGCCCGACACTAGAAAAGTGATGACTTACAAGCTTGCCAATTCCTTTGTCGTGCTTCATCATAAAACTGACGCAAAACAAGGAAGTCAATGACATCTGGCATATCATGGTATCTAGATAAAAAATAAAAACCTTTCATTTGTATGCCATGTTATATTATGCTACGTTGCCTAGTGAATTAAAACTAACAAATGGCTCTTTTACAAAAAGATGCTGGCAAACAGCAAAGATACATACTTGAGAGAAAATGATTTGTCTGAAAGTTTGCAAGTAGCATGGTCTATAAAGGCAAGCTTGAGGCAACACAGCGTAGGAGGACCAACTTCATATCGTATGCCAACGATTTTCACCAATTCTTGATCCTATAACAGATTAAAATAAAGTAATTCCATTAAGCTTCAGCGCTATGCAGAGACGCAATCTCTATTTTAGTTTTATTACATAAAGAATCTGAACAGTTTTAGCACTCAAAAGCCAATATTGTTAAATATTGTATGTGAGGTTTTATTGGGAGACAATTAAAATCCTTCCATAGAGTCCGTACCCTTTTTAAAATCAAGATTTATGTCTCTTTGTGGTGAAGTTCAGGCTTCCCATGGGTGGTTTTGTACGTTACTTTGATAACTGAAGAAAGCTTTCTATCTTCTTTACTTTGGTAGGAAAACATTAATGGGAAGTTACATAGCTAAGCTCTCACCAGTTATATTTCTACAAAGAATTTAAAACGATAATGTTAACTGTTAAATGCACATTACCAGTATTGAACATGTATCAACTTCAATATAATCTTACCCTAAGGACCATTTTTCTCCATGGCTCCTTCTGGGGGTTTAGTTCATAAATATTATTTTTTCTGACTGCTTCAATATAAGCTTCATGACCTTGTCGAAAATATATTACCTGTAAACATAAAAATCCACTGAACAATTATTTACTTGAAACACTAAAGTTTTCTATATTTAGTGCCAGTTACTATGTTAACTTTTAGATAACCTAAAATTTTATAAGACATTTTGATAAAAGTTCTCACCTCATCACCCATTTGAGGAACAAAAGGAGATTTTCGAAGTGCTGTGTCAGTTATCCAAACAGGAGGATGGTAGTCATGTAACAGGTCTACATTTACTGGCTGTGTGGGAGTATTATTCTGCACATTCTGATAAATAGGATAGTTATACATTAGAAATTACATTCTTGGTACAGTGTCACAAAAACTTATCCAAGAATTTCTTGTGAAATCTACATAAGTTAATACCAAGAAACAATTATAAATTAACCTGTAACCAAGATCTTAAGCCCAAAAGTCTTCTACAGCTCACATTTTGATATTCACGCTTGGTATTCTGGTTCTCTCTCTCTTTGCAGTTTTTGCATAGACATCATTGTCAACCATTAAGTACAACAGTCATGTTAGGAACTACCATGCAGCTCAGAAAACTCTCTCCTACTAGTTTAGCAATTTTGACAATGACCAGTTAAACATCTGACCAACTGCAATAAGTTACTTAAACTCGAAATACTGCAGTAATCTGTTCAAAAGGCTTGTCTAATTTTTGAAACTTCTGTTCTAATGTCCACCGTTCGGCAATTACATACTACTTATATGTATGTCATTTAATTAAATGGAAAACCTTCAGATTATTTAAAATGTGTACTAAGTGTTCCTGAAAGTAAAGAATTTCCATGTGTTTATACTTCTGCCACTTCAAAACTAATACACAGAATCAAGGGAGATTATATAATCAAAATAATTATTTGAGAAAAATAGAAGTCTTACATTCAGATCATCATACATTTTGTACTGTACTCAGACATATATTTGAAAGGCACTGTTTTATATCTCCAGTCCCCTGGCTACAAGAGAGTTGCAGAATTACCTGAAAAGCTTAAAGATTCCAGTTTTCCACATTATTACAGAAAGCTGTTTTCCATCACTTTAGAATTTACCAAGGAATTCAGGGTAAAATTCACCCCCTGTGCAGAGGGCCAGCGTAAGGCCTATACACCATTTAATACCCGTGCAATTTTGAAGGTTTAAGTTATTTAAATAAATGATTATTTACAGCAGTTTGGTAAAGGGTTGAGGTTCTATCTAGTTATTTTCTTTAAATGTATTAAAAACAAAGTTTCCACATCATTAATCAACACTATGTTGAAGCACCTGACCAACTAAATGTGACTTCACTTGGGATGCAGAATTTACCATGGTTATTCTAGGCCTGTTGAATTAATGTAGGGCAGAGATGTCAAACTCATTTGTTATGGTGGGTCAGATTTGACTTAAATGTATCTCAAGTGGGCCATACATAGCAGGAAACCCAAGCTGAAGCATCACAGCTCTCCCAGGCCCAGAGTTGCTGGGCATGCTGAAAAGTCTGACTTTTCTAATGGACACCAAGAAACAGAGGCAGGCTTATGAGTGGATCAGATTGGTATGGAAAGGTTTGTGTTGAGGATATTAATGGCAGCTAATTTTTTTTTTTAAAATAAAAAACTGTTTTAAAACTCAAAAGCGTCAAAAATATTCTAAAATCTAAACATATGAAGTCTGTAAACATATGTGTTCTTTACTTTTGTATTCAAAGCTGCTGTAAAAGTGGTAAAGGGTAAGAAAAACTATCTGTTTGGGATCCCGTAAGAGTGAAGAGGTTTTGACTTACTTCTTGTAAGGTAAAGTCCACAGAATTTAGACAATGGAATGCTGGTGGGAGAGGGGAATTTTTTAAAAGGGGAAAGAGCCCAAGGTTAACTCTAAGACAACCATGGTTAGTAATATCACAAAATATATCTGCCTAATATGGAGGTAACACAAACTCACTCCCCAAACTTCCAAGTACAAGAGATTTAAAACATAAAAGGAGATATCCATGAAGAATTAATTGAAAAGAAAGAATTAACCATATAATACCTCTTCCTGCTTTTTTGGTTTGGGTTTTTTCCTTCTTTTTCTTCTTCTCTTTGGAGGAGAAGATTTTTCTGCTGATACGTCATCTTCTGAAGTACTACAATATCGGATAGCTTTGCGTCGAGATGTTCGCACAGGAGGCTGGAGATTTATTCCTGCATCAACTATCCAGTCAGAATATCTACTTGAAGAGTCACTGTTCAAGGGGAAAATAATGGAAACAAAAATGGAATTTAGATATCCAAATGGCTGACAACTACCGTATTTTTCGGACCATAAGACGCACCTGACCATAAGACGCACCCAGTTTTTAGAGCAGGAAAACAAGAAAAAAATATTCTGAACAAAATAGTACCGGTAAACTAAATAGAAGAGAAGAGGAAGGAAAGACAAAGGAAGGCGAAGAAGAGAAAAGGAAGGAAAGAGAAAGGAAGGCAAAGAAGAGAAAAGGAAGGGAAGAGAAAGGAACAAAAAAGAGAAGGTAGGAAAAGAGAGGTGAATCGGCCCCCCAGCACACTCCAGGGGTTCGGGTGGCGGCAGAAGTTCCGCCAGAGCTTCTGCCGCCACCCGATCCCCCAGCTCTCGGCACAAGCTGCGGCGCTTAAGCGCTGCGGCTCCTGCTGAGAGCCGAGCCTGGGGGCGATGCTGGGGGGGAAAAAAGTGAGTCGAACGGGCCCAAAAATACACTACTTAAAAATGTTAAGTGACTATAACAGTATTTGTAGATGTATAAAGTTGCCTTTCCACTGTCCTGATCTTCTATGGTTCTGGAGATTGTCAAGGAGTAGAGGAAGTTTCTTTTTAAGTGCTGTGGTAGACCACATTTCAAAAAATTTCTAATATCTTCACTTTGGCTAACTTTTTAATTTACTTAAATTCCAAAGGGGGAGCCGTGTTAGTCTATTGTAGAAAGACAAAAGAGTCTTGTGGCACTTTTAAAGCGATTAATAAATCTGTTAGTCTTTAAAAGTGCCATAAGACTCTTTTGTCTTTTTAATTTACGATACTAATTCTTCAGTCACTAACATGCAACTATGACATATTTGTCCTTAGAGAAATTATATTCAGCATTTACTGTGTTCTTTTACTGTATTTCAGAAGCAGGATTCTGATAAATAAGAACATCTTGCCTGTTCACAAGCAACAAAACATGCATCTTTTAGACATCTCTTATTTCAGTGAAACTTTCAAAAAAACAAAACACTTTCCTTTTCTAAAAGACATTCTAACCATATTTTAGTTTTAGACAAGGCACCAACAAAAACCAGCTACACTGTCATGGACAGTACTCGGTGAGGCAGGCCTGGACAAATCCTTGGCACCAGGTCGCCATGACGCCTAGGATTTTGCCCCCAGCATCTAAGAGGGCTGGAGCAGAGAGCCCCCCCTCACCATGCAGAGCATGCTGGACCCCACCACCAAAAAGCTGCAGCAGCTCCCCCTCCCTCCCTTGGGAAAAAAAGCAACTGCTCTTTAGGCCTCACGGGGGGGGGGGGGGGGAGGGGGGGGGGAAAGTTGGCAAGGGGCTTGCGCTTCCCCTCCCGGCCGCCCCCCCCCACCCCCCGCTGAAAAAAGACCCCTGCCACCATTCTTTTTTTGGGGGAGGTGGGGGGTGTTTTTTGGAAGCCAAAAGGCGGGGGGGGGGGGCGCGGCAGGGGTCTGCAATATGCTTCATCTAGTGATGAAGATGAGTTATGAGCGAGGGGTGGTGTCATGTCCTGCTCTGCTCCCTCTTCTCTCTCCTCTTGTTTCTTCATAGGCTTCAGAAGTCTCCAGTATGGGGAATGGTGGCAGTTATCTTATTTTGCCCCGCAATGGGGTTGAAGATTGGCTATACTGAGCTTCCTATGCTGCCCATGGATCCCAGTGGCCATTGCCTGGGGAAGGGCATAAGCAAGGGTACATCTTTTAAAATCTTGGGAACCAGGCAGCATTGAATATATTCCAGTATAGGGAGAAAAGGAATGAAAAAAGGGTTTGTGGGTTGTTGTTTTTTTAAACTAACTCAGTAAAAAGATACATTTTTTGAGTAAACTGCTACTATCTGACTATTTTAACTGTTTTCTCTAGGCCTGTCAGATATTGGGACAGCACTACAGAGCTCTGTCTCAGGCTGGGGATCGCTGAGAAGGAATTGAGAGGATCTGGTCATGCATGGAAAAGATGAGGCGCCAATGGTGCCACAAGTCAACCAGAGCACAAGTGTGATTCGGAGAGAGACTGATGCTGAATTCTCTGATCAATGGCACCAGGATGCACAGTCACCTGAAGTGAAGCACATCATTCAAAGAACCACCAAGCATTTTCAGAGAATGGATTTCTTCAACTAGCCTAACCATGGTCAATGTTTATATAGGAGATTTTATCTACATTTGTGTAGACATTCAAACACAAAGTTTGACAACATTCAGGAAAGACTTAAGTAAGAAAATCCAAATATTTTTTACCTAGAACTATTACTGTTGCTTTTCCTGTCACTTTTCCATTCTTCCTCCTCATCAGAAGAGCCCGAGCCTTCACTTTCTTCTGCTTCCTGGATTTTTTAAAAAAAAGTTTAGTTGATTATCCATCCATTTAAGTTTTATATTGTTTTAAACCCTAAGATACCTTTCTTTCCCCTTATGGACATTATCAAATTGAAGAGAGGTCTCCCCATTATGTTATTTATTTTAACAGATTATTAAAATAGAAATTAAGGAATTTTACTTCATTATTTGCGTTGACCCTCACACTAATACAAAATAGCACTACACATTCAATTATTCAACATGGGTAGACAGTTCAGATACACAGGGGCAATGAGAACAGTTGCAGCTGCTTTCAAGACTACAACAGAACCACCTCCTTCTCCCCCCACCCCTGCCAGTGACAGATGCACTGTTATGCCTATGAATACCTTAGCATCCCTTGACTGCACAAACTTTGCAAGATTTTAACAGGCTTTTTGAAACATAATTTGCAACTCAGCTTAGACTCTTGATGCTTTTATGAAGACATGTGCAATGTATGCCTGAACCTGGCTCACTTCACATTAAAAAGGATTAAAGAGGTAGGAGAAAGGGAGCAATAGATAAGACTACCAATTTCTCTCCTTCCCATAAAATGAGCAAGAGACTCATTTACAGGAAAGAGTTCTATTTGTTTTTCTTAAATATTGGCACAAGCTGGACATTGTGATAAAGTAGATTTTCAGCATATTGAATGGCCTTGCAGTCACAGTATTTTTTAAAGTAAAACAGTGTATATTTAAATACAAAATGGATTACACATATTCAAAATATCCCCCAATATACTGCAAAACTTAACATTTCCTGCACTTTTTGCCAAATCCTAGCCCTGTGAATTTCAGATTCCTAGTATCAATACCTCATTGTGAATTTTTAAAAGACTGAGTAACTGGACATCAGCATGAGAACTGGTCATGACTCAGATTGTATCCTATAACAAACTATACAAAACCTATGTTAAAAGCAAATTAACAAGGAGTCTTATGGCACTTTTGAAGACTAACAAAATTGGTTGTCTTTACAAGTGCCACAGGACTACTTGTTTGTTTTGCAGACCTAGACTAACACAGTTACCCCCTTTGGAACATAAAGAAAATTGTTAAGAATGCAGAGTCAAACACTCAAGGTTAAGAAATGCCAGAATTTCAGCCACTTTGCACATATGAATTATGATACAGTCTTTAATTACATAATCATACTATCAATACCCACAGAACTCTACCTCATTTAATGTGCAGGATAAACAGATCTCATGTAATGATCAGCTATTCAATGTACTGTTTTATTCTCTTTGTTAAGTGTGTTGCCCTATGTCTGATTTACTGCATGGAAACTCAAACCCTTCTCTGAAAACAGAATTATTCCATTTCCTCATGGGCTTTTCTATGGCACTCATCATCATGTCTAAATATTTCATAAGCATTAATGAATTTATTTTCATAAAACAGTCCTGCTGTGGAACAGGAAGACTTCCGTTACAATTACAAGAACATGCAGACATTACCAATTGTAAACGGGTTTAAGTGACTTGACTGGCATAACAGAGAACTCTCTGGCAAATGTAGGGACAGAAATCCAGTTCCCCAGAATAGCATTCAACTCCCTGAAACATGATACTGTCTTTTATTACTGCAACCCCCTGCCTCATTCTCTACATACTTTTCAACTTGCATAACAAATGAAGCAGGGTTGCTACAGACAAGTCTGTTCACTGCATGACCCTGATTCAACCCTCTAGCACAGCGGTTCTGAACCAGCTGAGTGCGTTGCCAGTACTCAAGCTGCCGCTGAACGAACCTTTCCAGCAGCTGAAAGAACCCTGGTTTTCCCTCCGGCAGCATGGAATCTCTTCCTGGGGGGAAGTGAGTTGCGGTGGCAAGGGGGTGAGATTACTGCGGCCACTGAAAGTGCTGACTTTTTTTTTGGCAGTGGTGGGAGGGGGGGCTTCCTTTGTGCATTGCTGCCAAAAGTGCTGAGGGTAGCAGCTTTTTTCTGGTGGCAGGGGACACTCCGTTGTTGAAGCACTGTCTAAAGTGCCACCAGCCAAGGATTTTTACAGCAGCAGATGGAGTTTCTGTGCTGCCACTGAATCTGCAGGCAGAAGCTGTTTCCTCAGCGGAGGGGTGTTTCTGTGTTATGAACAGCTGGACACCGTGCCAACTATGTCATGACACAAAAAAGGTTGAGAACCCCTGCTTTAGCATAACTGCCAGTCTCTTCGTCTGCTTCAACACCCCTATTTCCCAGCACCAGTAATTCAACCACCAAGTCTCACTGCTTTCAGTTCTTGTACCTACTACCACCACAGCCAGGAGCAACACTTGTATAAGAAGCCCTGCTAAGCCCCTGAAATCAGGGAGTAATATCCAACATAGACAGAATCTTAATCCAGTCTCTGCTGAGCATATGAAAACAGATTTTTTTCAAAGGAGTATAAACTTGGATAAATTTGGGCAGTTTTTCCACAGAACAGCAAAAGACATCTAAACCAGGGTGTCCCTGATGCCAAATTTTAAATTCCTGCTATAAATCATAAAGGCACTAGAGTTCTTCAATGAAACAATAAACACTCCCCTCCCCCAAAAACAAACAAAAAAATGGCAAAACAACATTTTTTCCTAATCTCGATCTTGGAAAAGGCAAGCCTTTTTTGCTGAAGATTTCAGAAGTGTTCATCCTGAAGCAGATGCCTGGTATGGAAAATAATAGCCCAAGTCGACAAGAGTTTGACACAGTATTTATAAACAACTGAAAGCAAGGTTTTATAATGGGAGTGTTGGGCAATCTAGAGCACCAATAATATCTGTTGGCAATTAATATACTACAGAAATATTTGCTCTTATAAAAACAAAAATGCATCCATTTTCGGCAACAGAAGTCTATCATTTAACTTTCAGGACATTTTCCACTAATTCCCACTACTAAATTAAAGAATTTAGAAATGTACCCACCTGCTCTAGAAAGCCAAAACAGTCATCCCTTTCCTCATCAGATGAATCAAGTTGCTCTATGTTATTTCGTCTTCGATAATTAGGATATTTCCGCCTATGTAGTCTACGCTTGGATTGTATCAGTGAAGCTTCAGAGTCACTCTGATTTATACAGAAATTTAAAAAGTAAGGAGTTACAGATAAATATAAAATACTGAATTTTTTTTGCATAAAGGTAGATATTACTAAAGAGCATCATACTACACGTTTTCTGCAAGAAGATGCTTCAGTTAAACAGAACACTGTAAAACAATAAATCCAGGAGTTTTTGATGTTTTACATTAAGATATAGTATTATTTTTGAGCAACTGCTATTATTCATAGATTTTCACATATATAATACCAGTGGTCCCCACATGCCAACTACTATTCAATAAATACCAACTCACGTTTGGAGTCAATAACTATGTCCACTTACATAGCTTCTCACACAAGACCAACCCCCACAGCTAATCCTAATATCCAGTGCAACTTTTGTTTTAGTTATTTTATGTTTCACAAAATGAAACATGCAAGAGGGGTAGCCGTGTTAGTCTGTATACAGCAAAAAATGCAAGGCCGGTGAATCTTAAAGACTAACAAATATCTTCGGGCATAAGTTTTTGTGGACACAAATCGGACATAAGAAATGATAACATCCATAAACCGGTAGGAGAACACTTCAGTCTCCCTGGACACTCAGTTACAGACTTGAAAGTTGCCACACTTCTGTAAAAAAAACTTCAAAAGCAGACTCCAGCGTGAAACTGCTGAGCTGGAGCTCATTTGCAAACTTGATACTATCAGACTAGGGCCATGTACACATGATCACCTTACCGTGCGGTGAAGCTTCCAGTGTACATACAAGCATTTTGCTTGTTGTGTGGCAACAGCCTCTTGCCCCGCAAGAGGTAAACTACCCAAATCGAGGGTGGTCTGTTCCGCGGTAAAGCTCATGTGTACACTTTTCCCACTTTTGACAGCCTCCGGAAATGTCCCAGAGTGCCAATCGAGGCCACTCTGGGACACCGGATCTGTCAAACATGTCAATTTCACTGTTCTAGCAGAGCAGTGAAATTGACATGGTGACCTGCTGCACGCTTGCTGCCGGGGATGAGGAGGTAGCAGGGGCTGTCGCTGGGAGGCAGCTGTCCTGGAGCTCAGCCACTGAGGGCAGCTTGAGCCCCAGTCTCATGGCCGGGTCTCAAGCTACTGCTGGGGCTCAAGCTGCGGCGGCAGCCGAGCCCTGGCTGCAGCTTGAGACCCGGCCATGAGACTGAGGCTCAAGCTGCCTGTGGCACCAGGTCTCAAGCTGCCGGGGCAGCTGAGCCCCAGCAGCAGCTTAACCTGGGCCATGAGACCGGGGCTCAAGCCGCCGTGCTTGCTGGTTCCTGGTGGCAGCCGCTGCCACCCAAGAGCTGGCAAGCCCTGGGGGAATCCTTGGGGTAGTGGGCTCAAGCCGACACCGGCATTCCTGGCGGCTAGCGCCCCGCTACCATTGAGGATTCCCTCTAGCCACCCGGCTTGATGAAGCCGGGTGGCTAAAGGGAATCCCCTGCAGCAGCGGGGCCCTATCCACCAGGAGTACCGGCACTGCCGGTGGCTTGAGCCCCACTGCCACTCAGTTTCCACAGCTGTCAACTCTGGTTGACAGCTCCAGGAACCCAAGCTGCTACAGTGCATGGTGGGATAGGTGCCCGCCATGCACTGCTCTTTATCCCACAAGAAAAAACAGCGTGGACACTGCTCCGTTAGAAGGAGCACAGTGTGTACACTCTCCCTCGCAATAAGTGTCACCTGACTTTTATTGCACAAGGAGCTTCTTGCGGGACAATCCCGTTGAGTGTACATAGCCTAGGTCTGAA
Source organism: Pelusios castaneus (assembly GCA_007922175.1). Lineage (NCBI taxonomy): Eukaryota > Metazoa > Chordata > Testudines > Pelomedusidae > Pelusios > Pelusios castaneus. Next base: position 13,342,806 of record ML685813.1, read on the forward strand.
CAGGGACTTGGAATGGTTATCACACTACAAAAAGTAACTGTCCCTGTTCACACATTCTCACCTTCTATTCAACTGGTGTGAACACGCCTCTCCTGCACCTCTCAACTGACTGTGTCAGCACCACTATTATGCTACTCCTTCATCCCGGCACGTGCATATATACCTCTCTACTGTTGCCTCCATTTTATGCATCTGATGAAGTGGGTTGGAGCCCATGAAAGCTTATGCCCGAAGATATTTGTTAGTCTTTAAGGTGCCACCGGACTCTGGTTTTATAAAATGAAACATGTTGGCCTAATGAAGAGTTACAGTAAAATCAAGAATAGGTCAAGAACAAACTCAGTTATGTTTTGTCTCTGATATGACATTGTAATGATCTATAAATCCTGTTAAAATTTCCTAAATAAATAGATAAAAATTTAAATACAACTTTACAATATGAAGGTAAACTTAATTTGAGAGACTTGTATCTGGAATATTATGAAAGTACAAGTATGCAAAGAGGATTTGTTCCTGAAGAGCATAAGCATGATACACCTTACAGTAGTGTCAAAATCATAACTCCTAATGCCATAAATTTAAAAAAAGACAAACAGCAATCACAGTTATTTAGTGAAACTCTGATTATTTATATACACAAGCCTCCAATCTTATTATTTAGTTCAGTTATCTGCTACGGAATTGAGAAACAATTTATGAAGTTAAAAGGAAATGTGTGTCTCAGATGAGAAGATAACTATTAAAAAAGGTGTGGTAATCGTAAGTAAAAAAAGATTTGTTTTAAATATAAGAAAGCTGTTTTGACAGTACAACAGATTAAAACAAGAACTACTAGTTCTTTTGAATTTGAGAGAAAAGCAGGCCACTTTCAAGGTTTAAGTTTTAAGAAGCTGTTATAAAGTAACAGTGGTTACTTTACAACCTAACAGAACTTGTTTTGCTACTCTGCAACTTCCTTACTACTCACATTCACAAGGAGTTGCAATTCCACCATTTCATTTACTGTTAATAGCGCAGCAATTTAAAATCTACTCAATTAAAAAAAAAAAGTTACCTAACTAGGTATTTTGCCCGTCAATTATGCTTTCCAGTTTAAAATCATTCTGCCTTGGGTAGCCCTTGCCAACATAAACAGAAAAGGAAATACTGACTATCTAGAAACAACTCTGAAATTGATTGTACACAAAATGCTGTACAATCCACAAAGTTAACAGAAAAGAGAAAGCATCTGACAAAGTGGGTTTCAGCCCAGGGGAGTTTATGTCCCCCCAATTTTTTGGTTAGTTTCTAAGGTGCCACAGTCGTCCTCATCGTTTTTGCTGAAAAGAGACCAACACAGCTATACCTCTGAAACCAGCAAACAGAAAAGTGACGCTAATTTATAATTCTGAATTAATTCCTATAATCTCTGAAGATACCATCTTGGAGAATTCTCACTATGTTTATACTCCTTAGTAATGCACCACATTAGGAAAACTGCCTTAGCCATAAAGTTCTGAATCCTTGAATACAATAGCAGCAGGATACAGTCCAACCCAGGCACCTCTTAGCTGTCGAACAAAGCTACCTACTGAGTTCCAGTCAGTTCCTTGAATGGGAGGGGGGGAGGGTGAAGTTCCCAGAATAAATGCCAATTCAAGGGATTCACCATAAAATAAAAAATGTGCCTTAGAAAAGGTGGCAGAAAGGATCAGTGAAAATCTTGCACGATGGTATCTTCAGAGATGTTTGTAGGTACTTTTTCACATGGTTCCCTCATGCAGAAGTGAAGAGCTCATCATTCACTATACCTGCTTCATACCTTTTCTGAGAACTGAAATGTCTTCCTTTTCTTCTCTGTTGCATAGAACTCTCTCTCTTCCTCTCCTTTTGCAATCCGGTACTCCAGCTGTTTTCTACAAGAGATTTTGAAACTTGTCAAAATAAAAAGGAGAATCAAAACTCTTCTCCTCAGGCATTTAATGCTCCTGTATGAAAGAAGCAGCCAGCTGTCTTCCAGAACCTTCTGCTGCCCCCATTCAGGCAGTGCTCCTTCTCTGCTGCTAATGGATAGCAACTCGTTCCAGGAGAGGAGTCCCGAAAAGATTTAAAAAAAAAAAAAAAAAAAAAAAAAAATCTTTCCAAGTTAGTGAATGTAACCCTATAAACTTTACTTTTATGGAAAATGGGAATTCAGTGAATTTATCTACCCTTTCAATTCTTTTGGAACATTCTTCCTTGTTTGCAATAAACCCACTTAGACTGAAGTGGATTTTCTGACTAATTAGTTCTCCCTTCATCCTCATTTCACAGACCCTCAACTTAGTTTTAATGTTTAAATGTTGACTAAATTAATATTAGATTATTAATTTCGATTTTCATTAGAATATATTTTAGTGTGGGCTTAATGGCGCTGAATTAAGGAGAATAAGGTATTAAAGGCGTGGAGTAATACTGAGAGCACCCTCCTATGTTTTTTCAAAAAAAGTTATCCTTCATATTAGCTAGCTAGATTTTCACACACCTGAACAAATGCAGTGGTATTTCTGGTACAACCACTCTTCGTTTCCAAGCTTGAAGGTCTCGCTCTGTAGCAATTTGACTTCGTGGAGCATTCTGATGCATTTGACGTACGCCTTCCACCTGTCCACTGCGACGCAGACCAATATTGGGGGGAGACTGGATGTCTAAACTTGGCCTTCTAAAATCTAAAGATAAAAGACTATAAAATCTTCTGCCACCAGACGGTTTTGCTGTCGTTTGCCCCATTTCTATGACTGGAAATGAGAAATTAACATTCTCCAACAGAAGAAAACTAACAGGAAATATTGAATAGTCAGACTTAGTGTCTGGGTTGACATCTCTGTGAAGAATCTTTATTACTTCTACTGCCATTTTCAAACCCAGTGAAAGGCAGCACAATAGGAAAGATGTTTTGAGTTTTTCCTGATGGCTTTGCATCAACAACTAACTAATGTATACTATACTTAGTAACAATGTATACTATGTAGTCATAGGTACATAAACATTGATCAGAACCACGTTTATTTTAAATTCACTTGATAGCCACAAAGTAAAGAAAAGAAATCATTACTCAATGAAAAAGGGCATTTTTGCTAATATTAAAAAAATACAAGTAAAAAAGCAACAGTTTCAAGATTTATTTTGAAATATTACAATACTCTAAATATATCCTTAAATATTTAGCTGCCTACAATCAAAATCAACTTTTTTTCCTGTATTTGTTAATGTTGTTTGTACCAAAAGCTAGAGATTTAATATTTTTAGAGACATTAACAGAAGCATTAGGTGGTATTTTAGCCCAAAAAGGCATAGCCAAAAATCCCAGTTTTCTGAAGCATCTTTATCCCAAACAGTCCAAGATAAGACTAGAAGCCATGTGGACTATTTCACATTCAAAAGTTGCATAAAACTCTTCAGGCGAACAGTGCACTCCCCACCTTAACTAATTTACCAGTAGTTACTGACCTCTTCTAGGTGTTCCTTCTCCATTTTGTAGTGCATTTGGAATAACTTCCTGATCTGATCCAGTTCTTTGGTCTTGCTGTTGCTGTAACTGTCTTATCATACCATCAAGAATGCTGGGTTCCACACTTTGTTCATCCTGGTCAACAGTTTGCTGGCCTATCACTTGCTCAACCACCTCTCCATCACCTTACAAATTTAATGCAAACCACAAGCAAAATGGTTAACCGCCACAGAATAAAATTTTGCTGTAACTCAAAAGATCATGATCACTTTCACAACACTCTTTAGAAATTAAATTCTTCTAAAATGGAGTACTTAAGAGCATTATTCTGAAACAGAACTTGGATAATCACCCACAAGTTCTTTATATTATTTAATATTTTAAAAAGGATATGTTTACCAAACCTAAAATGAACAGAAATAATCCATGAGTGAAGGGTTTTTTAAAAATACATATCCTGCAAAAGTGGCAACCCAAATATGGCAGTGCGATTCTCTGAATCCAAAAGTGAAAATTAACCAAAGATTGATTATATTCATTGTTTACTCTTGCATTTCTTGATTCAGAAAAACAGCCTAAAAGGCGCATTAGATTAAGAAGTTCTGTTTCAATAACTGTAAGCTGTTGTCCATACCAGAGGCAAGGAATTTTTTTGTTTTGTTTTTTGTAGTATTTAACATATGTCCCTTAAACGTCTTTGATTGATTCTTGCATACTAGTGTTATGGCTGCATAACTCCATGAAATCACGTATCAATTAAATTTAATTTGCATTAAAATCCAACTAAATAAATGTCAGGTAAAATACATAAACTGCTTCAAGGTAAACGTAATCAATCTTTTCCTATTGAAAAGAAGTATAATGATTCCAGTTACAGATATGAAGAGATAGATCCAGAAGTTAAAATTAAAATTACTATTCTTACTTGTTGCTACATAACCCAGTTGAGGAATCAAATGTTCGTCTGTACAGTTCTCTCTTCCTGGTACTAATCTCTGATATTTTGTTGGATGAGGGTTTCCATCCACATCCACTAAGAACGGAGGTGGCATGAGATGAGGAGCCTGTTGAGTCTGCTCATCTAGGACATAATTGTTAGAGTCTCGAATCAATGGTCGGTAGTCAGTGTGGAAGAACATCTGATCAGGAATCTGGAAAGAAATGAAGCTTCCATGTTGTCAACTTGAATAAAGAATATGTTAAAGAACTTGCACAGAGAAGAAAGTTATAGTAAGTTTACCTCCTATTGTAACAACTGCTATAGGAGAGACCAAGTCCTCCAAAGTCAAAAAGCCACACAAATGCCATCTTGGATTTGTGTTGCTCTAGCAATGACAAACACCCATCACAAAAGAAAGGAACTTTGGTAGGGAAACAGTCAAAAGCATTCACTCCATAGGTCTTTGAGAGAATAATTCACTGAAAGTTCTGCAATCTTATATACAGTAAAATTGTTGTTATACCCTGAATAACTAAAAACAGCACTTCAAATTTCCTTTTTTAATTTAACATTTAGCAAAAATGGGATTTCCCTATAAACAGATGGCTCTCTAACTGCTAATGTGCAAATTTGCCATAGGAACCCAAACTCATGCTGGGTTCCTTCTTCACCAAAAGTTAGTACCAGAAATAAAGGTTTTGCAAATCAAAATTAAGCCTCCAATTACATCCATATAACTGCACTGAAGGAAAGGTGGGGTTGCAAAAGTGCCAAAAAGGTCACAAATAGACTTTTTATTACTGATCATGATAAGCAAGAAGGAATGAACCAATTTTCACTTTTGGATCCCAAGTTGAATATATAGAATAGTTAAACAATAAACTCAGAAAAATGATAAATGTTGCCATATTTACAGAATTTTTGTTTGGTTGATTTTTTTTTTTAAGGATAAATAACCGCTTTTTAAACAAAGCAAAGTAAAACTAAAATCCCAAGATAGTAAATATACATATACAAGTATGCAGTATATTTCCTCATATGAATTTATTTAATCCTCTAGTCATCATTGGGAAAAGCTAATGTCAACAAAAAGCTGAACTTACCTTTTCATAAGGCTTGCTACACCCAAAACCAAATATCAGCAGATGCCCATGAGAATCTGTACAGGCAAAATGTTGTCCATCTGATGAAAACTTGCAGTCAAAAACAGCACCATGTCCTTGTCCTTCAATCTAGATTGAAGAAATAAAACTCAAGGTAGGTTTTGTCATATTTGTTGGAATATGCAACACTGTACACCCTATCCAAATTTCTATTGCCAGAAACTCTGTTATTTAAAAACAAGATCATGCTTCTCCTACTATACATTAGTTACAGCGAAAAAAATTGTGTTATGTTCAATTTATTTAACATTCCACTTGACATTACGATTAGGACTCTGATCCTCCAGTTGGATCTGTACTGAAAGACCCTTACACCTGCAGAGTCTCATTGAAGTCAGTGGGACTTTGCAAAGGCAGAAGCATTCACCCATACTATAAGCCTGGGCCCCATTCAGCAACGTACCCCAAAATACAGTGCTCTTCCTTGTTGAGAGAGAAGAACATGAGAAATTTAGATCCATCATAGCTTTATACCATATGTAGCCCATTCTCAGCATAAATAAAGAGGCACATAAAATTAAATTTAGATTCCAAAATCAAGAGTCTATAGTCAGCTATTTAAACACCATTTAGAAAGGTCCAAATTTTAAGACTTATTTAAGGTTGTCAATCTATTGTAATTTGAATGATAACAGCTAAAGACGTGCTTTTTACAAAGCTTTATTTTTTAAACAAACCCACTTTAATATCAAATGCTACTTTTAAAAGCATTGCTAAAGCATTGCACACAAATATCCTTAAAACAAAGTACGAGACATATAGCCAATCCCTTTTGGTTTACAACTAGAGAGGAAAAAAATGTGAACAGTCATTTATTAACATAACTTAGAGGAAAAAATTATTTAAAGGTGCAAAAGGTTGGGCTAAGACTGCTGTCAAAAAGAAAATGAGCCCCACAGAGCTGAGCGCCCACCATAAAAAAAAAAAAAAAAAAAAAAGCGCACCAGTGCTTGCTGACTTAAATAAATGACAGCAGCATTCTTAAAGAGACAGCTGATGAGAGTGAGCCTTGAGGTGCTGGTCTAAATATAATAAGGACCTGCACAAGATAAGGGCTTTAAAGATCAACAGGGTCAAATTAAAGTCAAACTACCATTTTACAAGCAACAAAATGGGGAGAGTGGTAGAGAGAAGACACTATGATCCTAAATGCTAAAAGATGTTGCACATTCTGAAAAAAGAGGAGGAATATACAATAAATTGATCTTACCATGTTAAAATAATGCTTAGTTTTGGCGCCTTTTGTAATATCCCATATAAAAATATTGCCATCATGGCCTGCAGATAACATAATCCTGGAATCAAAGGGGTGGGTCTCCAACACAAATACTTCATCTATATGTCCCTATTTTAAGATGGAAAAGTAGGCATACAAAATCATAAAATTTATAATTGATGTTAGAGAATTCTGAATTCATGAATCCGTCACCCCCACCCCCTGCAATTTTAGGCTTCTAAGGACTGTTTCTAGAAATCTGAGGAATTTTTGGTGATGCCACATTCATGTGTAACACTGGTGTTGGGCTGCAGATTCTGCAACTATGTAAGTGACCATGAACAGTGGGACAAGAGTGAGGGTGCCTTCAGACAAAGACAAGACCATTCTTGAAAAACAACATTGTCTGGATTGAAACAAAGATAGTAGCATAATTACTAATTTTTTTAAATTGGAATTTGGTATTTATCAGAGGAAAATCTCAAGCTTGGGGAAAGGTAGGTTCAATATTACTGTTTCCTACACACTAGGATACTGGTGTGGGGGCGGGGGGGAGGCGGGAAGAGGTTGCTTTTTGGTGGGAAGGTGGTTGTCGAATTTGTTTTTAAATAAGCCCTATACATGCATTACATTCAGATACAAGCTTCCAAGATAAAACAAGTTTAAATGACCAATTCAATATACAAATGCCACTTTAATACTAACAAAAGAGGAAAACTGCATATTTTAAAAAGCAGGTAAGAGCATTACATACCACCATATCATGAAGCAATTGCCCAGTATAAGAATTCCAAACTTTTACCAGATGATTATTCACAGCAGTAACAACAAAATTATCATTTTGATTCCATGCTATCATTGTTACTTTGGGCTTCATAAATTTGTCTTCTTCTGAACAAGAGTCACTATTTAAAAAGAAAAGGAATCACTAAGAATAATTGTTAAAATACATGTTCTTTTCAACAGCTAAACCAAAATTGAGCAGTCTTGTGATGTTAAGAATCTTTCATACTGACTTAAGGATTAAACTCTATTCTTAACTTGTCCACTATTTTAGTATTTCTGCAGTAATTTGACTATAGACTGTGTTAAGGACATCTTAAATGTTAAATCTTAGTTTTCTGACTTTAAATCACTTTTTAAAAATTTAATGGAAATATACCATTGATGTGTCTTAGACACAAAATGTTAGTGAATCCAATGAAGAACTGATACCTAAAAAATCTCAGTCCAATGCTGCTCAGATATCATATTTCACTTTTTTTTGGGGGGGGGGGGCGGGGAAGAAGGGGTGAGAAGAGTAGGTCAACTTCATGGGGCTGGGTATTTGTATAAGTTGTTACAGAACAGTTCTATAACTTCAATATGCTAAACAAATTTTTAAGAATCATAATGAGCTATAAGGAAAGCAGAAACCAGGGACCTGGGAGTCTCAATCTTCCCTGAAGTCTGACTCTAAATTCTTCTTGCCCCTCTTTTAAAGAAAAAGGCTGATGAAACCACTGCATGTGTCTTAATTCACAGTCCCTACATGTGTACGGCAGAAAGATTTGAGGGAACAAGAGAGACAGAAAATAAAACAAATTCAATTCACTGAATGTAGGCCTCTAAAGAAGGGAAAGGAAACAGTCTCTAAGATTTTTAGAGTATTTATTCCACAGGATGTACAAATTCCTTCCTTCCATCTTTTTAGATGAGTCGAAACAAAACTATGACTTCCTCAAATTAGGAACACATTTAGATTTTCAGAATTTTCATTCTGAAATTCTGGGAGCAGTCTGTGATGCCGGAATATGTGGGTGAAAATTAGATAGCACTTTTGAAAAAAGAATTCAAACTGCTATGCTAATTAAGGCAATTTGAGTTATGATAAAATTACAATTTTTGGTAGGAGCAGGGCTTCTGGATTACTAGAAAGGAATCAGAACAGGCTTCAGTAAAGAATGGACATTTTTCTTCTGAAGAAAAAATGTATATTATATGAAAAGAACTTCTTCAATGTACACTAATTGAAAAACATACATGCTTATTACATTAGAAGGTGCAGATTTAGATTAGATTTCAAGCAGAGCAATCTTTCAAAGTATCTGGCTTCCCATAAACACTCACAGACAACACTCAACCTACCCTGGTAACTTATCAGACATATCCAACAAGATGCTCCTCCATTCTGTTTGCTGGAAACACCAGATATGGGCTGTTCCATCTCTGCTGCCACTTATGAACCTTGAAATAATTGTAAGATATTAGTACACAAAAGTAGATATCCACAGTATTTCTACTTAAAAATACACCCACTCAGGGTTCTGTGGGCATAAATACAAAGTTAAATAAAACATACAGAATGGAATAACTGACCAAAACTAGATATCTTCCCAATCCAGACTTAGACTCTCCAACTATCCCAACTCTGCCTTCTTTCCCACAGAAAGCCTAAGGAAAAAGATGAGCTTTCTAGTGTGAAATGAAGCTCAAAAAAATCTGAGAGCTGGCAAACCAATGGGAAGACAGGTTCTGAGTTAAGGACCCTTCATGCCTCCAGATGCTTCCGGATTAAATCAAAAGGCTTTGCTCAAATGCTGAAAGGCAACTTAAAATATCCAGAATAAAGTCCATGTTAGGGGGTTTACAGATCAAAAGTAATATTTTAAATTGCAGTGGAAAAGGAACGTCAAAGTGTAGAGTTATGCCTGTGCTCCCTACAGGTGCTCAACAAGAAGCATGGCTGAGCAAGAAAGCAGCCACCCATTTTACCAATTTTAATTTTTGGGTTGCATAAAATAGCAGCCCCACATAGGCAGACGGCACTGGATTGCTGTAACATGAAAGTGTCAAAGATAAGGATTACTGCGGAAAGAGAAATAGAGGAAAAAACTGAAACTCAAGGCCAGATGTAGATTACGAAAGTATTCTTAGTCACTGTTAGCTAGGCCTCCAGTAAAAACCCCAGAATTGCAATTTATGGTTCCTGTTCCAAACATACCAAGAGAAATAAAGGACAGTTAAATATTAATTTTTCAGTTAACAATATACCAGTCATTGTCTTGGGGCTTTTCTGCATTTAAAGTAATACAATTATAGCTACTCATCTTATTATAACAACAACATTTAATGTTTTTCATCCAGCCACACTTTTTTGTAAAGAACACTTTTTTCTATAAAACCAAACTTGAGGAAGAAAAAGGTTAAAACAGATTCCATACAATTTTAAGATAGAAATCTGTTTCCTGATCCCACTTTCACTTCCTGATCAAATCACCTTGCAACAGTGTGGTTTGCTGAAGCCACTAACAAAACAAAACAAAAATGAAAAGCAGTGCAGTGTCAAAGCAATTCATAGCACAAGTGAGTTCCTTTCTTAGGTTGTAAATTCCTTGTTGCAGGAACTGTATCTATCTTCATGTCTGTACAACACAAAGTACAATGTGGTCCAAATATTTAGAGGGGCCTTTCGGCATTATGATAATATTAAATAATTTTTTTCCTACTACTTCTTTCCTCTTAAGCCTCAGGTGCAAGGGAGAGTTTCCTAGTGGATGTGATTCAGTGATGTAGTTTCTAGCATCTGACATGGGAAAGGGGTGTCAAAGAAGGGAATACTGGAGCTCCTAAGCATGCTAAACAGAGAGCATGCCCTGCAAGACTGGACTATGCATAGGGAAATTTATACTATGAAGAGGGTAAGAGGAGGTGCATTTGATATAACAGCACATTCCTAGCAGTGGGGAGAAGAGAAATGGATACAGCAGAGAGTGTGTAGCAGGGAAGTTGGAGGAAAGAGGAGAGGAGATCCTGGTAGCGTCCAGGAATGAAACTATCTTCTGTTAGGGCCCCTGCCACAGTAGCTATCAAATCAAAGGTGTCTTCTCCACACCTGACTCATCAAACCCAATATTCAAGATCTCTCTCTAACAAACCACAAGAGATCCAGTTACACCCTCCCCCCCCGTAAACACAAAAAAACATATTACAGAAGTGGCTGGAAGGATATATTAATACTTTAATTCAACCTGGAGAATCCAGACAGCGTCTTCTGCTTAAATATATGTACTGTTGCTTTATAAGATTTATGGATTATTATTCTTAAAACTGATCAAGATAAATTAATTCTGCTTCCATTTAAGATGACGGGAACTTTACCACTGCCTTATATGGAAGATGCAGGGTTGGCCAATGCTGAGTACTTTTGAAAAGCCCACTTAATTCTTATTAGAAATAAGACAACACTTTTCCATATAATTTTTTAAAAATCCATCTTATCCAAATAGTAGATATGTTAAAATAGTCACAGAGATCAAAAGCACAGAGCTGAAACTAAGGTGAACACTGCACTCCAGAGAAAGATCAACCATCCTTCAGATTGTGTTATACCAGATTTTCTTACTTGAGCTCTCCACATGAGAGTGACAGTGGGTATTTAATACCAAAACATTTAAAGGACATTTACATCCGGAGTCTTCCAACATACCTATCACCATTGTTCGAAAATTGAATGCTGTCAACTTTGTCCTGCAAAAGAAAAAAGTTTTTAAGAGAGAGATTAGAAGTTAAATTATTTTAAATCAGGAACTAAATTTATTTTAGAAAAACATATATAGCCTCCTTTATAAAAGTAATTTACATATAGGATCAGAAAAAAAAACATTAACCAAGACCAAGAGAATGTTGCCTCTTGTAGCACACTACAAGAAATTATCCCATTTCAGAACATTTTTGAATTTTTTTATACTAATAGGTATAACTGCAAGGTCAGCAGATCTCTACACAAAGATCTTAGTAAAATTTGCTAATGTTCTGATGTTCAATTTAAATTGCAACTTTTAAAAGAATGGACTACTTTTTAAACTTACCTTGCAAGCTTGGCATGAATATGTGAAACACTATAGACCCATCAGTAAGTAACACCCCCATCAGAAACTAGGCATTTAACTCAAATGTGAATTTGGACTTCCACTACCCTAGGCAAATTAAACAAGGTGTCTTGTGACACTTTTAAAAACTAACAAATTTATTTATCGCATGAGCTTTCGCGGGAGAAAATCTCACTTTGTCAGATGCTTGAAGATGGAGACCTTACAGAATGGTAGGAAAATAAAATAAATGTTAGTCTTTAAAAGTGTCACAAAACTTGTTTGTTTTGCTGAACTACACTGACATGGCTACCCCTCTGGAACTAAGCAAATCAGAATCTAAAGAAACTGGCTTCTATAGCAAAATCCTACTTGTGCAGAGTAAGTAAGGGTACTGCTCCCCCTCCCCCCAAGACACATGAAATAAAGTTAGCTACTCATTTTCATCAAGGTTAAATGAGTGGGTTAGTTATAGTTAATGTTGGACCCAGGCCAGAAAATGTGTGCGCTTTGGAAATCTCCTCTAAAGATAATGATCGGGACTCAGCAACTCTTATCACTGCCCAAAACACACAATTAAAAGGAAGAAGTTAATGAGGAGAGTAAACAAGTTAAAGTACTAATTGGAAAGAAACCAAATGAAACAGGGATAAAAGAAAGTATTTTAAAAATGTTATCGACATTTAGATTTCAGATCTACAGATAAAATGTAATTCTTATAGATCCGACAGCCTCACTTGCACTCTGACCATGAGTGCATCACCGAGACACACTCTAACACTCCAAATGCCTGAGCAGCTTCAAGCAGTCATTTTAAAAAAATTACTTTGCCAAAAAAGAATGTTCTCTTCTCCTTGGCCCAAACATGAAATCCTCTTCACAAACCACACCTACCCATGGATCAGGACATGCACTACTCCATTCTTTACCCGTTATAAATTTAAGGTATGTTAACCAGCAATTTACAAGCTCTGAAAAACAGAATTTTTACACTTTTTTGTAAATGAATACACCACTTTCCAAAAGAACAAAATTCTTCTCTCTGTCCCTGAAAATTACCAAGGTATCTGTCTTTAAAACTGACATGTAGAAGTGTTTTAAACATACTTGATAGTTTCCTATCCCTTAGAGCCCTGTACAACTGATCTCCTGGTGCTAATGGTGCCTACTTCATTTCCTCTCTCTCAAAAAATTGTATACCATACAAATTAGGAAGTAAGCTTGCTTGCTGGTCTACATTCCTCTAATGCTTCCGAACCCATAACAGAGACTAGATATCTGGTTCCTATAGGAGATGAGCAATAAACAGGGGAGAAATACTAAAACAAGTTACCAAATAAGGCAACAACAATTACAAGACTCCAAGAAGAGAAGCTAAATTTATATGTTATGGGAGATGACCCAAGATCACAATGTCTATAAACACAAGGGGCCAAATTCTCATACAATTCTCATTCTCCTTATTCAGTTCCGCAAAACTGAAGAAAGATTAAACGTAATTTATTCTTGTTTTAAGGCTTCTTTATACTTCCAAAGTAGTATAAATGTAAATTGGGCCCCAGAGAACATCTATAAATAACAGATTTTTACGTTTATTTAAAAGCAGGGTAGATGTTAGAAAATAATTAGACTAGCCATTAAGGAAGTTATCAACAGTGAGAACTAAAACACAGACTTGGGCACCACCACTATAGTTATTCAGTGAGTTACATAAGCCATTAGGGAAACCAATGTTTGGGGCAATCCTGTCAAATATAAGCCGTCAGACTAAGGCAACTTAAGCAGTCCTAGTATTTATGTTGTAAAAAATATTAAAAATACCCATAAGCTGCATTTCTGATCATCTAAAATAGTTACTGAATTTCAAGTCATATCAGAGTACTGCAAAATCCACAGCATTCTTAAATCCATAAGTGATAAATACTATCACGTTAG
>ML685813.1:13356388-13447781 GCA_007922175.1 Pelusios castaneus
GTTAGCACATGGCATCTATTCATTAATACACTATAACTAACTATACTTGTCTTGCATGTTTAATATTAGAACGTAATACAAAGCATCACTTCAAAAGAGTAACTAGATGTTCCCTCAATTTGTTTAACCCATAAAAGTGCCTCAACTTTGTCACATTTTTAGACCAGTGTGCAAAAGGTTAGCCAGTACACTTTTAAAGTAGCATCTGTAGTAAACACTGCTAGAAGCCATAACACAATTCTAAGTACTTTAACTAAGTGGTTTGTAGATTTAATCTTACTTACAGCATGGTTTTCCAGTTCAGCGATTTTTTCGGGTGTTTCAGAGCCAAAATAATACATCCTGATAACATGATCAGTACTGCCTGTCGCTAGAAACATACCACCTGAAAATTCAAACAGCAATTAAAAAGGTGACAGGAATTTTGTTTGCTATAATATGAGGCCGAACATGGTAGATTAAAATTCTGACAAGTGTCATATTTCTCGCTGTCTTTGCCACTATATAAATGAGGGGTGAAAATTCATTTCTTTAAAAAATCCTTTTTTAAGCCATATGAAAAAAGTAAAATCACTACATTTTAATAACAAAGATTAAAGAAAATTATAACAGGAACTTTCCAAAACAAGACAGCAGCTAACACTATCTACTGTTTTTAGAGTAGAAAGACTTCTCTATACTTCAGAAGAGTGTTACACAGACTATTCATCATTGAAAATATCTAGATATCGTAAATGAAATCAAGGGTCAGGCTGAGAAATTTTATATCCGAGAAAAGGTAAAAGGGAAAAAATTCAGTGGCAACACGTTTTTCATCCTTCTGTTTTTGTTTATAAAGAATGTATCCAATCACTGAAAACTGAAGGCAGCGTAGTCAGAACATACAAGACATTATTAGACCATATGGCAAAGTGTATTCTGAGGTGCAGGAGGAGGAGAAAAACAGACTGGTTGAAAGTCTCTGGGTGAAGATAAAGGTAGGGGGAAACAGAAGTAATATCCTGGTGAAAGAATGCTATAGACCGCCAAACCTGGAGGAAGTGCATGAGACAATTAACAAAAGCCCAGAACAGAAGAGCTGGTAGCAGTGGCAGACTTTAACTAGCCAGACACCTGTTGGAAAAGTAATATGGCAAAACACAATATCCAGCAAGTTCTTGGAATGTTTGAGGGACAACTTATTGTTTCAGAAGGTGGAGGAAGTAACTGGGGGGACAGTCATTTTAGATTTGACTCTGACTAATGGGGAGGAATTGATGCATATTGGAAGACTGAAGGCAATTTGGATGAAAGTGCTCACTAAATGATAGATTTCGTAATTCTAACGGAAGGAGGAAGCAAGCAGCACGAAGACAATGGACTTCAAACAAGCAGACTTTAAACAAAAAAATCAAAAACTAAAATAAAACTATGTACAATTCTAAAACTGCCTTTTTTTTTTTAATAAAGTGCAGCAGAGATAAGAAGATACTAACAGCTCCGACTTGGATGGTGTGGCAGTAAAAAAGAACTGGGGACACAATCGGTCTGCCCATTATAACCTCCAGCAAAACCATGAAGTGAGGCAAGGGCACATGCATAAACCCTTAGTGGAATACAATAGGAACCATCAATCAAAGAATTAGTAGGGATTCCATGAGAAGACAATCTAAGTGCTACAGGAGTTCAGGAGAGCTGGCAGCTTCTCCAGAAAACAACATGGAAGACACACCAGCAACTATCCTGATTAAAAAAATAGGCAGAATAGTAAGAGGCTAATATGCTTTCATCTAGAGCTCTTTAATGACCTGAAAAATCAAAAAAGGAATCCTACAAAAAGAGGAAAAACGTGAGCAAATTGCAGGGTCAAATCAAAAAGGTTACGGCACAAAATGAGTTTGAGCAAGTGACAGAAAAAGCAAAAATAATCAGGAGTTCTTTAAACATATTAGGTACAAGAGAAAGATGAAGGAAAGCATAGGTCCACTACTCAGCAGGGAAGGAGGACTAACAGAGGACATTAAGAAACCTAAGATGTTTACTGCCTATTTTGCTTCAGGTTAATTGTGACCAGATACTGAGGAGGAAGGAACACAAGACAGAATGCAGAAAGAACAGATTAAAGAATACGTAGGTCCTTGGATGTACTCAAGTCAGCACAGCCTTCACCTTAAGATACTTAAGGAACTATCTGAAGGAATGTCAGAATCATTAACAGTTATTTTTAAGAACTCATGGAGGGCAGGTGTGGCCCCAAAAGGCTGGAGAAGGGCAAACAGTATCTATCTTTAAAAAGAAAAATGTATAGCCTGGTCAGCCTAACTTCAATACTTGGAAAATCATTGGAACGAATTATTTAAAAATAAAAAAAAAAACCACCACCTTGCAAGCACCTGGATAACAACAGAACAACAGCTAATAGCCAATATGGATTCATCAGATACAAATCACTCCAAACCAAGCTAATTTCCTTCCTTGACAAAATGACTGGCCTACAAGATGCAGGGGGGGGGGGGGGGGGGGCGGGGGGGTGTCTATGGGAGTGTTACCTATAGACTCTAAGGTCAGAAGGGACCAGTATGATCATCTAGCCTGACCTCCTGCACAGTGCAGGCCACAAAACTTCACCCACCCACTCCTGTGATACCTCTTGATTTTTGCAAGGCTTTTCACAGAGTTCTACCAGACATTCCCAAACAAGCTAGGGAAATGCAGTCCTGATGAAATTACTGTAAAGGAGGTACAAAAGTGGTTGAAAGACCATACTCAGACTACTATCAATGATTTTTTTTTTGTCAAACTGGAAAGAGGTATCTAGTGGGGTCCTGGGTTCAATCCTATTGAATATTTTCATTAGTGACTTAGATAATGGAATTGAGAACATGCTTATGAAATTTGCAGGTGACTAAGCTGGTAGGGGCAGTTGCAAGCATTTTAGAGAAGAGGATTAGAATTTCAAAACCACCTTCATAAATTAAAGAATTGGTCTGAATTAATCAAAATGAAGTTCAATAAAGACAAATGTAAAGCACTAGACTTGGGAAGGAAAAGATCAAATGCAAGATGGAGAATAACTAGGCAGGCAATGGTACTGCAGAAAAGGATCTGGGAGTTATATAGGCACCTGTTTGCAGCAACACCTTGTAAGAGCAATTGCTGCTTATGAACAACACTTCCTCGGGAACACTTTCCTTATGGTAAATTGTCGACACTCCCCATAACAGCAACAGCCACTCAGAAGCAATGTTGCAGAAGGGCATTGATATATTGCTACTAATGAGCATCTACCACTGAGGAATACAACACAAATATGTTCCAAGAGTTGGGCTGTAACAGCAAATCCAGATGTTACAGCGTGACCTGATCCTATGTCTTACACTTCCCTGCCTTTATTTTCCTCCCATTCTGTAAGTTCCCCATCTTCAAAGTCTCTGATGAAGTGGGATTTTCTCCCACGAAAGCTCATATGATAAATAAATTTGTTAGTCTTCAAAAGTGCCACAGGACTCCTTGTTTGTTTTAACACAAATATTAGTCAGGAACGTGATGCAGTTGAGACAAAGGCTAATATCCTTTTGGTCTCTAGTAATAGAATTATTGTATGTAAAAAAGATGGGAGGTAGTTGTCCTGCTATATTTGACACTGATGAGGCCAGTGATGTACCCAGTTTTAGGCATTGCACTTCAGGAAAGATGTGGACAAACAGGACAGCAACAAACAAGAGAAAAGATTTCAAAAACCTGATCTATGAGGAAAGGTTAAAAAACTGGGTATGTTTAGTCTGGAGAAAAGAAAGGGCGGTACCTACTAACAATCTTCATATATGTCAAGGTCTGTTATAAAGAGGACAATGATCAATTGTTCTCCAGGTCCACTGAAGCTAGGACAAAAAGTAACGGACAATTTGCAGCAAAGAAGATTTAGGTTAAATATAGTTAGAAAGGTTTTCTTAAGAGGAGTTGTTAAGCACTGGAATAGGCTTCTGGAGGAGGATGTGGAATTCCTGTCACTGGAGATTTTTAAGAACAAGTTGGACAAACACCTGCCAGGGTTGTTCTAGGCATACCTGGTCCTGCCTCAGTGCAGGAAGCTGGACTAGATAATCTGTAGGTCCATTCCAGCCCTACATTTATATGATTCTATAAAACAAGATTTTGTAGAAAGAACAGGAGAAAAATCACATGGATCCTTACATCAAATTCTAGAGGAATTATACATTTTATTCCAAATGTAGGAGACAAAGTTTCATTGCTACTGTAAATTAGCAAAAATAAGAATGGCCAACATCATTACGAATACAGCTTACCAACACTAAATGAAGAACAAAGCATCTGAACCCCAGGCCTGGGTTTCTCTATAAACTTCACTGGCCGATTACTTTAAAAGAAAAGAAAAGTTGCTGAAAAATCAGAAGCAATGTAAATAGAGGTTAACACAATCTTCCAAAATCTGAGAGCGCATTGCCACAAACACGTGCACAACCACAACATTCAACGATCTAAAGTGATGCATGTTTCTATGAAAAAAAGTTGGAATTACAGTTAGCACTGTTTCTATTCAGGGGCATCAAATTATTGAACATTTTATTTTTAAAGAAATATATGCATTAATTTACGATTATATGCCCTGAAATAGCAGAATAGGGTGTCTTTCAGAATTATTGTTTTCTCTCCGTTGCAAACCTGATTTACTCACTCCATGATATGTCCAATAAGTATTATGATGGTGATACTGTACCACATGTGGAGCTTGACATACAGGAAGAAGGTATTTCACAATATTCTGCAGCTCCATGTAATTTTATGAAGTATAAAATAGATTTAAAAATCAAGTTTTGCAACAGTTGATTAAAAAGCTTGTATCATCAGAGAGCATGAAACCAATGTACCCAGCAAAGCACACATACTGTGTCAGTCACGGATTAGATACTAATAAAGATGGATCTGGGCAAGATGAAAAGGTAAGATTTTAAGAAGTCAAATGTATGTCCATCTTTGATAAAAATCCGGCAACTAAAATGCTGTTCTACTCCAAAAAGTAACTGTTAAAAAAAAAAACTCTGTAGGTTTCCATATTAAATTACCTTAAAGACTGCCAGAACACATGTACTTCGTTTTAAAAACCTCGTCATATTATATAGCAAGAATTGTATCTTACATTTGTACATCACCCAGCACAACTGAGACTGCAGACACAATAATAAATGTAAAGTGCTTTAAGATCTACAGTTGAAATGTACTAGACAAGTAATAAATATTACTTGTATATATTTTTAAACTACCAACCCTACAAACTCAAACTGGGATCAGAAAGTAAAGTAGGGGCTTCTCTTTCTCACACGAGTAAAAGGCTCTTCAGGCCAAATTGTGCCGTCAGTAATATCTTTGCAATTCCACTGTCTTCACTAGCACAGGTGTAAATTATTTCTTTTCCCAATCTGAATTACAGACTTTTTGGCTCAAGTACTGCAAGTTTCCACATTAGACACACTGTCACAGTTCAGCAAATCTGAATATTCTGCATTTAGATATTAGTGTATTAGAATACTTCCATGGAATAATGTTAGATTTATTCTACTCATATATTCCTACTTAGTATTATGAATAGCCTAATTATTAAGTTAGTAAAAAATTGCATATCAAAATTGTAAACTGTAGCAATAATGAATTAAACCTGATAGCAGCATTTTTTAAAATACATTTCTACACACACATTTTATGGGATGAACAAAGGTAGAGGTTCCAGAACAGGATTGCCCAAAACTCAGACAGCAAAAATGCCTTTAGCATATAGATCCAATATACTAAATTAAGATTTTTAACAATTTTATCTTTCCCACAGTATTTCTGCTGTAGTAAGCAACTAGTGAATTGTTTTTTTTCATTCCTTGGGACAATGAATCAATCATAATTTTGTAACTAATGCAAGTTGCAGTTACACTTAAAAATATTCTGTGGGTTGTTGTGTGAGATATTTAAAATTTTCTATGTGTAAATTTTTTTTTAATGTTTAACAAATGAATTTACACCCCCCTAAACAACTGACATCTCATATCAAGAAAAACAAGACACCTGAACAGTTAAACAGCAACCCAGTTACTTACCTGAATTTCATGGAATCCACATCCCATTGCCAAAAGCATACTGTTCCATCTGCACCAGTAGAGACCATGTATCGCATGGAGCCTTTGGCCATTGGACTAAACTAAAGTTAAAGCAATTGACAAGAAATATAAGTTCACAAGTTTGTAGCCCCCCAGTCCGCTTTTTTTAAATGACAGTGTTCTCTGTTTGAAATTATTTCACAGGTAAAAATATTTATGAACTTGTAAAAAGTTAACAACCTTTGAATTATTCTAGATTCTAATGAATTGTAGGAACAGTTGAAATTCAGTTGTTGACAAATACAATCAAGTTATAGGTCCTGAAATCAAAGGTTTGTGTCTTGGATTCCCTTTTTAAGTTGGGTTTATCTTGTGTATATTCCAGTCAATTATATTTAAAAGAAAAATAAGAGGCAAATACAAGAAACGTTTTACGGTTTTAAAAAATAACCTAATTTGAAACTCTGTTCGCTGAAAAATTAGTGAATCCTTCTAGGTAACAAACAACATTCTAAGACAGGGGAGGAAACTGTCAACTAAGTAGATACTTGTTATAAATTCTGTTTTAATTAGGCTACACACTTGTTTAAATTAGCATCATCTAACCATTTCCAGTTATTTGTTCCATACACGTAAATTTACATACTAGTGCTTTTCTTTAAGGACACTGATTCAATGCTATATAGGTGGCTACCTCTTTCAAAAAAGAGCTATAAGGAGATGTGAAAAGCAAAGTACATAGTTAACTTTTTTCAACTTTTCCCAATACCAAAAACCTTATGCAACTTTGTAATAGTACTATTAAAGTTCAGCTATAGTCAATAAGAAAACTCAATACAACTGTCACACCTACAAACCCAGCAAATTCACTAGCCTACTCACATACTGCATTTTAAAAGTCAACTAGAATGAGAGCTGAGGCAAAGCAATGCTCACTAGCTCCACAAACTCCACCTGAATAAAAAGAAATCTCAACTTCAATGAGCGGGAGGGGCCAGAATCGGATGGAAGAGACTTGCATATATTCCTGTGGTAAAGATGCCAGCCTACCACTCCCCTCTCCTTCTAACATAAACCAGGTTGTACTCATGGCAAATCGACAATCTAATAAATGACATATTGAGAGTGGAAATACATGGTCCTAAACTATGCAAAATTTGAAAGACTATGGTTAATACATAGCACTCGCATTAAAATACATAATATATTGAAAGCATAGCGCTGATTACCTACTACGCACAGAAGAATGTACAGAACATGCTGCGCACATGTATTTCCAAAATCAGTCCTATGGTCACATATTTTAAGATTAAATCAGAAGTTGAGGATTGCTGTTTCTCAATAGTTTCAAGCAGAGGTTTTTGGGTATTTTTAAGAGACTTTCAGATCAATTTAATTTTGAAATATGCCGTTTTAGAATACTGCTAAGTTTAAAGATACATTGATATTGAACCTGAGAAGTAGTTCTTTGAAAGGAATAATATTTACCTATAATGTTCACAACATCCTAACATACAAGTGAGAAGTGAAACAGATTAGTCTACTTTTACTCTACACTGAGAGAAATGCAAACACTAAGTGACAGAAGTATATTCAACATTTTAAAGTCTTGATTTTAAAAGTTTATGCTAATACAAGACAGGTAAGGAAATGTGTTTTTCCTACATGTGTTGATTTTATTTTTGTTTTCTATCATTCTGTATTAATGTATTTTCTCCGAAATAATAGCCTATAAAAAAATCTTACCCAAAAACTGTCCTTAAAAAGAACCAAAAAAATTCTTCCATTGATTTGAGTAGGAGAAGGGATTATGTCAGAAAACTACAGTAACCTGCATTAGGTCCCCACCTACGGATTAACAAGCCTAACTTTATACACCTAGGTTTGAAAATTCTGGTTTAGTAAATGTGTCAATACCATACACTTTGAAAGAAAATTTAGTCATGTCAAAGCCCAAAAGTTTGAAATAACTTCCACATTTACCTGGCACTCTACTGCCACTTCCCCTTCAACCCTTAAGAACATCAATTCCCACTGAAAATTTTACAGGATGAGTTGGGAGTTAATTTCCTTAATCTAACAATAACACTAAGAAAGAAGTGATTTGTCTCAAAACACAAAAGTAGTAACTAATTTTAATTGACATAGGGCATTAACATAACAGAGCCATTAAGTGCAGACTCTTATCACATGGCTAACAGAATTTCCCAGGACCCTATCCACCAACGAAGAGTCAAATATTTGTCCTCCTAATCTTAGTGCATCCTGTGAACAGTCTAACTACTATTACTGAATTAATTTCTCTTTAGCTTTCCTTACCCATGACACAAAAGCAACCCTGGTGACCTACACTAGAGGCACTGCATACAGTAGCACAGCTACACACTGTAGAATTCCACTCTAACCCCAGAGACTAGAAGCAGATTATAGTGATGAAAGGGTTTTTCCTGTCACTATTAACTCCACCTTCCAAAGCAGTGGTAGCTGGGTCAATGAGAACTTTTTTGTTGAACAGCAGTGTCTACACCAGGGGTCAGGTTGACATAGCTACGATTCTCAGGAGTATAGATTTTTCACAGGTCTGAGCACCATAGCTTTGTTGATTTAAGTTATGAGGATAGACCAGGCCTGGCTTTTGTCCAATTTAGCTCAGATTTTGTGTATAGCTTTAGCTAGCTTAGTGCCTGCAAGTTTTTTTTTTGTTTTTTTGTTTTTTTTTTATAATGGAATTCAGTGATTTGAGAGCCTCATGGGGCTGACTTGCTTCCTTTCCTCACAATACCTGAATTTGCTGAAAGTAAGTTGTTTAACGTCTAAACTTCTTCCTTTGCTTTCTGAATGTATCTTGCACTTTGATTTGTGGGAACACTTTTATATGTATGTTCCTCAAGTCAAAAATCCTTCACAACATTTAAGCACAGCACAAGTTTTTTAAAATACTACAATCAGCCAAAATTCTAGCTAGTTAAAAGTGTACAAGGCATTAGTCAGGGTGAGGCAGGAAAATAGCAAAATAAATGAATCCTGAATGCTGTCTTTTACAGTATTAGACCAAAACCACTAAGTTTGCTTCAGTCTGGACAATGCTTTTCGCTTATACACATTTGTCAAGATACTGGATGTTTATCCAATAATACAATTCTTCCTAACAGCAAAATAAAACCATAAGATCATATAAAACATGGTATCTTCTATTTTACATTAAAACCGTCAATTGTTTACAACAAATTTGGAGACAAAATTTAATATTTAGGATTACTATATTTTAATGCTTGTGCACTATTAGATGTCGACAACATGAAGCTATTAGATGGAGGAGAAACGTGTCCAGTTATTAGAAATATACCTGTAAAGATGTAATGGAGCCGGTGTGTCCCTGGAGCACAGCAACTGGTGCACAAGT
The DNA here is from genome assembly GCA_007922175.1 of Pelusios castaneus. Lineage (NCBI taxonomy): Eukaryota > Metazoa > Chordata > Testudines > Pelomedusidae > Pelusios > Pelusios castaneus. The sequence continues at coordinate 13,365,875 of ML685813.1, forward strand.
TCTCAGACACCATACCCTGATCATTTTATCACAACTTCCAGCTGCAATCATAGTGTTCTCATAATTGACAGCCATGTCAGAAATCTCGGCTGAATGGCCTCGTAGCGTGGCAAGCAAGCGACCATTGTGAGTAGACCAAATTTTCACCAAGCAATCATCTGAACCCTAAGAAAAACAGAGTTATTGAATGTCGCATAAGTTCAATTTTATAAAATACTCAGCTTTCCCTTTAAAGATGATGAAATGCATTCAGTACACAAAATGAAGGTTTCTATTAAATACTACTTATGCTAATATTTATGAAACCTGAAATTTAGTCATACCGCATTGTAGTTACAATTACAAAAAGACATGGGCACTTTGCCATCCACTGGAATCCAGAGCCCCGAGTTAGGCACATAAGCTGCCTATACAATATATAGAAAGAATTAAGCACCTAAGAATGGGATCCGCAAAAACCAGCACACACAGAGAGAGCATCTTAAATTAGCTAAATAGGAAATACTGAGAAGGTGTGAACTAAACCTCAACTATTTCATGGAACTAGTGTCTATTTCTGCTTGAGAGTCTCATCCATGAACTCTCACCTGTAGCTCAGTGTCTAAACTGGTGTCATTGTCCCCCACTCCCCCAAGAAACAACCGGGAGGGGCTGAGGAAGAAGGAAGCAGATTTCAACTTTTAGCCCTGTGATTAGAGCACTCATTGTGGACATGGAAAACTCAGGCTTAATTTCCACCTCTGGGGGAGCAGGGGACATAAATGTAGGTTTCCCACCTCTCAAGCAAGTGCCTTAGCCACTGGATTATAGGATATTCTGGTGTGGGTCTCAATTTCTCCGGTTGAAGTTATTCCATTGTATATAAATAATTAAATATTCACTGACCCAAAGAGTGAGAGAAAAAAATGACTATAGTCCAAGGGCTACAGCATTTATTCAACAGGTCAGAAATCCAAGTTCAACTCTATTCTCCACATCAGGTATAGGAGAGAAAGCAACTGTGTACTCCCGCGCACAAATGAGTGCCCTAGTTACTGAATTAAAGGTTGTAAGGGAGGCTGCCTTGTTCTCTCAATACTTGGGAGAGGAGTGTTTTGGCATGGTCTGAGAATGACTACTGGATCAGGCCACACGGTTGGGCCAACTATCCAGTCGGAAGATCCTGCTGGGACTTAGACGTGAGAAAGACCTACATTGTATGCATACTCATTAGCAGAAACTCAGGCATCTATGGGACTTTACTGGTGGGAACTCAAGAATTGTAGGCAACTACAGATTTAGGCAGCAGCTGAGCAGAGGTTCTGATGATCTCAGTGACACCTAAATGTCGGACTGAACCTACTAACAGGGCAGGTAGGTGCCCAAGTCCTTTTGTTAATCCAGCCCTTAGCAAAAAAAAAAAGTTATTTTCAGCCTGTTTGATAACACAAAGGTGATCACCTGGTTTTCTGGCTTGCTCTCAAGTTCATAGTATCTACTTTCCCTCAAATAGGTAACAGCAGTTTCTAATAACACAAGCAGAAGGCATTTGAGATGACACCAAAATAATCTTTTTTGTTTACTTTCCCTACTATTACCAAATCTCCATGATAATGGCTGTTAAACAAAAGCTATATCTCATAAAACCAGATGCTTTCTCCACTATTTCACAAACATGCAACATCCAAAACACTGAAATGTATCAGTAAAAGCAGCTTGTAGGTAGATATCAGTGCCTAATAAGCAGTATTAGCTAACCGAGTTCAAAATGCCCCCTCAAGCTACACACCAAATAGTTCATCCAAATGAAGGGAAGGAGCTAATTACCTGTGTACTTAAACTTTCAATACTGAGGTCTTAATATTTCAGGCATAAATACCAAGCATTTAAAAGTTATTTTCTCCAATACCCAATTAGAAAGTTCTAGAAGAGCCAGCATTATTAGCATCAACTCACAGTAAATATTCTGTGTCCAGTCCTATCAAATGCAACACAGTACACTGAAGAGAGATGGCCAAGAATCCGCCTGTGCATCTTTATGTGCTGATACATACTTCCTGGAAACGAAGTACTGCATGTTGCATATCCAGTTAATTGTTTCGCACGGTTTACTTCCACTAAAACAGAAATATAAATAGATTAAAGAATGCAAGCAACCCACCTCCCACCATCTAAAAAGCCACATTTAAAATTATTTGTAGTTACCCTAGACATCATAACAATAAAAACAAATCTCCTGTTGAAAGCCCACTCTCTCTTCTGCACAGAACTCCAAAAGTTACTCAGAAGTTGTGGATTTATGTTACACAGAAGTGGGGCAAATATTTAATTTAACCTTGCCCAAATTAAAACAGTGTTCTACAAAGAAAGACAGCATCTTCAGCCTTGTATTTTCCCATGCACTTTCATAAATTAAATTAACAAGACTCCTTTTTACTAAAACACCACTGTCTGGCATATGTCATAAGTACCTCTATTTGCTCAGTACACTTGGCTTTTTTAAGCCAGTTTTGTGTAGAACATAACACCTTACTCCTGCAATGAATTCTACAAGGGTGCACCCTTGTGACCATGCAGAGCCCCACTAAAGTAATACAAAAATTCTACAGGTAAACATCTAGAGCTGGTTTTTAAATGCAATTTCCATCACTATTTATATGAATTGAAGTGAGAGGATTTTCAAGAAATACACAACACTCTGAAGTTAGAAGTGATTTTATTATCTACATACCAAGGTTAGGTGAAGTGCCATAGTTTACAGGAATTTCAGGAGGTCTTCCTCTATGAAGAGCAGCTAAAGCAGAGCCCTTCCAAACAGTATTTCTGCAATCTTTAACATGAATGTTAGTTGCACAGGAAGTTACCCATAACAGTACATTTCAGTAAAGCAAAACAAATGTTACCCTTTTGAAATCCATTATAAAATTTAACAAAAATAGTACTGATTAAGCCTCCAAAAGGGCTTCATCCCACAATACTAAATTTAATAGGAGCTGAAAGAACTCAGAACCTCACAAGCTAAGGCCCCAAACTTTCCAACAACAGCTTGAATGCCTAGTTTTAAGACAGGTTAAGATACTCTCTTGGCAAGTGAAGTTTGATAATGACATGCTGCCATTTGCTCAAAAAGCTTAAAGGTTTTCCATTATTATTTGTGAAGTACCAACAACATACTCAATTCTGCACAAAATGCAGATGCTACATTTATAAAGCAAATGATTTACTAAATAAAGTTACTATTTGCATTATTGATGTTGTGATAAATAAAAGCAACAAGACAACTGTGGCTATTCTGAGTCAACCTATAAAGTTTTCTTGCAAAACGTTTTTTGCACCAGCTGTCTTCATGACAGTTTGCAGACAAAAATAAGATCACATTTGATAGCCACGCTATTCCTTGTAAAGTATTGTCTCTTTTTCCAAAACAATGAAAGCACATACTGATGTATTTGAAACTAAGTTCCCTCTTAAAGAACTGCACTTTGTCTAGTCCATATTATCAGAAGAGACACTTTAACATGTTATAAGTAGCTAGTACTACAGATCAGATTGTGCAAGCATTTCCTTTTTACCCAGTTTTTATATCTTTCCAAAACTGCCATCTTTTAGGGCTGAAGTTTCACAGAACTGTTCTCTGCCCAAAGGCACTTTCTATTTATCTATTTCTAAATGTGTGCCAATGGATCAGCAGTTTGACCACAGGAAGAAAAGGAGACTTCCCCAATATCAAAAGTTATTATTTTAACCGGTCTAGTGCTGAAATAGCTTTAAGTTTGATTCACAATGAATGCTGATCCATTGCTTTGTTTACTGTGGATACAGTGAAGTGCAGAAGAGAGGAAACTGGAAAATACAGTGTCATACATTCAATAAACTTGTTCCACATGATAAAAAGTTTCTTCAGTCCAAAATTATACCAACCCCACAGAATCCACACACACACTTAGAAAAACAAGTTATTTACTGATTACTTAAACCACCAGCCTAGCATTACTGTCCACCATCTATGATCTGGAATGAGACTCCTGACTTTACATGCATTATTAAAATGGGCTTGGAAGACAATGCTGGACTGATTCTGGCTCAACTGATGATATTTTAGTGAGCCATTTTGATCAACCACAAAGTGCAGAAATTTCTCTCACTCCAAAAAAAAAAAAAAAATGGATCATGAATACCACGTTATCCGCCCCGAGAGCCCTAAAATGGAGTCCAAAAGGGACTGCATTTGTGTACAGAATGCTTTGATACATTCCAAAGCTTCATCATGATCTGGTGTATCTGCAAACTGAGGTTGGAGTGGACGCCAGTTGTTGAAGCCAGGAACCTCCTGATGGTATATGAAGCCTAATGAAATCAATGCATTTCCAAAAGCCTCCAAGGGAGAATATTGCTCCAATTAAAAATTAGTCTAAGGGGGGCTTAAATTGGATTCTATAATATTTTATCCTCAACTATTGACAAAGTGGCTTTTAGGCATTCTCTTCTCCCACTTTTTTCCTTCACTCTCTCAGACCTTGGGTGGCGGACCCCTCCTCGCTTACAGACAGCTCACAACCTTAAACAGATATTCACCAGCAACTACAGACCTAACAACAGAAACATTAAAGCAGGCACCTACCACTGCAACAAACCACATTGCCAACTTTGCCCACATATCTGCACAAAAGACACCATCATAGGACCTAATCAAGCGAGCTACTCCATCAAGGGTTCATTCACCTGCTCATCCACCAACGTGATTTATGCCAACATGTGCCAGAAATGTCCCCTCTCCCCGCCTTATACATTGGACAAACAGCACAGTCTGCACAAAAGAATAAATGGACACAAATCTGAAATCAGAAATAATATTCAAAAAACCATTAGGGGAACACTTCAATCTTCCTGATCACTCTACTAATCAACTGTTAATAGCCACACCTAGGCAAATGGATAACAAATCAAAGCTTCAAAGAGAAACAGCAGAATTGGAATTCATATGCAGATTTGACACCACCAACCAAGGGTTAAACAGACACTTCTCTCCCCCCCCCACCATTACAAAAGGTAATTTAGCTTTCCTTTTCCCCTCACTCTCCTATATGCTCTTCTCCACTGTTTGAATCTAAACAACTTCATTGATTTGCTGTAACAGTCTGACCTCATCCTCTGACTTACATTTCCCTGCATTTATTTTCCTCCCATTGATCTGTATTTCTCCATCTTCAAGTGTCTGATGAAGTGGGATTTTTTCCCATGAAAGCTCATGGGATAAATAAATTTGTTAGTCTTTAAAATTGCCACTAGACTCATTTGTTTTGCTGAACTACACTAACAGGAACCCCTTTGGAGTACCTCCTTGCAGAACATTATTACAGTAATTTAATCTTGAGATAATAAAAGCATGGATCAAAATAACAAAGTTCGCGTCTGAAAGGAACGGTCAACTCCTGGTCAACTGCAAACGAAAAAGGCTGTCCTGGTCATGGATGTATGTCGCTGAGTGTAGCTGGGAATCCAACAGTATCCAAACTCCAAATACTTGTAACAAACAGATGGTACATACTAACAGTAAAGGAACACATACAATCACTAACTTATCTTCCAGTTGCTTCACCTCTTCCTACAAACATCACTTCCACTTTATCAGGATTCAGCAACAGCTCTCTCTCATCTGTGTCCTCAGCACTGGACAAAGTATTTGGAAAGCAGTAGGTGAACTGGGTGAAAGATCTGCATTCACTGTCTATTGGGTTTTGAGTGAGCCAGTCTGTTTTTGGCCAGTACAGCTCTAACTGACTTGGGCCCTATCTATTCAACACCATGCCTTTCTCAAAGATTCTCTGGCCACGATTTTAGGGAGTATGTGCTCAAAGAAGAACATTCTTAGTTTAAATTAAACAAAGAGAACTGCTAAAAAAAGTACTCTCCAACAGGGGCCTGAATTTTGCAATTCTCTGCCCCAACTCTCAGTCCAAAAGAGCCCAAATCTTTTTATTTTCAGGACAGGCTTTAAATCCCATCTCATTTCACAGGTTTTGGAAAGGGAGGAGTGACCTGAGGGTAGATTATTTGCATGGTGACATTATTAATGGCCAGGGTTGTTTTTATTTTCCCTTCTAGTTTTCGAAAACTTGCTGGGCTTACTTTTCTTTGCTTTTAATACATGACAATAGCACTCAGACCCCTGGACAGCCTTTTTCCCTCCCCAATTGTATTGTAAAAATTTAAATAATTAAAAATAAAAGAATACCTTTTGCTGTACGTAGCAATGACTGCCTTCCTGCACCAAGTAAGGAATTCACTCTCGAAATGCTGGGTGGAATCTCTTTATCCAGTATAGGGCCAATACGCTTGCAAATTTGCAACAAATGATCTGGAGCCACATGTTTGTTGGATAAGACCTGATAAGAATTTAAGTTTAAAACAAATACATGGTATATCTAAAACAGATATATGTCACTATTTACATTAGTAATATTTAGACCTGCCTAAACATGTATATTAATATAATTAATGAGTGGAATCAACTATATAAACTCTGACCTTTACAATACCGAATTATCCAAAAATGGGAAAGCTGTAGTAGAAAAACCTACTGTAGATCATCATCTTACTATGAAAAATATGGACTCTTCACACAAGTGGCTCAGATCAGAGAACCACTTCATTCAGTATTTTCAACAAAAGATATTTTACCACAGTTAAGAAATAAGTGATACCATCACTTTGCTCCAGATGTACATAAATTTTACTGTTTCAATTCTATATATGACCATATCACATGCTCACTTTTGTAGTTTTGATTTAACACCCCACAAAAATACTAATACACCATGGCTCATGTTTTGTCTACAGTATGTTACAAAAAATTACGTTATGGTCAAGCACAGGAGACAAATTAATACAATTGGCATTGTTGACTAACTTGTACAAACTTGAAAGTTGTAAGTACACTGACATCACTTAAGGCTTAAGTCATCTACTTAGCTCTTCTGGGAAGAGCATGGGATTCTTCAAGGAAACTAAGAAATGCAGCAACCAATCCTACTCACACTGAACTCAGTGGTAAAAACTTCTAAATCTTTCACAGACATGTTAGGGGAGCAAGATCATTTTATTTACCCACTCAGGAAGGATTCTCAAATAGTTAATTTAGAATCCAAGTGTACACAAGCACAGCACCTTGCAGCCAAAAATGCATGTCCAATTTAAGCCCATATTTTCATTTTTTCAAAGTTCACTGCAATATATATAACTTCATGATTGAATAGCTGATAGTACACAAGTAAATTGTCAAAGTTAAGGTTCCCTCAGCCTGCATAAGTTGGCCAATTTTTTAAGTATGAACTTAGAATACATTCAAATGAAAAAAAGAAAAGCAAAATCACAATTATAAATCAGCATTAACTTGCGGGCAGGCTGCCCCAAACACAGAAAACTAAAAATCAAATTCCACCCCCTCCCACACACACACTATTGCTTTATGCACATTTGGCTACCATTTATCTTAATCTGCATACATGTTTTATATGTACAGAAGGAATGATACACAGTTGTGAGAATCAAACATCACTGGCTTACCTTTGGTATATTTAAAAGAATAAACACAAACTACACTCAAAATTTAAGTTTTCTAAAAAAAATTTATAAAAATTAAGGACTAATAATTGTTTGTAATTAATGAATAAAAATTATTATTTATATTGGAATTTTAAGAAATACCCAGCAGCATTTAAAGTCCAAATTCTGCAGCACTAAGAATCTGAAAGAGGAACTGACTTAACTGGTACTCATTATCCAAGATAAATATAAAAATAACAAACAGAATGCGAAGAGGACAACTAAACTATTTATTATTTGCGACAGTGAATGACATTCATTAAATTACATTTTTTTAAAAATCCGGTGCTGTAAGTAGTATCATTTAAAAATTCTAAAATCATAATGTTTATACTGATTTCTGGCCTGAAGAGAAAATGTGATTAAGTTTATGCATTAAAAAGTTTGTCTCTGAAGACTTGAGAAATAAATTCTGTGAAACAGCCAGTGTTACTGCACACTGAAACATATCTGCATGTACAATACTGTTATTGCTAGACAATATTTGGAAGACCAATAAGTTTACTTAAATCATTTCATCATTTATTGAAGAATGTTTGCCACATCCTCTAAAGAGATACAAGCATACTGAACAAGACATTTCAAAGCAGAAAGCTCAATTTCCCCCTTGTAGTACAGTTACAAAACAGAGTTAAAGAGAATACCTTCCTTTAATTTATACTTAATGCCAGTCTTGTTAAAGGAAATTTTAAAAAGTCTAATGAAATTTTTTTGGTTGATTTTGAATTTCAGGGAGAACAGTTATTTAAGCTCTGGCTCAAATGCTGTAATAAGCACTTGCTGGAAAAGGGGATACATCAAAACGGTCAGCATTGCAGGTTTGGAGCCTTAAACATCTGCTGGCAGTCTCTGAAATCCAAAGCCAAAGAATGAAGCTGACTAGCCTAATTTTACACTTAGACCACTAAAAGTACTTAAACAGCTATACATTGCAGAAGTAAAACACTTTAAAAGGCTGAAATTTTGATAATCTAAAATATTAGTAGCACAGGCAGGGATTTTTTGTTATAGGAGAGGAGGAGACAAACACACACACATTTTAAGACTCAAATCCTACAAAATCTCATGCCTAGACAGATGCATGCATCTGCATGAAGCCCCACCAAAGTCAAACAATGAGACTCAGCATAGGAGTCTATCAGCAGAACACTTACAGAAAAACTGGGGTCTACGTAACAAGAAAACTTTCTGTGCTTACCTAAATTTAAGTCACATCTTGAAAAGTAATCCTGTTGACTTCAAGTAAATAAAGTGAACAGGATTTGGCCTTCAGTACCCAAGTAGTACTATATACATTTGTTCAATTAAGGGAACTCTCAAATTCAAAGTCATGTCTGTGGCCACTTTTTTCTTCTTCTCAACCTATAAGTACATTGTGCTTTTTTTTTTTTTTTTTTTTTTAATTGTATGTAGTTAATTTCACTCTTTCCTCTCAGTCACATACTACTTTCCTTTGTCAAAGTAGGGCAAAACAGGATTTGATTGTAAAAATGCAAAGATTAGCAGATGAACTCAGGGGTGGGGGAAGATTATAACTTGGAACTACTTTTAGCTTTTAAAAAAAAAAAACTTTAGATAAACTGAACTATAATCTTCCTATTGATGTCATTCTTCCTTTAGTTTGTATCCATATAGCCACACACTATCATGCAGTATTTTAGAAACAATAAGATAGAATACCAGGAACAATTAGATCAATACTCTGAAATTGTTGCAAATACATTTAGTGCAACTGACAAAAATTGTCAGCCACAGGGCATCATTTGGAACAGTTTGATTAAGAATACACTATGACCAGTAAAACAGAAGAGAGCACCACAACTCCCCGCCCCCTATTTCTGTACCAGTGATTTTATTTCCTAATCTGCTGAAAGCAGCAAATGAAGGAAGCCAACTAAAAAATACATTCGGCCCAATCAAAACCCGCTTAACAAGTCTGTTACTGAAACTCCGAAATGAAACCGCCTAACAGATTGGCTCCTCCCATAGGTAGGCGGGAACAAGGGCCAGTGGCACGAACCCAAGCCTCGCCTATGCTATGTAACAATATCCTCCAATTAAAAACATCCCCTGCTTTCCCCCCACCTTTTGTTTTTGTTTGTTAGTTTCAGGTAAAGAAGTCAAACACCCTCTCTAAAAATATAGTTTCCTATCTCTTCCCACACTAAATATGAAATAAAAAATAATTACATTTCAGAGCCCTATTTTATTAAGTGGTGGGACTAACATTAACATTACTGTTCTAATCCAAAGTGCTTTTTTAAAATATCTCACCAGATCTTCATAACTTCTATAATGCTCATTTCCTTCCCAATCCAACCTTTTAGGAAGCAACTAAATTGAGAAAGAAAAGAAAAAAGGAGTGATTAAAATTGGGAGGAGTGGGAAGATCAAATTCAAAACCAGGGTTTTGTTTTGGGTTTCGAAGGAGGTGGGGAAAGCGCGAATGACTTAAAATCAAGGGCAAACAAACAAACAAACGGCAGCAGCAGACAGAGAGTGTCTCTCCCACACACAGACCTGGTGCTGTTCCAGCTCCTGCACCAGCACCTGCAGGGGAAGGAAGAAACAGATGCACACGAGTTAGGGGAGGGGGAACCAAAACCTCGCCGCCTCCTCAAGCCGGCTGCAGCAACTGCAGCTTGGGGTAGGGGGGGCAGACACAGGCACCAAAGCCGCCCGCGGCGGGTCTGTGCGCGGCGCTGCCGGCCTCTGCTCACTCACCTCTGCCGCTCTCCGGCAGGGCCCGGTGGTCAGGAAGCGGGCGACGAGGAAGTAAAGCTCTGCAAGAGAGACGGGGAGAGCAATGAGTGCGGGGCCGGAGGGAGCGGCGCGGGGCGGGGGAGCCCCTCAGTGACTGTAATTCATAATCATGATCGGGAAGATGGCGGCGGCGGGGAGCAGCAGGAGCCGGCGGAGCGCAGCCGGCTCCCTCCCAGGCGCCGCTGTTACCTGATTCAATGAGCGGCAGGGACACGCCGCCGCCGCCGGAGGAGAAGGCCGAGGGCTCGGCCATGCCGGGGGCGGCCCAGCTGCGGCCAGAGTAGGCCGTGAGCTCAAGGAGCGCGAGCTTTTGGCGCGGCCCGGGCCCCGCTCGGCATAGTCCTGTCAGCAGCGCCCGGCTCGCTCCCTCCCCCACCCGCCGCGAGCCAGCGACTCCCCCGCCCTCCTCGCGCTAGCTCAGCCTCGGCTCGGCCGCCATTGCCGCGCGGAACGACCTGCCGCGGCGGCTGTCGTCCGCCCGCGCCGGGGGAGGGGCGGGTGGAAAAATAGTCCCTCGCCCGGCGGGCACGCAGGGATTTTTGGGGTGCGTGTTTTTCATTTGAGTCCTCCTGGCCGGGGTGAGAAGCGGAACGCCGGCGCTTGAGCGGGCTCGCCGTTGCTGTCGGGGCGCAGGGAGAAGTGATTACCAGGCGCGGAGGTAGATCTAAGAAGTAGGGGGTGTGATGGGTCCCAGAGGCGTTTCTGCGTTGGGGCCGAGAGGGGACGTGGTGCGCGTGGTCTGCGGCGTCTGGCACGGGGGGGAGGGGGCGGCTGTGCCGCGAGGCTAAAGGGGGCGCGCGGCGGATCGGGATCGGGGGCAGTAGGAAGCAGCAGTCGCATGCGCCGTCGCCCGCCACCCCAGAGTATAGTATCCCTTAGGTCTCCAGTCCGGGCTGAAATGAGCTCTGGGCAGGGGCGAGTCTGCCCATGCAGCGTGGGGACCAGTGTAGTGCAAAAAAAAAAAACCCGTGCCCTGCACAAATTGTGACCTGTCTCTGTTTTGGCACCTAAGGTGCCTGATAGCAAAACCAGTGACCACTGCAGAACAGGCACAATTTCTGTACTGTCTCTGTGCGAGTTGTTTCATGAAGTTGATGGATTTCTTCAAAGCCTCTGACGAAGTGGGATTTTTCTCCCACAGAACCTCATGCGATAAATAAATTTGTTAGTATTTAAAAGTGCCATCAGACTCCTTGTTTGTTTGGCTGACCTAGACTAACAGGGCTACCCCTTTGGAACTTGTACTGTCTCTGTCACTTTGGATGGCTATTTCCAAAACCCAACAAAGGCAGTGATCACTACAGAACAGGCAAGCTCCAACGGGGTAGCTGGGTCATTCTAGTTCAGCAAAACAAACAAGGAGTCTAATGGCAATTTTAAAGACTAACACATTTATTTATCGCATGAGCTTTTGTGGGAGAAAATCCCACTTCCTCAGACACTTGAAGATGAAGAACCAGCTATGAATGGGAGGAAAATAAATGCAGGAAAGTGTAAAATCATAGGATCAGGTCAGACTGTTACAGCAAATCAAAACAATTTAGATTCAAACAGTGGAGAACAGCGTAGGAGCTGAGGAAAAAGGACAGCCATGGTGTCTGTACTGTCTCTGTTTCTGTCACTCTGGATGTCTAATGGCATGTGTCTATCATAATCTCATACCTCTCGCCTTTGCCATTCATGGGTCCTGTGGGAACAAATTTGGACCAATCTTGTGTCTGTCAAAATATGCTACCTCAATCTACTGTTTTTTGAGCAGGTATGCTTCCTGCTTCTGATATATTTTTCCTTATTCTTTTTTATTTTAGCTGTTCTTCAGATTGCTATTTCTCTTTCCTTATTCTATTTTTACACAACACTTGCTGCCATTTAAACTCCTTTCTATTTTCCTCCATAGGAGTTAAGTTCTTTTCCTTAGTTGTTTTGCTACTGTGTGACTTTGTCCTTTTCTTTTTACGGCCCTGTCTATACTGTGGCAGGAAGTGGATATATTTTAAATAGATTTTCACCTGCCAAATTCTGTATGTTGTAGGAGCATGATCACACCAAATTCCTTGTGTCAGGCTCTTGCATCCCCACTAGTCCGTGGTGGGTCAACATTCAAAGCAGTGCGCTCTGGGTAGCTATCCCACAGTGCAACTAGATACAGTGGCTTCTGGGAAGGATGTCCTCCTCCCATGATGTAACGTGCTCCCTCTCCCTTCATTCTTGTCAGAAAGAAATGGGAAATGCTTTTTCGTGCCTTTTTTCCCCACCGCGTGCCCAGAGAGAAGTGAATTTTGCTCAGGTCGGCACTAGCATTGTGAGTGTTACAAACACCTCACACCTTATTGTGCAATATTTTCAACAGCAAAACAGGAGACATGACATGGGAACTTGCGATATTGCAGAGGTCACCCTGCTACAAGCAATAGAGCGAAACAACTCCTGCTTACTGCAGGCTGTCATGCATCATCTTTGGTCTGTGAAGCTCCAATTTTGGGCCCGGGAAATAAGCACAGACTGGTGGGATCGCATTGTGATGACTGTGTTCGGTGATGCACAGTGGCTACAGAACCTCCATGTGCAGAAGGCCACTTTCCTTGAACTTTGCAAAGAGCTGTCCCCGGTACTGAAGCGCATGGATACTCACTTGAGACCAGCTCTGACGGTGGAGAAGGGAGTGGTCATTGCTCTGTGGAAGGTAGTAACCCTGTTCAGCTGGAAATAAATTTGGAGTGGGGAAATCTATTGTGGGAGCTGGTGTGATGCAAGTATGCAGGGCCATTAATAAACTTCTGCTATGAAAGGTAGTGAGTTTGGGAAATGTGCAGGACATAGTAGATGGTTTTGCCACACTAGGGTTCCCAAATTGAGGAGGGGACGCATATCCCTATTTTAACTCCAGATCGCCTTGCCACGGAGAACATAAACTGCAAGGGGTACTTCTTAATGGTCTTGCAGGCCCTTGTTGATCACAAAAGATGTTTCACCAACATCAATGTGTGTGGGTCTGGAAAGGTGCTTGATGTGCATCCTTAGGAAATCCATTCTATTAAAAAATGCAGTCAGGCACATTCTTCCCTGACCAAAAGGTAAACATTGGGAATGTTGAGATGTCAATAGTTATCCTGGGGGATCCTGCTTACCCATAGATCCCCTGGCTAATGAAGCCCTACACCAGACGGAAAAGGTGATCCTCAGAAGTTGGGGGGGGGGAGGGGGGAGATCAAAGTCTACTATAAGGCAATCAAAGCAATCAAATTTGTTAAATTAGGCAATTAGTCTAAAACATGAAACATTGTTACAGTAACTCCCTTGACTATCCAGAGCATGAGGGCAGAACCACATTCCAATTTGCATGTACTGCAGCGGTTGAACTGCTGTTTCAGACAGAGGAAGCAAGGGGCCCTTGCATGCGTTACAGACATTTCCACCACAGGTCCCCCATAAACAGTTAGGGAAGGAGAGAGACCAATGTGCCACCCCTTTACATTTCCGAGTATTGGGGGAGAAGGTGGGCAAAATAGATTACAGGAGGCTATAGGAAAATTAAGTCTGCAGAAAACATACAGCAACCAATATTGGGACCCTTAAAGACCATGGAAACAGAGCTATTAGAAAAAGAAAACGGAGTCCCAGAGGCAGATTGGGTTGAATGCTACCCTTTATTGCCTATTTGTTACTCCTCAGTGCCCTGAGTGAGCAAGGAGGGGGTTATTACAATCCTTTTGTGCTTAAAAATATGTAAGCTCACATTCATGACAACTCTCTAAATACCCTTTTTTGGTTACATTAGCACCCAAGCAATGAATATTAATAACTATGTGGAGAATATAATTATACCCGCCTTTGTTGTTTACAGGCTTAGTCAATAGTGTGCAGGCACTTACCTTTACAATATGTTAATTTTTTGTAACAGAAATGCCTACAAATTACTGGCAAAGCATTTAGGAAGGGATGGGAAGAGGGAGAAATATGACAATCACATTCCCTCCAAGGATCTTATGCAGGAGAGAGAAGATAGCATACTTTAGTTACGTTTCTTGCACCAGTTTCAAGAAGAGAGGAAAGAGAAGATAACACATTTTAACTAGAATTTCATTTATAGGGAAGCAAGGCCTGCCTGTAGTAACCCCATCATCTTAGTAACCCATGGCTCAGACCAGGTCATTTGTCCAGCACTAACTTTACTCTCCTACAAGAGCCACGATGTCTTGTGTCCAAGGGACACCGTCCAGGGCAGAGGAAGATGATGGCATTGTTTGGTTAATGTAACATTGTGCCATCTTCATCCTTCATGGACTGGGACTCCTCAGAGCTATCGATGCTGCATGCCAGCACAGTGGTGGGGTCACCATCAAGAATTGCATGCAGCTCCTCATTAAAGTGGCACATGTTCTGTGAGGAGCCAGAGTGACTGTTCGCCTCCATAGTCTACTGATGTGCCTCCCTCAGCTCTGTGATTTTAACATAGTGCTGCTGCGTGTCCTTGTTGTAGTCCTTCTCAACCAGGCAACACGATATTGTCTTGTAGGTATCGCGATTTATTTTGCTGGCTCTGAGCTGAGCGAGAACAGACTCCTCGCCCCACAGTCAGTGAGATTCAAGACCTCATGCCAAAGGTTTTTCACCTTCATCTGTAGCATGGTGCACAACTCACTTGCTGGTGGATTCCCTGTACCTTAAAGTCTTTTAACCATAATTTGAGGACTTTAATAACTCAGTCATAGGTTAGAGGTTTTTTACAGGAGTGAGTCTGTGAAGTTTTGTGGCCTGCATTGTGCAGGTCGTCAGACTAGATAATCATATTGCTGCTTTTTGACCTTTTGAGTCTATGACTCCATGCTGGGGCACATTTGGGGCATGCAGTTGCCATGAGCTGTTTGAGAACCTATTAGAATATGGATATGGATATGTGCCTGTGACGGCCTATGATTTTTAAGTATGTTCTTATCACCTAGCTCAGGGGTCTGCAACCCGAAAGATAAGTAGAGCCATTTTTAAAAATTCCTTCAATAATCAAGTATTTTGAGAGCTGCAATGGGTGTAGCCTCCTGGTTAAGAAACTGAATAACTGAACAGAGATGTATACTGATTTTTAACAACAAAAAAAGATATCTACTGATGTCAAAAAACAATTTAGATATAAACATTTTAACAATGTATGATGTGTTTTAACGACTCGGTCCTCTGTTGCATTATGCTTCCTCTTGCCCCCTCTCTTGCACGTGCATGTGTCTGTCCCTCTTAGGACATCAGCAGTCACACAAATACACCTGGAAATATGTTGAATATAAATAGGAATAATTATGTATCAGTTCTAAAAATCTATTAGTGTGAATGTGAATTCAAATCAATGAAACTGGGGGAGTGGGGGGAGTGTTTATATCACTAGGTAACATCTTCAGTACAATTCTTTTAAAAATCAACTTACCAGTTCAGTGGAATACCTGATGAAGAGTCTCTTTGCAGAGCTGTTCAAAACAAGTTCTGTATGACATTGTCTTCATTTTGAAACAGGACTGTACACTCATCATTCAGTTGGCTTCAAAGTTTCCTTTCGATGTAGTTCACGCTCGAGAACACTTGTTCACATAGGTACGTTGATCTGAAAACGGAAAGAATGCCAAATGCATATCCTTTCAGGTTGCAGTAGCTGTCTGGTAAGGAATTCCATACGTCAAACACAAGCTGATCCTTTTTGCGGAGATTATGCATTTCTTTCCACCTGTTTTTGTGCCTGGGTAGACTTCTGCTTTTCTAGATTTTCAATGTCTGTCACCAAGCTGCTGAATTTTGAAGTCCACAGCTCCTTGGTCCACAAATCCACGAATTCCAGGTCAAAATCTGATTGCTTCATTCCTGGGAAAGCAGAAAAGTTCAGTGGTGTCAGCTTTAAGGGGTTTCAAAATAAACATTAAAGTTGCCCCCTCCTCTCTGAACTCCTGAAGTTGCACAGCAAACGATTGTTGCATGTTTAGGATCACATCTCTCAATCTCGTTGTCAAGCCAATTATTCTGCTCTCTGAATTGTTTCAGTATGGGAAATGAATCAGTGAGCATGTTTCCAGGTCTCTCGCAAACAGTTAGTTTTCCCTTGAACAACAGTACTACTTCTAAAAGTAAGGAAGCTGAGTTTCCTCTACTTTGCAGCTTTCTATTGAGGTCATTTAAATGTGAGGTGATGTCAACCATAAAGTGAAATTTCTGCAGCCACGGAGGATCTTCAAGCTCTGCAGATTCATGGCCTTTTTGATGCATGAACACCTTCACTTCTTCCAGACAGGCAGCAAAGCGCTTCAGCACCTTTCCCCTTAACAGCCACCGACACCGTATCTTATTATGTAAAAGCAGGTCGGAATATTGACAATTGACCTCTTCAAAAAGTTGCCAGAAATATCGATGATTCAGTCCTTTTGCCATTATTTTGCTGACAGTTTGCGCAACTAGGGTCATCACTTCCATGATCTCAGATGGAAACGTTTGTGCGCAAAGTGCCTCTTGGTGGATTATACAGTGAAACAATATCACATTTTGATCCAAATTTTCTGCAACAGTCACAAACCCTTTGTGTGCCCCTCTTATACTCAATGCTCCATCAGTCATGACAGAGACCATGTGGCTTGAATTGATTTCTTTGGCCTTGAGACACTTTACAATAGCTGTAAAAATATTGTCTCCTCATGTTTGGCCTTTGAGCGGCAATAATTCTATAAGCTCCTCTTGGGCACCTTCTGAATTCACATACCTGCAGAGGAGGGCAACCTGTGCTATGTCATCAACATCACACGATTCATCACATGCAATTGAGTAGGCCAGAGTTGAGTTTATGTCCCTGATCTGCTGATGTCTGTGGCCATTTTTACTGATCGGTCCCTAACTGTCTGTTGACAACAGCGTATCTTTAGTTTTCTGAACAATTTCATTTTTGTTTTTGAAATCTGCAAACAAGTGCTCTGATACTTTAATGAAGCACTCCTTTTAGTAATCACCATCTATGAATGGCTGTCCACATTTCAGTCTCTTGTGCTGCCACGAATCTAGTGGCAGTAGTGTTATTAATGTTTTCATCCATTTTGAAAGATGGTTTTTCACCTAGCTGTTGATAAGATAATAGGACTGAAATTGGAAATAAAGGTCTTTCCCTGTCTCTAGGCTCCCAAAGGCGCTCTCCCTTGCTGAGAGGTAATCGGTAACAGTGGCCTCAGGCTTGCTGGCTTTTAATGCACAGATTACATTCCCTGCAGGTCCTTGCAGACTACCTACCAGAGGTTTCCTCTTTTCAGCCTCACTATGCTGCCATTGCTGCATCATCTGACCTAAATGATGCTTCTGAGTATCATAGTCATCTTCTCCTAAAGCCAGTGGTTTAATGCCTGAAAATAAATTCAGGTTTCTGTAAGGGCCTGATTCATATGTGATCTTTATGGACTCCCCTGCTGCTTGTGCCATAGCTAAAAGTATAACTGGGAGGAGATACAGGAGTACTTCCCAAAAGAATCCTTAATTCAATCATGGTTTTCCCTTCCTGCCTGAAGAAGTCACCCAATTTAGACTGAAAATCTCTAGATTCAGATGGAGAGGAAAACGGGAAGGAAAAAAGTGATTCTGTTGGTATGGTCCCCTTCCATGCTTCATTTTCTCCATCTGGCAGAATTTCCTGGCCGGGGGGTGAGGGTAGGGGTGGGGGATGGGGGTCACTACAATAGACAATACAACTTTGTTCTCTAAAAAGAGGGATAAAGTAGGTTCCCCTTTTCCTTGCCTCTGATTGTGCACCACAGAGGTTCATCATTCTCTAAGAATCTGATTATAGGTGTTAATGGAGAGGCATGAGTTCTTATGGATCCTGCCACCCCCTCAGCTGGGAGTATCTACTATTTTTCCCTTTAAGTGGTGGTGCATTCACACACTCTGCAATTGATCCTAAGGTTTAGAGATGACTCTGGACTCCTCAGTCACTGCAGAGGGGCTGCTCTGTGCTGGTACAAATCCTCTTCATGCAGCATCAGGTGACTTCTGGTCCCAGGATTTCCCCTCAATACCAAAGGGTGCAGTGCCCAATGTGCAAGTTATCAAATGTCACTAAAAATCTAGACTTCAGTCTCCCACCCCAATGCCCAGCACTCTCACAGGAGGCCATCGCTCTATCCTAGCAGCTAGAGCAAAGCTACCATGCATCCTACCTGAGGAGCTAACTCAGCCTACTGGGGAAGTTTTCCCAATAATGCTCTATAAACTGGAAGGCATGTTGCAGTGGGAAGGGCTGAAGGTGAGCAATCTTGCTTTCCAATTCCCAGAGACCAGTTGTCAGGGGAAACACTGCAGGCAAGTCTGGGCTCACCAGCTACTACACAGCCAGTCCTGCCCCTTTCCCCCAGAATCCAAACTATTCCCAAAAATGGCCTCTCCCTTTCTCCCCTCTCCTCAGCTCCCTGGAGGGAAGTCTGAGTCTGCCTTGACACCCCCTCCCGGAGCTAGAGAGCCTCAGGAATTTAGGTACCCTCCTTGGGTGGTTGCACATGCATATTTACAATTTATAATACACGGCTGATACATACATATAAATGCGCTTAGCTATCTTAGCAAATCATGACTTTGCAATAGATACCTCGCATATCAAATTTATACAATATTCATTGCTATTCAGGAAGATTGTCATCAGTAATATTACAAATGGTTGAATATTCCAGAATCAAAATCTACACACAAGCAACACTATGTGAAAAAGCACTAAGGACTAGAGTGAAAGGCAAAATAACAGCTACAAAAAGCAATCCCCATTGGTAGAACAGTGGCAAAATAATTTTTTACAGCAGGATAGGCAATCAGTCAATCTGGAGCATGATCCAACAGAAGAAACTTGCACTACAAAAGGGGTGAAAAAGTTACGATTCAAAATCACAATAAGAACCATAACAAGTACAATATTAGAAACACAGACACCCTTGCTAAAATAATGCCACTTATTTACTTATAAATACACAGGGTGAGTATATGCTATTGAAATAACTAATATATAGCACAATGAGATGCAGCCACACAATAATTAGAAAGGTAAGATTAATAAAAATAACATCCTAAAAGAAGAAAATAAGTGAGAAAACAAAAAAAGCACCACTACTCCCACCATTTTTGCAAGCAGAAAAGGTGGCTTATACTATCAGGGTCATTGTTGCACCCTCTGTGTGGAGGGTTTTTGCCCTCATCAGGAGCTGGCAGCCCTAAACCCCCATTTCCAGCCCCCCCACAGGATTGGGCTGCTCACCCCTCTCCTGCCCCTGTCTCCAACTGCCTAACCCACCGGCCAGTAAAATTCCACCCACTGCCCAGACCCCATTTGCCCCTTTACCACCTCTAAAAAGCAGGCACCAAAGTCTGACTCCAAGTAAGGGCACTCAGTTTTTGGCACTACACCCCTCATGCCAATAAAAGTCTGCTCCCTGCTCAGATCGTGCCTATCCCCACCTCGAATTTGCCCCCTTTGAAGAATTTTAGCCCCTCTAAAGAGCGGGCCAGGCAGCAGAATCAGGCTTAGCCTTCAGGAAGGGCAGAGTGAAGGCAGTGGCTTCTGCCCATGCTATTGAACATGCTCAATGAGAGTACGCATGCTCAGTAAAATACAGGCCCCAATGGGAAAAAATTCCCCCCCCACCCAATTTTTGAAAGCAGGGCATGGGGCTAACCTCATCATGGATATCACTGTCTCCCCTTCTACTCCTCCCTGTGTCAGGGGTTTGCCCTCTCTCACGTGCTGGCAGTGTCTCACCGCTGGACTAAGCCTGGATCACCCCCTCACCCCTTCCCCCCCGATTTTGCCCCTCAGCTCCTCGCCTGCCCCTATCTCCAGGTGCTTGACAACCCAGGCCAGCAAAATGCTGCTCCATTATCATGCCCTGCCCCCCTTACCCCAATTTCCCCCCTTCGATTGTTTTTAGCCCCTGGCCTCTGAAGAGCGGGCACAGAGGGTGACTGCCAGTGTGAGGGCATGGCTTCAGCGAATGTTACTGAGCATGCTCACTTCGGAGCGCGCATGCTCAGTACAACCTGGTCCAAGCGGGCGATGGCGGAGAGCGGCGCGTGGTTGCTGGTGCTGAGCTCCGTGTTTCTCTGCAACCTCCTCAAAATCCTACTGCCCTCCTGCTCCTCCGTCGTAAGTGACGTCAGTGGCGGGCCAGGCTCCCTCCTTTAGCAACCCTCCGCTAATAACGGGCAGTGGCCGCGTGTGACCCCCCTTCGCGGCTTCACCTGCAGAGGCCACTGGCCGCCTCCCCCGCGCCGCCCTCCGGCTTCAGCCACCGCTGGCTGCAGCGCGTCTCCGGGGCGGGGCCGCCCGCTGCTGTCCGGCCGAGGCGCTGGCGCGGGGAGTTGAGCCGCCTCTCCCGATCCTCGGCCGGGGCTGAACGCGGCGCCAGCTACCTGCCCCTGAGCACTGGCTCGTCCCAGCTGCCGCTTCCACCCGCTGCTGTGGGGGCCGGGCTGCGTCCCAGCCACCGCTCCGGCCCCGCTGTCGCTACTGATGAAGCGGCTTCAAATTCATCGGATTCAGCAAGAGCCCATTTGGCGCCAGGCTGTGTAAAGCGCCGTGTCCCACCCGTGTTTTCTGTGCTCAGGACACTGCCTGGCTTTGCACGTGGAAACTGCAGCTGGAGGGAGCCCCTGGTCCAAGGGCCTTTCAGTGGCGGGGGGAGGGGAGCAGCAGGGGGCGTGGCCCCAGGCTGCAGGAGGTGCCAGGCTGGCCCTCCACAAGGCGCGGGAGAGAGGCAGAGCCTCCTCACCCTGTATTGTGAAGGGCCAGTCTGGTGGCCCTGCCCCCTCCCAAGGTTGGGGGGACTCATTGCCCTCCCCCCATCCGAGTGGTGGGGGGTGAGAGAACCAGAGGTAGTTGGGTGCTGCCTCCTGGGTCCGAGTGCTGGCGGGGTTCCATTTATGTGTGTGTTCGGCTGCCCAGCATATATAGAAAGGAAGCCCAACTGCAGCACAGCTCAAGCACAATCTAGGAAAGGACGCTAACATGGTCTGATGATAATATCCTGCTGGGCGAGTGGCTGACTCCTGGAGCAAGGGCTCTTCCCAGGAGGTGGCTTTGCTCCAGCTCCCTGAAGCAGAGCAGTTGAACAGGCTATGTGAGGTGGCGATGTGGAATGGGGGGAACGGATTCCTTCTGCATTAATATGTAAATAAGGGAGGGAGAATTAAAGGTGTGGGCTAATGGCTGGGCTGTATTCTCTGGAATGGGGCTTTCTAGGCTAGGAGGGTTGGGTGGGGTGGGTTGGGGTCTGTCCCCAGCCCTCCTGCTGTGGCTGCACTGAAGCTGGAACCTGCCTCCAGTCCTGTAGGAGTTGGGGGGCAGGGAGGCAAGGCTGGGGGTTGTGATCTCCGGCCTCCTCCTGGAGCTGAACATAAGGGACCCCCAACCCAGCAGCAGTGGCTGGACCTACCTGGCTGGATGATTTATAAAGGGATTCCCATTCCCTCAGCATTGCAATGTTGTAAGTAAGGGATGGTGAGGAGGCGAGCAAGGGAAGTCCTGGGGACTTGGGGGGGCACAGGCTAAGGGCTAGAAGGAACCTGCTGGGGTGGGGACTGCTGCCCCCAAGTCTCCTGCTGCAGCTGTAGATGCTGAGGCAATGAGGCTCAAAAGCCTGCCTCCAGCCCTGAAGAAGTCAGGGTTGGGGGCTGCAACCTTCCCCGCCCCCACCCATCCCATCTTTACATTATATCTCAGAGTAATTGATTAAGTAACGGAATGCTTACAGAGGTATACAGAAATTATCTTAGAAAAAGCAGCGAATAAGTAGGAAAAAACCCACAGAGAATCCGTGTTGTCATTACTAACTGCACCCATTTTCATTTTGGTGTCTGAATGACCCTCCTTTGAAGTGTTAATCTTTTTGTTCCTACCTGTTTTGAGATGGAATTAAGCAATTCTACTTTTAGGAAACCAGGTATGCTACTCCGTGTACTTTGGAAGATAGGATCACAATTCAAAATTATTTGGACAAACTGGTGAAATGGTCTGAGGTAAATAGAATGAAATTCAGTAAGTGCAAAGTACTCCACTTAGGAAAGAACAATCCATTGCACAATGGCCAATGACTGCCTAGGAAGGAGTACTGTGGAAAGGGATCTGGGTGTCAGGGTAGACCACAAGCTAAATATGAGTCAACCGTGTAACACTGTTGCAAAAAGAGCAAACACCATTCTGGGATGTATTAACAGGAGTATTGTAAGAAAGACACGAGAAGTAATTCTTCTGCTCTACTCTCTGCTGGTTAGGGCTCAACTGGAGTATTGTGTCCCGTTCTGGGCGCCTCATTTCAGGAAGGGTGTCGACAAATTGGGGAAAGACCGGAAAAGAGCAACAAGAATTATTAAAAGTTTAGAACACTTGACTTATGAGGGAAGATTGAAAGAGCTGGGTTTGTTTAGTCTGAAAAAGGAGACTGAGAGGGGACATGATAACAGTTTTCAAGTACCACAAAAGGTTGTTACGAGGAGGATGGAAAAAAATTGTTCTCCTTAACTGCCCTGCCAGTGATAGGACAAGAAGCAATAGACTTGAATTACAACAAGGGTGGTTTAGGTTGGGCATTAGGAAAAAAATCCTAATTGTCAGGGTGAGTAACCACTGGAATAAATTGCGTAGGCAGGTTGTGGAATCTCCATCTTTGGAAGTTTTTAGAGCAAGTTTCAGGAACATCTGTCAAGGGTGGTTTAAGATGGTACTTGGTCCTGCCGTGAGTGCAAGGGACTGGATTCAATGATCTCTCACGGTTCTTTTCAGTTTCTATGATTCTGTGTGTATGACAACTTATTACTGAAGATCAGCTGGGCTTGGGGTGCTGTACAGAAGCCTCAGATGGTATGTCATTGTCTTGTGTCCAGCCACATGTCCTCTCCTCTTCCTTTTCCTCCTGGATTTGTTGCCAAAGTCAATAAAGGAAAGGTACTGCACATCGGAGGGGAAAATTTGAAATACTTACAGAAAGTTGTAAGGTGAAAGTTAATTACATCAGCTCAGGAAAGTGATTGAGGCTTAATAGTAGACAGCTCAATGCACCTCTTGCAGTTCTCCCCTTTCCCCCCACCCCCGCAAAAGCTAACAAGATGTTAGATTAAATGTTTTATAAATCAATGGTGCACCTCATCTGAAGCAATGCAGCACTGTTCACCCCATATTAGAAATAACATTGCAGAAATAAAGGAGTTCAGGGAAGGACAAATAAAATGATTAAGGGCATGGGAAAACTCAGTTTGAAAAGATGGGGTGCTTAGAAGATGATACAAGTTTATAAAATAATGATTGATATTGAGAGAGATTTTGGAATGTCTGTTCTTCCTGTTTTCCTAATACCAAACAAGGGCACAGTCAATTAAATTAAGAGTTGGCAAATTAAAACTGGTAAAAGGTAAAAGAAAATTTGTGCGCAATATGGAATGAAAGCTTGCAACTCATTGCCACAAGATGTTGCTGAGACCAAGAATTTAGCAAGATTCCAATAAGATCATTTATATAGATAGCAAGGATATCAGAATTATAATACTTTAAGCTAACGAAAGTTTTGGAAGTGATATTAAATATCATGCTTCAGGGTTTAGGCTGACTACTAGAGAGCAGGATGAGTTGTAATGGGAGAGGTAGGCACTTTATTCAACATCTGCCTAGTCACTGCAGAATACAGGATCCTCGATTAGGTGGATCTCAGTCTGATCCCATGTGGCAATTCCTGTATTCCTAAGCGTTCAAACTAACCAATCTGCAGCCTCAGAGAAGGATTTCTCAGGCCTGGTCTGAAGAATCCACATTCCTGAACGGACTCAATTTAGCAAACCTAATCCCTAGTATAGGCAATGCTAGATTGACAGGATTCTCCCATCCCTCTAGCTACTGCTGCTTCAGAGGTGAATTATTTATGCTGACAGGAGAACCCCTGCTGTTGGGATAGATTAAAACCTTCACTGCAGTGCCAGAGTGGTGCAAATGTGCTGCTACAGTATTTTAAGTGTTGATAAGCCCTTATAGTGTATGGCCTTTAAATACTAGAACTCCATTTCACAATTTAACAAAAAGCCAGAATTTGTTCACATTGAGGATATCCTGCAAAGTCTATCTAATTAAACAAGGTTTTTCAGAGGCATGGGAGTAAAGGTGATTAGTTTGTTCTGTGAGGTTGTTGGTCCTTTAGTTGGCATAGTGGTATTCTGTGCTATAATTTTTAAACTTAAAAATATATAGAAAATATGGTAATTGCTCTTTATATATTTAAGAAAATAAATATATATTGAATTCTGACTAAATAACTGATTGAGTTCCTTTTCTTTTTAGATATCCAGGTTGCTACAGAAGGATGCAGAGCAGGAGTCTCAGATGAGAGCTGAAATTCAGAACATGAAACAAGAACTCTCAACCATTAGTATGATGGATGAGTTTGCTAGATATGCCCGACTGGAGAGAAGGATTAACAAAATGACTGACAAGCTTAAAACTCATGGTAGAGTGCAATATTTACCACTTGTTCCGTTCACCTGAGAACACTTTTTTCCAAGTATGTGTGTTCATTTTGATTGTATTTGCCCCTATGTGCAGGACCTTCCGCTTTTTTTCTTCACGTGTTTCCAGCACTCCCTCTCCTTTTTTTTTTTTTTTTTTTTGGCTTAATAAAGCTTTTGGCTGCTGTGCCACCATATTTAAGGATATATTTTTGATAGCTTTCCTTACATTGCTCTGAAGAACCACAGCCATTGAAATTCAAATGGGGAAACAGTCTTTCTTATCAGATGTAATATTTGGCTGTCTTAAGTTGTACTTGATCAAATCACACTAAAATGATTTCTCAGTTTGAATGAGATTCATTCAGCTGGGGAAGAATGTATTCTTGACAACATCCCCATGATCCTGAATGGTTTAAAAAAAGGCAGTGGTATAATGCCTGCAGTGATAGTCTCTGCGTGTTAAAGAGATTGCACTATCCCTATGGAATAGAGAGTAGTCTTGTTTGTATTTAGTTCAAAAGAAGATTTCATAGGTCAGTAGCCATAGAGATTCCTTTTGGTTGGGGACAGAGCCCTTGATTATATGGGCCATTTCTTTGTCTAGTACACCATTTCAAACATTTCCCAGGGTAATTTGGTTAAGGGAGTAGGCAGTGCCTTATTTGCAGAGGGATGCTCTGTAGCATACACTGATATTTTGGGTAATGAAAAGAACACCTCTGCTTTCCAGTAATAACTTGCCAGTGACAGCACATAAACAGTAGTATAATCCTTGAGCAGAACATTTTCATTTGTAAAGTGAAATATTAATAATTTACCAGTTTGAGGTAAGCATGTTTACTGTTATATAAATAATACAGATGGCAATATTTTTTTTCTTTTCACAGTGAAAGCACGAACTGCTCAATTAGCAAAAATAAAGTGGGTGATAAATATTGTATTCTACATTTTACAGGTGAGTAAATACTTTTATGATGAAATATAGATTACTAAAACAAATACTTACAGTAATATATTACCATTCTGCAGAGATTGTGTAATATTTAGGCATGCATCTTGCACTCTGATTAGATCTCATATGCAAATCACTTACTTCCAGGGAGGTTGGATACTGCTGAGAAGGGGTTGGTATTTGTGGGGCGAAAGGCTTTTAAAGCTTGATTTAATGTTTGGTCTGCTATTTTCTGGCTTTGGTGGGAGAGGATTCTTCTTGCCTTTTACATCGGAATAGATGCTATCTATCTTTGTAAACTGGGCCTGTTATTAAGGTTGCATTACAGTTATAAGACCCTGTTTTCAGTTGCCTATAACATTGGCTGACTTAAATAGTTTGGATTGAAATTTTCCTTGAAAGACAGCTTAGACTCATTTCTTGAATTGTTCAGGCTCCATGTCGATTTATTCCTTAGTCTCCCTGCTAAGACTGTCAATAAAAAGGTGACCGTTAAAGCCCATTGTGAAGGGGGCAGGGGCTGGGGTTTTTTTTTCTGGTGATGTAGATGCCAGTCTATTCTTAGCAGTCTATTATCATCAAATCAGTTTATGCTGGCTAAAAAAAAAAAAAAAGCCATCAGATTGTGTAACTGCTTTTGATCATTGTTTTCCTGGGCTAGAATTAACCCAGCACCTACAAGTAAAAAGCACCATTTTTCTATGAGCCATCCAGTCCCCAGGAGACTGTATTTTGACGTTGATATTTTAATATCGTGTGTAGTTAAGATGATGTAAGTAGCATCCAGATTGTAACAACTTTCTGTAATTTTGTGGGGACAATCTTATTTTAACTTATTTTAAGTTTAACTGCATTTCATAATTATTCATATTTTAATTTACTATCCCAAAATAGAAATTTGAACATACTTTTCATATCTGAGTATCCTGGCTAATGAGAATTTCCATTCCAGGCTGCCTTGATGATCTCACTAATTTGGAAGTATTATTCTGAGCCAGTTACTGTTCTTCCAAGCAAATGGCTAGCTCCACTGGAGCGTTTAGTGGCCTTTCCTACAGGAGTAGCAGGTAAGAGGGTGTATAAATAGTATACCTTTCTTTTCTCTCCAAGTGCACGTGGATGCCAAGAATGTAACAAGAAAGGGCACAATGCAGGTTAAAAATGTTTTCCTTACCTACCTAATACCAAAGAGAATTTTAACATACAGTTGTTATTGATCAGGCTTCTGAGCCCTATTGCATTTTTAATATTAACTAACTTAAGGAATTGAGGCCTCTTTCACAGTATGGGAAATTTGGAAAAAGTGAGCAGAGAAGGAACAGTCATTTTTTCAACTTCTTTTGTGGAAAGGAAACATGATTAGACTGAATGGGTGCCTGTAGAAAGAAAGGCGTTGTAGTGTTTCCCTTCTTGGTTTTAATTATTTTTTACTGAAGTAAGTTTTAGCAATTTCTGAAACCTTTCTGGGTGTCTGGGCTCTTCTGCAAACCACATTCATGGATATTCTTTTCTCAGCTGGTTGGCCGTTATTAGCAAACTAGCAAAATCCTGCATTTGCTTCTGTGAGAAACTGTGTGTGTTTCTTTTATTATGTTAAAACTAAAAAGCTGTTGAAAGTAAATTATGTAGGTGTGATAAATTAGATATCAGTTTTAAATTAATAAAAGCCAAAATCTCATAGTAGTTTAGAGTAATCAAATACTAGACACATACAAAGTGACTTGAAATGAAGAAAATAAAATGCTTTAGGGCCCACTTCTGCTTCCATTGAAGTCAGTAGGAGCTTTACATTGACTTTGAAGGATTTGGTGTTTAGTGAGAGACCTCAGCAATGTGTTGTTAAGCAGACAATTTAGAAGGTGACAATCCTGAACTTTCGTCTACCTTAAAATTACTGTATCTTTCATGTTGTCATCTTGATCTTTCAAAATCGATCTTCTCCAAAACAAGAACTTCAATAAAGAGATTTTTTTAAAAAATGAAACTTCTCTGCAGCACAACTTAACAGTAAATTGAAGATGCAGGTCTGTGGGTCTCAGATCCATGTTTCTGACTGGAGACCATGATTGCTGTATGTTGGCAGAGCTCAAGGATAGTATAACGTGTGTGTGCGTGCATGCATGCCTGCAAGCTAAAACACAGGTGATAGGTTTTATTTTAAGCGTGTATGTGCCAGTGGTGTCCTCCTCAAAGGATTCTAAATGATGTTGCTATCTTTTTAACATTTAATAGCTTTCTTAAGTATGGTCCCTATTCACCAGGATTACTATCCAAGACAGGATTGTGTTTCTGTGGTGGTGGAAAGGATTAGTCCTTGAAAGGCATTTACTTAAACACCACATAACATTTGAACAGTTCTGTCCTCTTGTCTGTCTCTCATCCTCTTCTTTTGTCTTAGTTGATAAATCATGAGGGAAGGCTATTGCTCTTTAAAATACTTCTAAACTATGGTGCTGCTAGAACAGAAACATTTAAAATCATTGAAGAGTTTCTCCACCTCTGCCCAGGGAATTGACACAGCATAAAAAAGCAGAAATTAACGAAAAGAGATGCTAAACTACATAATAAACAAAAACCTCAACCATATTCTTTTTCTTTGGTTTTTATTTTGTTTTGTCAGACGAAAGTGTATCGTGGGATGTGATTGGTCACAGTCAGGCAGCATTTAATGTTCTTGTGAGATGCCAAGAAAATTCAGCTTTTGGTTTAAAAAATGACTCTTCTACTTTCTAAGAATTTGACCATCTTTTTTTGCAGCCTTACATTCACTTGCAAACAGTTTTGAAATACTGAATTTGTAATAAATATTCTATTTTCCCTATTGTTTTGTATGCCACTTTACTGTTGCTGAGCTTCCTGGTGTGCTTCAGTCGGAACACACTCTATTGTGCCAAACATAACTGTTACATGTCACCACTTGGTGTTATTGAGAAGCCTATTTAAAATAGAAATAGTGGCACAATTGTATTCAGAGGGAGACTCCAGTAGTGACTGAGTTAATAGTTTTTTTCCCCCAGGTATGCATATTTAAAATATCACTTTAAGAAAACAACATTTTCAAGAAACATTTTTTTTATTCACCTTGAATATTTTAAATTCAAAAGGAAGGTTCTACTGTATCACTCCCTTTCTACTGCCTTTGTCTTCAGCTGCAATGTTATATATAGCTCTAATTACATAATAGCTATGTTTAGAAGCTGCAGGATACGTATGCCACACATTGGCACATGGTATTTCTCTGATTCAGGATTGCCTCCCTGACTTTTAGATTTTTTCAGATTTACTTGTAAATACTTTTCCTCTTGATTACTTAAAATTTTCATTTTTAAAACTTCCTAAACTGCTTACCAGAGTTAGAGTTTTGTGTTGCAGGGTTACTGATACAATGATACAAACAAGGGGTCTCCTGGCTCTTTTAAAGACTAACAAATGTATCTATCACATGACTTCCATGGGAAAAATCCCACTTCATCCAGTGTTTGAAGATGAGGAATTTACAGAATGGGAGGAAAATAAATGCAGGGAAGTGTAAGTCATAGGATCAGATCAGACTGTTTCAGCAAATCAAAGCAGTTGTTTAGATTCAAACAGTGTCCAACACCTGGCTTTGTTGGCTTTCTTATTACAAAAGGTAATTTTGCCCCCTCCTAATATGTTGTTCCGCACTGTTTGAATCTAAACAACTGCTTTGATTTGCTGAAACAGTCTGATCTGATCCTATGACTTGCACTTCCCTGCATTTATTTTCCTCCCATTCTGTAAGTTCTGCATCTTTAAGCATCTGACAAAGTGGGATTTCTCCCATGAAAGCTCATGATAAATAAATGTGTTAGTCTTTAAAAGTGCCACAGTACTCCTTGTTTGTTTTGCTGAACTAGACTGACACGGCTACCCCTTTGGAACTGATACAGTGATGTATATCATGGTTTTGTGTCTTTCTTCAGGTGGTGTTGGAATTACATGCTGGCTTGTGGTCTGCAATAAAGTTGTGGCCATTATGCTTCACCCTTTCAGCTGAAAAGGACACACAGAATTCTGAACTACATTTCCATTATCATACTTGTCGAGTGGAATCCTGAAGTCTTTTACAAAAGACAAAATAAAGCTTTCACTAAGTACATCCATTCCAAGTGTATAAAGGGGGAAAACCCTTTCTGTCTGAGGAAACAGTTGTTGTATACAACGTAATTATTAAGCATGAATTAATTTTCATTGTTTATTTCAGTCAAATAGTTATCAATAAGCTTTCTTGGTCATTCCTTTGTCCCTTGACTAATCCTCAAGTTCTAAGTTATCAATTTTTAAAGACTATTGTTACTTGTGATTTGTTTTTGACTAGCATTATACACTGGTTAACTGCAGTAATAAGAATCTGTTATTACTGTTCACTGAGAATTGGCTGCAGTATGGGATTAACTATAGATTTTTAAAATGAACTACGAAGTGGGTAGGGATTCTTTTGGAGCTTTTCTGTCCTTTTGGGGGAAGTATGGATACTGTCTCACCTGTTTGTTTTTTAGATTTTCTTTTGGAGGAATAGGGATGTAGATTTCCTTCTTGTTTTAGTTTAGAATCTGAGTTCCTGACTTTACCTTGCAGACTTAAACATTCTCGGGCTGTCTTAGAGGAGGCACCACCAATTTAATTGAAATCTGAAGTTGTCCACTGGTGCTCTCTCCACTGCCAAATATGTAGTGGTTAACTACTTGTTCCAATCTGCTCCCCAAATCCACTAGAGACCTACTTGCTTGAACCTATTCTACTTCTTCTCCCAAATGGCTCTTCTTAACCCTGGACCTGATTCTCCCACTCAAATACTTCTCTTCCCAAAACCTTAATGGAACATCACTGCCAGTTCTGGTTCTGAAGTCTTCTTTCTGTCTTGGCCCAGGAAGAGGGAGAAAAGCTGTAGGCTCAAAGACATGCCAAAGCAGGGCCCCAACTTGTATTGGTAAGGAAAGATGTGCTCAGTCTCCCCTATTTCCTTTTGAGAGGAAGAAGCAGGAAATGTTTAAACTTCAGGAGGAAGAACAACCATCAGCATTAAAAAATGCTAGTAATGCCATCTTCCAGGACAACTCTGGAAGACAGTCTGCAACATAAAAAAGTAAGTCAGGGACTCAGATTTCTAAAGTAATAGGAAACCATGAAGGAAATGGGAATAAACAGAGGGAAAAATTGCCTTTTTGGAGTGAATCCTCTTCCCCTGTTGGTAAGCTACAGTAAACCACTTGATGTATATGGTCCTGTGGAGAAAGGAAGGGCAGAATCCATCCCTACTAGCCTGTAAAATAGTGATAAAGCTATTTTGCGACCTCTGCGCTATACTAGCTACACTGTCTGCTGCCCGTCATTCCTTTCATGGAAGACCAGCAGTCAGTGGATTTGAAGTCACTGATCCACAAACACTGCATTCCTCCACACTGGCATTGAAGATGTTCACCTGGAAGGGGATAGGTGACACCCATGAACCCTGGCTCACCATTTATCCTGTGCAATGGACCTGCATCTGTTCCACTACATTCAGATCCCTTCATAATCCGGGAACAGTGTGCCAGATTCTCATTCCCATCTCCCCCCAATGAACACTGTTTAGGAATGATTTCTTAAGGTCATGATACATTCTGTGTGTGCGCGCGCATTAAATGTTTTTCTTTGTAAATTTTTAACTTGTTTTTATGTCAGTTATACTGAGCCAGTATTAATATTTATGCATAAAATATGCAGCACCAAGGGGAAAAAATAGGTTCAGTGGTTTCTTTATTTGTTAAATAAGTTTGTTCATGCCATATTTATTTTAATTAAAACTTTTGAAAAGATTAATGAGCACTTTATTGGTAGCAGAGTGGTGGTTCCTACATAAAGAGATAAATGAAGAAACAGTGCAATGCATATACAAACTTTTGAGGTATGAGAGGCAGATTATTTTAACACTCATTGTGTGATGCTCCAAAGTCTTGCCTTTCCTTTTGTTTTGATGTGAAAGAACAGCAAGACCAGTAGGAGCTGCATCTTTCCAAAAGGAAAAATGCATTAGCAGTAGACTTCTGTGGACAATTTTGGTGACATTTTGGGCCATGTCTTGTTCTGTTTCTTCACACAAGTAATCTCATTGATTTCTCTAGTCAAACTCTTTGGGGGAGGAAGGGCAATCCAGATTTGACTGCAAGTACTTGAACTTGATGATTTAGGTAATTTCTGAATGTGACTGCTCCTTATGCCGGGCATGGCTATAATCATACAAGAGAAATATTGACATTTCATAGATGTTCTTTCCCATCGTTAATTTTTTATCACACCAAACTAAACCAACCATCTCTGAAGTAATTTCATTGCAAAGTTTAACTTGTTTAGGAAAAAAACTATTAAGTCCTGAGAGAAATATTTTTATCTGAACATATACAGAGGATCTTAGTCCTGAAAAATGATTAGAACCTGTTACAAGATAATTAATGTTCTTACTACTGTTTTTAACTGTCCCTAGCTTTTTTGAAAATTATATCAGATTGAGGTTTTTTCCCGTTCTGATCCTTGCTACATATCTGAAACATCCTACTTTAAGTGACTGTACAGATCTAAAAAACAAATTAACCAATAAACAAAGGCAAGACTACTTGAGAAGTAGACATCCCTAACTTCTCCAAAACAACATATTCAGTGGGCTAAATAGTGCAGACTTCATCACTTGAGTCCAGTAGTTGGTGTGATTACAATGCAACTTGCTTTGAACAATTCTAACTTTCAGTGGTAGTGAATGAGGCTTCAGAGCTTTTTTGAAGCTGGTGAAAATATGGCAATTTTATTTGTTTGAATTTTGGAAGATATTTCAGGACGGAATTTTGCGTTTATGGCCATTATTTGGCCTGGCACAATAAAAGTTAAATCACTCATCTCAGCTAGCTGATAGGTCTCACTTAGAAATCCAGACTGAAGCGAAAGAGCTTGCATTTCATCCTTAGGGCTCTCTGTCATGCATGAGCATTGGTGCACTATATGGGTGACTGAATTCCAGAGCTTTCATCAAAAAAGGCTTGCTATCTGCTCCCAGCATTTCAACTTTAAACTCAAGGCAATTTGAATTAATGTATTCCCTTATTTAGACACAAGGGGTACATCTACACTGGCAAGTTAGGTCGACTTAAGGATGCTTAATGTAGACAGGGATGTGTAGACGGAGATTAGCGCTACGTGTAGATGGGGATTAGTGCTAAATTGACTTTATTAAGTCGATTTAAAGCCAATATAACAGCTATCTCTGCTGTTAAGTCGACTTAACAAGGTTGACTTAACTTTTCAAGTATAGACATAGCCAAGATGACTGAAATGCTGCAGCTTCTAGAGTAATGCCAGTAACACCCACAGAATTAATTTTACTGTGTTTTAAAAAAGCCCTTTTTATAGGTATGGGCCCTGATCCAGCAACGTACTTAAGTACATGCATAACTTTAAGCAAGAAGAGTCATAGTGAAGTCACTGGGACAACTTGTGCTGAAAGTTATGCACCTGCTTAAATGCTTTGCTGGACTGGGGCTAAGATTTAAAAGCTATAGAAAAGTATTAAAATGTGTGCAATCTTGACTTCAGTAGGGGCAGGATTTTGCCTCAAATCCAATAGGTGTTTCAACCCTATTTGTCTTTTCACTTGTCCTGTAGCACAAGCCCTTCTTTAATGTGTTGTTCTTCTAGACAAGACATACTTGAACTACTTTTCAGCTTTTCCATCCCCTCACTGCAACTAGCATAGTCATGGTTTTAATACTCTATTATGGAACATTCTAATATGCCCAAGAACGTTCAACCAGCCGAGCAGAGTGCTTAAGCAGCAGGACGCTGAACTTGTAGAGAAATGCTCTTCTGTAACAGAGTATTCCGTTTCAGTTTTATTGGTGAAGAATGATTCAGCTAAAAAAAACTATGAAATCTTACAAGTAATGAAGGAAAAAACCAAAACACAGGTAGGCAACACACCTACCTTTAACAAATGTTAAACATACTGCATATTTCAAGATTAAAGATAATGTAACTTTGATAACATCAGTTGAATATTAAAACTATTTTATGTGTGAGGATGAAGTTGTTAGTTTAGACTTTGCTGGTGTAAGTTTAGAATCTCCACATTGCATCCCGGTGTCAGGGTTTGAAATCCCAGTTGTATAATTATGTAACCTTTCATTTTCCATAATTGACTGTTCTTTATCAAGCCCATTTGTGTTAAGAGTTGAGTGGTTGTTTAAGACACAGTTCGGTCCAAAGAGTTCTTCCATCAGAGAGATTTTCCTTTCTATTAGTGTTGTACGAACATAGCTTTCATTCTCTATAGCACTCTCTTTCTGCCTTGTTTTGGTAACTTTACCAAATGATGGTTCATAGATACCAAATGAATTTCTTGCTTTCAATTCAGCCATCTCACTCTGGTGCCTCCCTGCTTGTCTGTTTTTGCGGAGGCTACCTGTGTTGGCTACTGCACCTGATGCAGGAAGCCCCTGATGCAAGTTTTCAATGGCTTCTGTGAATGTATATTGTTTTTTTAGTCTAGTGGGTGTTCTGTTGTTCTGTGTTGGTGTTACACTTTTATCATCTGCTGTTCTTTTGTCACTTAATGGTTTATTTTCCTCATTTTCATTCTCTTCTGCTGAAACATTTTCGTGGTTATTCTTCCTTGTTGGGACATCATTTGTAGGTTGAGTTTGTCCTGCTTTCATTAATTTCTCCAGTTCTTCTTTCAGTAAGTCACCTTTCCTTTCTTGTACTTCTCTCTTTTTCTTCTTTCTTTCCATATATTCAAAGTGAGATTTTTCTTCCACAAGCTGTATTTCATCACTTAAAATTTCTATAATGGAATGTTTATTTAGGAACATTTTTACATTAAAGATTGTTTAAGAGAATTAGACAATGTAAAGACATTTCACCATATTGGTCATTTATATACTTCATTCTTATTTATACATCACCACTACTATGAGATTACTAAGAAGACATCATTCACTGAGTATGCCAGAAGACTCTAGATGGTAGAGTACCCTGCTGCTAAATCTACCCTAGAGTTTGCATCTAGATTTTTATTTCATATTTTCCCACATGTTTAAATTTAAGTGTACAAATGTGGTAATTTTATTCATGGTAATTTTTAGTAATCCATAATTCCATAAAGGAATATATCATAATCAGAAAAGTGATACACTCTTATATGGTGTAGTCTAACTGTCAGCTTGCAAAAATAAATTCAATATGGGATATAAACTCAAATTGTGTCCTTTCTGCCTTCAGCATCACCCATATTAAAAAAGAATTCTGCATTTTAAGTGACAATTTCATTGATGTGGAATAAGGAGGAAGAGATTTTACTTGATCATTTCCTAACTATGTTGGCTCTATAGTGTGGGTACTATATAAGGGTTTTTGGATGCAGGGTGGCATAACATATGTGTAGCATCCACAGTTTATATATAAAGTTGCTGTAGATCAAAAAACAAGGGATGGTCTCTCTGCTTTGGAGAGAACTATATACTGCCAAGTAAGACAAGCTAAAACCCTAACTTAAAGAAAAAGCAGGTCACAAAGGGAAGTGAAAATAATCAAAGATTAACTGAGAGAAATGGAAAGGCCTTATAGCAAGGACTGAAGACCACCAACGAGGGATTTTGGCAAACATGTTAGAGAAGAGTTCCAGAGCCAGTCTTGAACACAAGAGGCCCAAGCCTGTAGTGAATTTCAAATGGGGGAGGCAATGACAAGTGTCGCTTACTGAAATTGGCTTAAAGGGTCTTAAGGACTGAGGAGATGCAGCATGGTCTATTCTAGCTGATAAGCCTTTGGACTCAAAGTCAGTACGCCTGGATTCTATTACTAGCTCTGCTGTTGACCTGGTGAGTAAGTCACCTGCTCAAGTCACACCACCTCATTGTACCTCTTTTTCCCCCATCCCACACTTCGTCTGTTTAGAGTGTGTGCTCTTTGAGGAAGGTATTGTCTTGTCTGTGTTTGCACAGTGCCTAATAACAGGATTCGGATCTTGGCTGTTACCTGTAGCCAGGCACTACTGTAATATAAATAAGATTCATACTTTTAGCCTAGACATGACTTAGGTAAAAGAATAAAAACCCTTAAATAAGAAAATGCTATGCTAATTTTACAATCACTCTTCAAAATCTATTTCTAAATGGAGAGTTCTTTACATATAACCTTTAAGAATGAAAAATGATAGTAACTAAGGGCTTGTCAACATGGACTATTTGGCAAAAAATAATCTAAATTAATGCAGTGAGGAACTGAAAATAGATTAAGGCCACTTTCAGAAGGAGAGGGTCCACATAGCGGTTTAGGGCCATTTAACTAACCCATTTTCAATTTACACTTTTTGTTAATATAGATTAACTCCCCTGAATATCCCCATACAGACAAGCTCTAAAGTTTACATAAACACCATTCTCCCAAGGCACTGCAGCATTCATTAAGGTGAACAGATATGTGAAGGCTGCTGCAAGTTTAGCAAGAACTCTTTTTCATCTAGCAAGGGATTTGTGCCTCTGCTAAAGACAGCAGATACAAACCACAGCCTTTGGCTCAGTAAGAACTCCCTCTTTTGCAGGGTGGGGTTCACAACAATAGACTACATGCTCTGTGTTACTAAGAAATTCAGCTACATCAGGTAGACTTCTTCAGGGGTAGCAGCATTAACAGTTTTCTGGCACTTGTAAAGACTAACATTTATTTATTGCATGAGCTTTTGTGGGAGAAAATCCCACAAAAATCTCATGCGATAAATAAATTTATTAGTCTTCAAAAGTGCCACAAGACTGTTAATGCTGGATGCTTGTTTGTTTTGCTGAACTAGACTGACACAGCTACCCCTTTGGAACCTGTCAGCATTAACAGTGTCAACAGAGGGTCAAGTGGCTTTGGTGCATCTGTAGGATACGACAAGCCAAATGGAAGATAAGTTTTGAGGACGGAGAGGCTCTGATCTCAATCCTTGTTGAGACACTTGGGGAGACAAGGTAGACCTAGATCAACTCTCAACAAGCTTCCAGTAGCAGCATACGTTGCCTGTCTCTCATCCCTCACCTGAAACCACCCTCTGAAGGCCAGATGGCAGGAATCAGCAGCCTATCACACCGGAACAAGCTAATCAGCATAAATTGTCAATAAAACCATCATAGTCCATAATCTGCTCAAACAAGGCACCTGATTTCAGAATACATCACCAAGAATGCCACTGGAAGGCCAGGAGCTTAGAGAAATATAAACCAACTCCAAATTACTTATATAAGTGCACCACTAAGGTGGATTTCAGTAGCTTGTATAAACACTGTTGTTGAACTTGTTTGTTGTATTTCAGATACAGGCTAATGGCCACCATGGCAGCATATAATACCAGTGTACTGCACTTCATTCATTCTGTTTGCATAAAATATGAGGTTCTGAAAAAATTAGACATATACCTTTATATATCCTATTAGAAGTTTCTTGCTTTAATGGTTTCTTAGTTGGTTCATTTTCTATCTTATGGTTTGTATCTTTGTGTGCTTCAAAGGGTTCTACTTTTCGATGTACATCTTCATTTGTCTTTTTCTCCTACAATTCACAGTTTAAGATAAACAAAGAAAATGAATGATCAATTAAATGATTTTTTTGTGACTCAAGAGGATCATTTTTAGTATATTTTTATTCTAGTTAGATTATCATATATTTATTTCATATATGCTCTTTTGTCTCAACAAAGCATCCTTAAATGTTTTAAGTGACACCTTCATATTTAAAGAAAACATGATGCACACAATACATCTTCAGAACACACTGAAATTTAGGCTATCCAGAAAAAAGTGCTTGAAAATTATAGAATACAGTATGATATAGGAACAAACACATTAGGAATTTTGAGGTTAAATGTTTCATACCTCGATGAAAAGAGCTCCCCTTTTGTCTATTTCTTGTTTTTGATGATTTAACATATGTGCTGATTTAAAATTCTGCTTATTTACTTGTAATGATTTGCTTAAACTAACACCTGTGGAGAAAAGAGCCATTTAGCGGGATGCACAACTTTTTCTGAAATGGTACCATATTTGAAAACAGATAATACCTTTACCTATATATCTAATACAGATAATACCTATCTACCTAGCTCATTGCATATATTTCTCTATTTCCAAATGCAATTTTATAAAGAAACATAAGGCAGAAGAGGTTTGTAACAACCTCTATCAAAATCCACAGCGACTGAACAGATACCACTGGCATTCACAAAAATACCATTCACCTGCCAGGTAAACCGTGAGACATCTTATTTAAGTGCGCAAGTTTCCATGAGAGGTGTCCCCAAGGGGCCTAAATTCTTGCCAGGGGCCATACACAAAGCTACTTAAGTCCTGATGCTGCCCTAACTCATGTCTAAGCCCGGCTAAATTTCATAAATTAGGTGTTCTCTCACCTGACAGGTAGGCATGCTCACAGCATAACCCACACAAAAGACAAATGTTGTGATGTCCATTATTACCCCTTCTAACCAACAGCATAGTAGTTAGAGCACTACATGGAATGTGGGAGACCCACCCTCAAGTTCCCCCTCTGCCTGATTTAAACTAGGGGCTTGAATCCCCATATCCCAAGTGGTACTCCAACCACTAGGCTATAGAGTCTTTCTCACACTCCTTTTGGCCAGTGAATACTTAATTATTGTATTTAAAGTGGAACAGCTTCAACAGGAGACACTGAAGGAGCCCAGTGGTTAGGGCACTTAGATGGGAGACCTGGCTTCAAGTCCCCACTCCATATTGAGCAGAGGAGAAATCTGAATTTAGGTCTTCTGTAGCTTGTTAAAAGATGTCCCGAGGCATTTCTTACAGTCAAGACTAGGGGGAGCTAAATACTTAGATTATTATTTGCATGGTACTGTAAGTAAACACCAAGAAATGTTTCCTTCTCTGTGACTGGAAACCAGCCTTCTTGGGAAAGGGTTCCTCCCTATTTGAAATGTCAATTGGGGGAAATGAGAGATTCAGTCAGAAAATCATTTTAAAGAATGAATATTGAAAAAAAAAATCACAGAGACATGTATGTGTGCACTAAGCGTTAATACAGTATCATACGTCTTAGAATACACATACTGTATTTTAGAAACAACAGCAACAACCCTATACTTTCTGTTCTCCAAAAGCATTCTAATTCATGAAATGGAGGTATTCCATAGCAAGGGTTACCAGACAAACATAAACATGTAATAACTCATGTATGCATTTATAAGATATTGACCACTTAACATACGTAAGAAAAGACAGTGTTGGATAAGACAACTAAATTGGGGTGGAAAATGTCACACAAAACCGCAGAGGGAACAACAATAACCATCCTTGTTTATTCCACATAACTGGCAGAGGGAGAGGTGATGAGAGAGATAATTCAGTGTTCAGATATCTTGATAGGCTGAATTTATTCCATAGCCATGTGAAACATCTCTGTAAGTTCTGAGGAA
Source organism: Pelusios castaneus (assembly GCA_007922175.1). Lineage (NCBI taxonomy): Eukaryota > Metazoa > Chordata > Testudines > Pelomedusidae > Pelusios > Pelusios castaneus. Next base: position 13,405,123 of record ML685813.1, read on the forward strand.
AAATGAGTGAGGTTTGGGTTGGATGAAGGGTGGTGTGGTACAGAGTCTTACCCTATAGAACTTAGGAGGGTGACATCTGATTGCATTGGATGCAGCAGCCTCGAACTGCCTTACTCCTGTCCTTTGGGCAGAATATCTGGCAGTATTTATTAAAGAAATTTGCACCATTACTCCTGCCAACTTTGTCCAAATCTTTACTCGTCTCATGAATAAAATATAAGAGTGAAAGCTTCCAACTAAAATTTATCTTCACAGAAACAATTTCTGATGAAGTGCAACAGCTGTAAAAAGCTACTTAAAAGCACCGAAGGCCTGTGACAGCAGAGAAATATTCTCACCAAAATTCCCTGGATGTTATTGGCTCAGTCTGATTCAGATTTACTGACTCTGTGGAAAATCCATTAGAAGTAGGGGGCAATCTGAATCCTACAGTTCTGATTTGCTAAAGCCACTAACTTGCAGAGATTGGAGCAGAAATGCTGGTATTTTATCCTAGTTTTTTTCTTTTTCTTTCAGCTATTTTAGTTACACATACACCAACAGAAATAGTGTTTGTATAATTTTAAAACTGCCCATTTGATTTTTAAGACATGGATAAGGCAAATCAGTTACTAATCAAATGCTAAATTTCAATCCAGAACAATTTTTGCAGACAAATTTTAAATTTAAAAATTTAACAGAGTTTACAAATAAAACCGTGACACAACCTGAGCTCCAGTAGTGTTAGAGGGCACAGCTATGCTCAAATATATTATACAAAAACTATGATGACATAATATGAAATACCGTTTGATTGCTAATGACTTAATGATGAAGAGATTATATACTTGACACAGAAACAGTGCTTCTATCTCATCATTATTACACTTTTCTTTTCCAAACTTTTGTAAGCTTTAACAGACACAGTATAATATACCATACAGTCATAAATAATATTAAATAAAAGTAAAAATTGGCCTAAAGTACATTTAGAGAAACTGTGTTAAATATTCAAAAACAGGCTATTTCATTGCATCCACATGAGCAAAGAAACAAGTAACAATGTCCAAATGGATAATTACACATTTAAGAACCCATTGACCACATATACAGGTGCAAATTAGGTCCATGTTTTAGAAAATTTATCCCATTTTGTCTCAATTATAAAACATACATAAATCAGAAATACTATGGATATACAGTACCTTTTTTGCGAGATACTGGATCAGTTTTGTTCTGTAGACCTTTAAGCATCCGATTTGTATAGATATTTTTTATACCAACTTCTCGTTCCTTTTCCTTAAAAAAAAAAAAATCCATACTATCAAACTTAATGATTACCTCAATGCCTCATCTTAAAAAATGTTAAAGAATGTAATAGGATTAATTAAAATAGAAAACAAATAGCTGTGGTCTGAGACGAACGCACTGCAAGCAGACACCTTAAAAAGATTTCACACACTGCACTTTGCACAATGCACTCTGATCCTTACTCAAATGTGAGTAAATCCTTACTCAAAATCCTTGTATTCCAGTCCAAAGCCTTTCCTGGATGGCATCTGTCAACCATGATGAATTGTGCTAATATTTGTATGTGATATCCATAATGCAAACTAGCAATCTCATTTTCTTTAATGATCCAACTCAGAATTTGAATTCTGTTCTCTTTTAAGGCTTAACACACACCTATATTCTTCCATAACCATTTTAATACCATGTCATTCAAGAGATGGAGGCCTCTCTAATAAATGTTTATCTTTCATTTTTCTTCAATGTCCTTGTTTAGATTAAGTATTCTGTATTAAAGCTCAAATTGGTTTATACTGCATAGTCTACACATAATCTGTTCAAAAGTAACAAAAAATTTGTTTCCAGTTTGCTTTATTTATTATGTATCTTTGTTCATATTTTACAAACTGTTTTCAGTAGAGTGGTAAGGATGGGAAGCATGACAGGTGTCTGAATGAAAAAAATTTTTTTTTCCAAAGTGAAACATATCTTTACATTCCTTAAAGAAATGAGACAAATTTCAAATTTATTCTTACTTTGCATCCACTCTTCCTGGACAGTTTGACAAAGTAAGATGCATATAAAATGCATATGTACTTTTCAGTCTCTAAATTACTGGTTGTACAGAGTACATGAGCATAAACAGTATTTTTGCACAGAAATCAGGTTGTTTAGCATGACCAATTGCTGTTCATGCTAAAAATCCAAGTTTTGTTCACCTAAAAACTTAAATACAGAAATTTGGGCATCCAAAAAACTATCCAGAATTTTAGAGGCTTACAGATGTTTATCTCGGATTAACAATAAAACTGAAATATTTCAGACAAGTGTTACAATAGAAATAGAAAATTAGCATAAACAAACTGCATTTCAATAGCTTTTCATTTACGTGCCACTGTGCAGTTTAAAGCTCATGGTTCTGCAACTGCCCCTGTTTCCCATATCTGCACATGGAGGTGACCGACCTGTGAGAAAGATGATTAATTCTGGGTGCTCCATGGGCTTATGATTCACATTGGGATAGGACAACAGACATTGTATTCCTCTCCTGTTCCTCTGAGTCTTCCCCCAGGATTTCTCGGAGCTGCTGCAGCAAGAGGGAGTCCCTTTTTCAATGTTGCCAAAGAACAGGAGAGGCAGGGGGCTATTGGTGAAGGGCTGGTATAGATGCATGGTGCTTCTGTGGAGATGGTCCTGGCCTCCCACAGGATACCAGAAATATGCCAACACTGAGGCAGGCTGCACAGCCTATTCTACCCTTAACCAAATGATGTGGGGAAGGAATCCCACAACTGTTATTTCAGAGAGCTCTCAGGGGTATGGTTTCCACAGGAATGAATAATTTATTACCACACATTTAAATATAAACATATGTCATAGCTACATTATAAATAACACCTTTAGTAAAACTGAAAGGATCTTCAAGTGTCTGATGAAGTGAGATTTTCTCCCACGTAAGCTTATCCAATAAATACATTTGTTAGTCTTTACGGCTATGTCTATACTGGCAATTTAAGTCTACTTAAGGAGGCTTAAGTCGACTTAAATTAAGCCACGTCCACACTAGACTTTCATTAAGTCGACTTAAGTTAAATGCTAACCCTTCCTTAGGTCGACCTAAGCCCAGTGTGGACGCATAAGTACACTTTGTTAAGTCAACCTCAGGGCAGTTAGGTCGACTTAACAAAGTGGACTAAGTTGACATAAAGCGTTGCCACTTGTTAGGTCGACTTTAATAAGGTCGATTTTAAGTCAACTTAAAGTCAACCTTATTAAAGTTGACTTAACAAAAGTCGACTTAACTTTTCTAGTATAGACATAGCCTAAGAGTGCGACTAGATTCCTTGTTTGTTTTGCTGAAAGGCTTTTATTTATCCTTTTCTCTATTTATGTGATTTGTTTACCCTTCATATTACAGAATGATGAGGTTTGCATTTTTTATTTCTATTCAGTGTCACTTTCAGTTTTTATACACTGACACAATGCTATGATGTTTCGGTTGCAAATGCTATTGGGGACTATTTAATTTGTCAAAACCAAAACTGTTTCCACTGGAATTTAAATCAAGTCATGGAAACATTTCTATTGGCCTTTTTGTCAAAGTTTATTTTTACCAACTGTAAACTCTGGGTCAGTTTTGATCTCGCAGTATTCCTGTAAAGGGATCTAACAAAAAGCTCATATGATCATATAAACATGGGGCTGGAAGGGATGAAAAGTCATCTAGTTCAGCTCCCAACCCCAATTTAGAAACAAGTATACTTCAACAATCCCTGTTCAGTGTTTGTCTAATCTATTCTTAAAAATTTACAATGACAGGGATTCCACAATCTTTGTTGGAAATCTATTTCAGAACTTAACTATCCGTATAGTTAGAAAGATTTTCCTAATATCTATCTTAATCTCCCTCAGTGCAGATTAAACCAATTACTTCCTGTCCTTCCTTCAGTGGGTATGGAGAACAATTGATCACAGTCCTCTTTATAACAGCCCTTAACATATTGACAGCTATTATCAAGTGCCCCCTCAGTCTTCTTTTCTCAGAACTACACATAGCCAAATCTTTCCTCAGAGGTCAGGCTTTTAAAAACTTTTCTAATTTTTGTTGTTCTTCTCTGGACTCTCTCCATTTTGCCCACATATTTCTTAAAGTGTGACACCCCTGCTGGATACTTAAGCTGAGGTGTCACTCGAACGAGTTGCAGGACAATTATTTCTTCTGTCTTACATACAACACTCCTGTTAATAGAATCCAGAATGATACTAGACCTTTTCACTACGGTTTGCTCATACTCAGTTTGTGATCTACAATAACTCCCAGATCCTTACATTCAGTACAACCGTCTAACTAGGTAGTCCCAATTTTGTAGTTGTATATTTGGTGTTTCTTTCCTAAGTGTAGTACTTTGCATAGCTTTATTGAATATCATTTTGTTGAGTTCATTTTGTTGAATTCTCCAATTTGCCAAGATAGTTTTGAATTCTAATCCTGTTCTCAAAAGTGTTTGCAAACCCTTCCAGCTTGATGTAATCTTCAAATTTTATAAGCATATTCTCCACTTCATTATCCCAGTCATTAATGAAAGTGATGAAAAGTACTAGATCCAGGGCAGACCCAGTGGGACCCTGTTACAGTTGTACTGTAACATGCTGATTCAGATTCATTGAATGGTAACAGATCATATTGTTAATAGCATTTCTGCTGGTTATTGTTCTACTTCAGATTCTGACAAATACAGGTAATGATAATTTCATTTATATTGCTTTCTGACACTTTTGCAGTGTACACATTTTGTATTATATTTTCCTTTGTTTTCTTATTTAAGAACAGAATGAAAGTAACAGGAACATATAATGAAAGACATGTGGCTCATAAAAAAAAGAAACCTATTTTAAACCTTGAGTACCTTAATTTTTTGTTGAAGAGACTTAATTTCCATTTGCAAGTTCTTTGTGATTGTCCGAGCTGCTACAGTCTTTCTATTCTCAGCTGCCAATTGACGACTAAAGATGCTACTGTTCAGCTTCAGCTGCTTTTCTAAGCCCTAGAAACATTATATATTTAATCATGTAGGTATACTCAATGGACCTGCTGAAGAATTTCAATTCACAGCAGGTTTAAAAAATAAGCCAAGTAATATCGTGAAAAATGACACTTCTAATAATCATATTCTACATAAATAAAATCTGAAATTAGAAGTTTGTAATAAAACAAAAATTCAGTTTCTCCATTTACATCTAAAATGAAAAAAGCTGGTTTGAAAACAAAGTTTATCAAACAAAATGAAAACATATATCTATGAAAAATAAGTCACTATACTAAAATCCCTGATTTGTTAATCCAATCAGGCTTTGGGGGGGGAGGGGGGAAGGGGAGGATTATAAGGACTGCTTCTCATTTATACTAATATTACTCTCTGGCAGTGTAAATGAGAATCAGGTCCTGTATCATTTAGAACCCAGAGGATAAACTGTGATGGAAATGCACCGTATAAGTTTCCAAATTTATAAGGTAAGCACCCAATCTTGCAAATACTTCATGAGCAAGACTTTACATTGACTCTCAGTGGGGGAACTATACAAATTAACAGCTTTCAGAATGGCAGCTGAATTCAGTTATTCTTCAGATAGAGTAGATAGTAGTTTCTGAAGGGTAAATGGAAGATTTCACTGTTTTGAGATTTTATTAGAAATTGGAGATTGAGCATTTCCTCATGGAGACAATGAGAGTCAAGAAATATGAGACATTAAAGCAGGGCTTAACAAATCCTGGGCGCCATGGGGCCCAGGAATTTCACTGTAGCGCCTCGCTGTGCTGCGGTGTTTACATGCGGAATGCCCCTGGTACCTAAAAAAAAAAGGCACTGACACCTGAAAGTGGCAGCAGTGGGAGCGTTTTTCAGTGGCAGGGGGGCATTCTGAGGTGCCTATGGGCCACTAGTTATTGGGTTGGCCCCTGGATGTATAGCACATTTGCTGGGGTCTGCATTAAAGGAACTGAATCCTCTTTATTTTCATTCATCCCATGCCTTTATTATACTCTCTCAGCGACATTATTTTTTAACAGTTCTGTAAGACATTACTATTTTTACTACAATATTTGTGTTTGATACTGTTATTAATTCAAGTTCAAATGGCCTGTATCTAGGCTGGAAGTGGTAAAGGTGTGATCCATGAAGGAATTTAGGCACCTAAACTCTAGAGTTAGGCTCCTAAATCTCCATGCGTGGCATCACTGCTTTCCACAAAACTTCCAATTGGCTATTCCTTGTAAGCACCTAAACTCATTTGGCACTTAACTTTCCACTGTAAAAATTCCCTTGGTGCCTAAGTTTTAGACTCTGGGCCATGCCTACTGCTGCCCCGCTCTGGGAGTCCAGATGCCTATCTTTCATATAAGCCCAGAGTGATTAACTGGGGAAAGATAGCCATTTGGCTATTTAAATTGCATATGGGGTGTGATCCCGTAGGTGCCTTCTGAGCATGCATACCAGAATGGGCTCCATTCAAAATCCAGGTGGAGGAGAAAGGAGTGGTGCCCATTTTATAACTTTTAGTCCAGTGGCTAGAGCATTCACCTGCGATATGGGAAATGCAGATTCAACTCTCCCCTTTCTGTCTGAGGGTGGGAAAGCACTTGAGCAGAGGCTCACCTTTGTTTCAGGCAAGTGCTCTAATTATTGAGCTACAGGATATGTGATATGGGGCTTCCTCAATCTGTCCTGCTGAAGCTGTAACCCCAATGGATAAATAATGGAGTGACTGGAGGAAAAGGACTGGACTTGGGCTCTCTTACCTTCTAAGTGAGAGAGAGAGAGAGAATGATTCTATAACCTGGTGGTTAGGGTACCCACTTGGGAGACCCCAGGTCCATTCACTCTTTCATTATGTAGCTCACAGTGGAACAGCTTTGGAGGAGAGATTGACAGAGTCCCATATCAAAATATCCCACTACAGTGGTTAGAGCACAAAGGAAGTGTTCTAACCACAGAGCTAAAGTTGTATGGTGCACATCACCACCTCTTGCTCCTCTGGTGGCCATTTTGTGTGATGCAGGGCAGGTGCACAACTTATTCCTTCAAGAAGAGCCTAGGCCACCTGACATTAGGTGACTGAGTCTTGTTTATGGATCTCTAAACAGACCTAGGTGCCTCTCTGAAGCCTAGATTTAGAAAGGTTGGGGCTCAGCGTACACTCCTTTCATCAGCATCTCCCTTTAACTAGTTTAAATAGCTCCCTGACGAGTGTGCTGACTTTTGCAGCTCACATTCTAAGTTGCACATCTCTCCTCATTCATTGTATAGGAGGCACCAAACTCAGGCTTTCTTGATCACACCGGTTTTTTTATGGGTTTTTTAAGCCCTAAACGTTGGGTATTGTGGTGCTTGGTGTTTCAACCCCCTAAATCCCTGGAAGCACTGCAAAGGCAGTTTTCCCAACCCTTGCAATAAGGAAGGAACTAGCAGTCTCCTACAAGAGAAACGTTAACGAGCTTCAGAAAGAATATACAGCCCTTTCCATTGGAGAAGGGTTGCTGTCATGCAGAGGGGACGGGCATCAAAAATGGGCAAATGGGAGATTTTGTTAGCTCTGAGGAAGGTTTTAAAGGATTGCTACACCCAGGTGGAAATATTGTTATGAAGTTATGAGACAGTTTTTCTTGTATTCTTCCCAATGACTACTCTGCCAATTTTTCTTATTTTACTGAATCTCTATATGATTATTTCTTCATGCTTTTCCACCCTGTATTCTTTATTTCCATCTGCAAGAATATTGCATCCTAACAGGCGTGCTGTCTATTGAAATGTTGGCAACAGTTGGTTTTATTAATTTTGGTCACATACTCTCAGATATCAAAATGATAGACACAATATAAATTAATTAAATATAAACACTGCCAAAAACCTTGAAATAAATAAATAATAGCACTTACGCTGCCACTTTCATACAAGAATTTCAAAACACTTTAGAAATATTCATTAATAAAACCCCATATCACCCTCTTTTAATGCTGTCCATCCTTTTAGCAGATTAATAACCTAAAATTAATTTATTAGCAGATTAATAACCTCAAATAAATTCAATCTTCTGCCTAAAGTTACATATCAACTCAGTGGTAAAACTAAGATTAGGACTCCTAACTCATGCTTAATTCACTAGTCCACAGCTGTTCTATGTTTGACTACATTGGTACTAAGAACTGAATGGAAGACTTGGAGACAGTTATTCAGTAGTTTGTCATATTTTTGAGGTAACAGGACAACCATTAGATTTTTTATTTCCAAGTTTAATTCACTGCTACATTTTTGCAAGATTTTATTAAAGTTACCTATAGTTCATTCATACTATCACTGAAGTTTTGGATTAAAACAAATGGATCTTAATTTTTGTGTTGTTAGCTTGCATTATAAATATTAATTTTATATGCACTGATTAAAAGTCTTGCACTATTCTTTCACAAAAATGTTTCCTATCATAGTTCTAAAAATACAAGGAGATATTGCATATTACCTGTATTCTCTTATCATTGGCTTCCATTTTTTCTGTAAGGATTGATAATCTATGAGTAAGTTCCCCTCTCTCTGCAAGATTCTTGTCTTCTGAAAGTCTCTGCAACGCCTGCAAGGCATCTTTAGTCTTTAACAGCTCTGCTTCAACTTCTCTAAGCTTCCTGGATGTATTTCGCTCTTGCTCCTGAGACTTCCTAAGAAGGCCCCTTAGAGTTCTTACCTCGCTATAGTGTTTTGCTATAATATCGGGCAAGTTATTCTCTGCATTTTCATATTTACCTATTGCTTTCAAGTGGCGAAACTGAAGTTGTTTCAGAAGCTGGTTTTCTAAGTTTGATGCTTCTAGCTTATGCTGGAGGTCAGACAGTTCATTTTTCAGCTCTTTAATTTTGTGAAGTCTTGCGGATAATATACGTTGAGCCATAGCATCTTTTTTCTGGGAAATCATATTCTGATTGCTTAAAAATGAAGTATTCTGGAGTTGCATCTTCTTAGGTGGCAACTTCTTGCCTCCTGCATTCAGACCAAAACAAACCAAAAGTGACTTATATATAATTTAAAGGTACAGAAAGCAAAATCAATCAATATTTTTACTCATAACTAGTTACCCTAAGCTAATGAGAGGATGTACGTATGGCACACTGCCCAGATTTTTATACTAAAATTCCACTGTTCAAATATTTTGTGCTGATACATCTATAGCGGGGGGTGGGGGCAAAACCATGACTCGTGAGCTGCATGAGACTCTTTTACAGTTAAAGTATTGCTCATGGAGCTTCCTATGACCCCCTCCCATTCTCCACCTACTAGACTGGGATGGGGAGCTCAGAATTTCTGCCCTGTGGCAGGATGGTGGGCTAGAAGGCTATGTCTACACTAGAAAAGTTAAATTGACTTTATTAAGTTGACTTAACAAAAGTCGACTTAACGTTTCTAGTGTAGACATAGCCCCTTTCGACCTTATTAAGTCAATTTAACACTTTAAGTCGACTTAATAAGGTGGATTTAGGCGCTAATCCCCATCCACACTGGCTTAAGTCGACCTAATAAAGTCGATTTAAGCGTTAGGTCGGCCTAAAACGAGGTGTTATTAAGTCGACTTAACTTTTCCTTAAGTTGATTTAAGGAAAGCCCAGTGTGGACGCGGAGTAGTTTAGGGCGACTTAAGCCTCCTTAAGTCGACCTAACTTGTAAGTGTAGACGCACCCGATCAGTCTGCCCAGTGGAGAGGGATGGAGGTCCTGGGAGTTAGTAAGTTTGACCAGCCCTGATCTATAGCATGGATTTTTCTTGGAAGGATTTGGCCATCACTAAAGCCAGTTGCGTATGAGTACACTTCCTCATTCTGTTGATCACTATCTTACACCAAGAATCATCTTCACACTACGTAGCCCTAGAACTAATATTCCAGCAGAGAATGTGAGTAAGCAACAGCTTTCTCTAAGAAAAATGACAATGAATGAGCTGGTAGGATGTGCTTACAGAATAGTCTTCCTAACGCCACCTGAAACAAAGTCTGTATCTCAATAATTGATTGAAATCAATGAGTGCTTTGCTGGAGGATTAGGTTGTATGGGCTAAATCCAACTCTCTATGGAAAGACCCCCCCCCCCAATGACTTCAGTGGAGCTGGATGAGGACCTAGATTAGGAAAATTTAATTCATGATGAAGAAGAAAGACAAGAATAATTAACTGTAGCTGCAAAAATTCAGAAAACAAAGTGATGGCAATAGTGCAAATCTGCATCTAGAAATTCTACACATAGCTGTATCATTTTCAAACCAGCTTTTGATTTGAATTAAATAAAAATGAGCTTTTAAGCAAAACTGTAGTGTTATGTAAATTGTTGGGCGTTTAGGATAGTTATCCAGTTTTCCATTCTACCCTGGGCGGCAGGTGTTGTAGGCAAGAGGAGGCTCAGCCACCTCAAAAAGCAAGGCGGGGCCCTACTCTCACACTGCCCTGATGCACCCCTCCTGCTGCATCTCGTTCTTCCCCCCTGGCCTCAGGCCCATGCGCTGATCTTCCTCCTGCCTTTGCTCAGCCTCTCCCCTGAAGTGGGCAGAGGCTGGGGTTAGGGCAGGCTGGCTGCTGGCCTACGGTTCAGGGCAGCTGGGGCCAGCAATTGGGGTGCTTGATGTTCCAGGGCTGGAGCTGCCTGGCTCTGTGGCTGGTCCAGGGCTGGACCTGGATGCATTGGCTGGCAAACCAGGACACCTCAGGCTTCTGCGGTAGGGGACTTGGGGCTCTGACAAAGGAGGGGGGCAGAAGAGGTGGGGCCTTGAGGGAAAGGGGGTTAGTCTCCCTAATGGGAGGCTCAAGTATTCCCATGCATTTTATATAAAGCATTTGCTAAATGCTGATAGTCTGAAATTCTGAGGAAACCACTACTTAGTATCAATGTTCCTTTTTGACATACAGTGGAAAATTAAAAGGGCTGGAACTGTAAGTCTGACTGTTTTCCTGGCTTTTATGCATAAATTCAATTTCCCAGTTGCTACAGTTTTCCAGTCACTTTGTGCACTTGAATGGTAGGAATTAAGGAAATCCATTTCTAGACAAGAAAGTATAAATGTTGATTAGATGGGGGATATTTTCTCTATTGTTTGTGCTTACACAGAAGGAATATATTGTGTATCATATGGACAGTTCGATATTACATTCGCTGACAAATGAGACAGAAATATATCTAAATTAAAAGCTTATTTTTATTTTTTGTGACATATCAAGACAAAAGCTGTCAAGAAGGGAGGATAGTACCAATCTTCAGGTGTATATTATTTGGCTATTGTCAAAAATCTAATTTATTAGTGGGAGAAAACCAACAGTTTTCTTTTTACCTTTTGGCTGAGCATTCTTCTTCTTCTGTAGATTCTTCTCTTTGGTTCCTGACAGTTCTAAATAATTGCTACTGCTGGCCGATTCAGAATAGTCAGTGAGAAAATCATCAGAGTAGTTAACATGAGAACTTTCACTTCCACAGTCTCTACTGCACCTACTGTAATCATTAATTCTGCTACTATGGCTGCTTCTCGTGCTCTTACTGATCCTAGGAGAGTCATTAGTGCCTCTGCTCCTTGTGTAGCTTTCTGACTTACTATCTTCAGGCACTATCATACGGAGGAAACAGTCACCTATGGTAGAGGCCATCGTACCAAGGTTCCATGACCTATCAGGAGTCAGAATGTTTGTCAGGTCATACACATAAACATGAAAAAGCACTGTATTTATTTGCCTGTTCAAAAGTATATTCTCCCCTTAAGTCTATTAGAAACAAGCAATTGGGTGGTTTGGAACAGGGCAATAATTTAGGACTTGTCTTCACTGCAACAATTAGTTCAAATTAGTATTCAGATTAATGTTCTGGAGCTACCCTAGCTCAAGAGTGCTCACACCTCAAAACAAATGCCATCTACCTGCCTCAAAGTGTGAGGGAACTTGATAGGCTTATTCCGAATTATGGGTTATATAGTATGAGCCTTGTAAACCCCCTACCATCACCACCACCACTGGAACCAATTAAATCCATGGTATAAGAGAGTATGTATGATGGATGGGTAGCGCCCCATCCCTATATTTAAAATGTAATAAAAGTTGTGGCCTGCTACATAAAATCCATCAATGTGTCTGTCCTCATTTCACATTTGTGTCCACATCAACCTGAGTTACAGAGTGATTTGATTAGTAGCAGAGAGTGATTGGATTAGCTGCTGCTGAGCTGCTGTAACTGGACCTGTGTTATATTACTATTGCATTTTTAGTTCAAGCATTAGCAGCACTGGAGCCTTAGCCTCCCCAGGGCATGTCTAGCCTGTATCTGGGAGCAAACCTCTCAGCCTAGGTCTGCAGACTCAGTGGCTATTTCCACACTACAAAAGTTAAGTCAACTTTTGTTAAGTCGACTTAAAGTCGACCTTATTAAGTCAACTTAACAAAGGTCGACTTTTGTAGTGTAGACATAAACCCCTTTCGACCTTATTAAGTTGACTTTACACTTTAAGTCACGGGTGTCAAACTTAAGGCCCACAGGCCGGATCCGGCCCACCAAGGGCTCTTATCCGGCCCGCAGAGCCCTGCACAGCTCTCCGACACCAAAAGTGTCAGGCACCGGTAAAGTGCCTGCAATTTTACTTTTTCTCAGCAGAGGGTGCTCCTCCACTATAGAAATACATTGGAGGTGCGCTCTCTGGTGGCGAAAAGTTAAAACTGCAGGCGCCTTTACCCGCAGCTTGCAGATTCCGGGGGCTGTGAGCAGTGTTTTTTTTCAGTGGGGTGGGGTGTGGGGGGGTTCCCTAGCTGGGCGCCTTACTTTGAGGCTGGGTACCTAGCAGGGCAAAAATTTTATTGATACCTGGTCAGGGCTTTTTAAAATCTGCCACCCTGCACACCCAGGCAGTGGCCCAGGACGGGGAATGGCCTGGCCAGAGAACTGACTCCAGGGGTTGGACTGAGCCCCTTTGAGCCAGGTAAGTGGGAGAGAGGGCCTGGGGAGCCGGCTCCATGGGGCGGGGGGGCTGGGGAAGGGGTTAGGGAAGTGGCACAGGAACAGGGAAGGGAACGGGCAGTGCAGCAAAGGGGAAGAAGTTGGGGAGCCCGTGCAGTAAAGAGGAGCCTGCAGGGCAGGGGAAAGGGAAGGTGTCAGAAAACCTGTGGGTATGGAGAAGGGAAAGAGGAGCCCACACTGTCCCAAGCACAGCAGGGGAAGAGGTCAGGGACCCCATGTGGTACTGTGCTGGTAAGGGGTCAGGAAGTCTACCTGGACATACCTCAGCCCCCGGATGGTCCTGACTTCCAGTGTGGCCCCCGACACTGAATGAGTTTGACACCCCGCTTTAAGTCGACTTAATAAGGTGGATTTAGGTGCTGATCTCTGTCCACACTGGCTTAAGTTGACCTAATAAGGTCGACTTAAGCGTTAATACATATCATATTACTTATTGGAGGTACTAGGGGCTAGCACAACAGACTGAGTTACACTCATCCGTGGTGGCATTTTTAAATTATGATTCTTGGAAAGACTGCTTCCTGGCCGGGGGGGGGGGGAGCGGGGGGGATTGCTCACTCATCCTATTGCCATCCTATGTAACCCGTCTGGGGGAATTCCCACCTCTCTTGGCCCACAAGGAACAGCCAGGCATGGGAGCAGATGGCCGGGAGGAGTGGCAGAGGCAGCACTCTGGCCCAGTGATTCTGTGCCACTGAAGTGGTGCCCGAGGGCCCAGTGCTAGGCAAGGATCTGCCCTAGGACACGGGTCACCAGCTCTCCTTCAACACGATTTGGCCCCGGGCTTCCAGCAAAGACAGCGGGGCCGTGGGTTGAAGACAGGGGCCCGGCCCCGGCCAGCTCTGGCCCCGCCCCGCCCCAGGCAGTCGGGCCAGTCCGAGACCCCCCGGGACGGGAGGAGCCACAAGCTCTGCAAGGGGTGGAGGCTGGATGGGCACCTCGCTTGGCCGCCCCCAGAGCTCCTGTGCCTCCCCCAGCCCGTTCGCGTTACCTGGCTCCCTCCGCTGTCCTCGCGGGAGAAGCAGCTGTTTTCTTTTCCTTGTTGCCGTGGGAACCGGGAAACTCCGGCGCTGTGCATCCTGGGGCTTGTAGTTCAGTTACGGGGTGTGTATGGGGGGGGGTGCGCGCGCTCGTCCTCGGGGGGGAGGGAGCAGGGCCATAGGGGGTTGCATCTCCAGCCACTTTCCTTTCTTGTTTTTTCTCGGTCCGTCCTTCTACGGTCTCTCCTCTCCCTCTTCTAAGCCTATTAGTTGTCAGAAATAAAAGTGTTTTGCTGTATTTGTCTTGCCCCCCCCCCCCATAGCAATTTCTGGAGCCCCCGATATCCACCCACAGAGGGTTAAAAAAGGTGGGGGAGGCCCCCCGATTTATTTGGTAATCAGATGCAGTAATGGCTTGCGTTGCCCTCTTCATCGGATCCACATTAATAACCCCGGATGCCTACTGACACCTTAGAGATACACTAGGCTCTCTTCTCTCTGTAATCCCAGCAGTGCCATTAGGCTGTAGGGATCCTATATAGCTGAAGGGCTAAAGAGCTCTTTGAAACACACACAGCAAAATCCTTCACCTGCTAGACCCCCAAAAGAAGAGAGATGTAACACACTCAGCCTTATTTTCAAACTCCAAAGGAAGAAGAGTGTTGGGTGAAATAAAATTAATTGAGCGTATTTGGGTAAAATATACTCATACTAATGTAAAAACCTTCTGAAAAATAAACAACCCCATAATTATAAACAACTGAAGCAATTTTCTTCATACCTGGCAGTAGAAAGATTTGTTCTCCACTGCAGAAACTTTGCATGTGAAACTTTAAATCAATAGAAATTTGGGCAGATCCTGTTAAATGGGTGTTACAGGTGCAAAAAGTGGCTACAGGAGATGGCTCTTTTATAGCTGGGTAATAAAAGGGGATAAAGAACAGTTCATTATTTTTGTCTCAGTCCTTCATGCCGTACAGGCCTTATTCTGTAAATATTTACTGTTGTGTGTAATATATTTATTAATAGCATGACTACTCATGGTAGTCGGCACTATGCCTTGCAGAAAATGATTACAGGATTAAACCCTTCATTAGTAATTCTGCAAAGCATTTTGAAGACTGTAAACGATGCTATACAAATCAACAAATCATAGTAATAGTTCCAAACTGGCTAAAAATGTGGCTAGTGGTTTTTTAAATTATTTTTTATAAATAAAATAAATGCAAAGAGGTAAATGCCATAGAGCTTCTATGTGCTGCCAAATATTATATATTTTTCAGGATATCCAATAGAATTATGCAATTACATAACTTTACAGCTTGTCAGAGCTGCAAGACCAGACAGTACAAATTCGACAATATTACAAGGACATAAAATATTAGGGTGGAGTTAACAATAAAAGAAAAGACATATACAAATAGCCAAGAAAAGAGGATTGAGAAGGAGGGGCCAGAAGAAATGAAAAATCAGAGAAGTCAGGAGCAATGAAAGTCTAGTATTATTTGAGCTATCTCAGCATTCTTTATTCAAATTTATCAAGAAACAGGGTTCAAGTTTCTTTGAATTGATATAATTGCTCTCCACTAAAATATTTTTGTTGAATTTAACAAAAATATAGGATCTTGAGTAAACAAGTTTTATTATGAAGTATCTCTTTTTGACATAGTTTATTGGGGGTTTTTTTGTTAGAAAAATTGTCCGTGAAAGTTATTTAACACTATCATCTCTACTTGTAGGATTGCTCTTTGCCTCCTTATTGGAGAAGCATGGGACAGAGAACTTTGTAAGGTGTCCATTCTGTTTTCTTTTTCAATCAATTTCTACTGGATTCCATTTACATAAAGATCAAAATAATTTTTCAGACAACAGAGCAATGTATCTTTAAAATTATATAATGGTCCAAACAGGCAGTAAGTCATTTGCCAAGTGTAGTGCTAACTGGCTGTGGTATAACTCTGTTGGAATCAATGGTAGTTAGTACTATGTTCAGTATTATTTTCAGGTTTGGGGCCTGAAGCTTTGGATCTTAAAGCTAAACAGTTTAAAATGCTGTACGGATTGAAGTCTAAATTCCTGAGGCCTAATTCATCTAGGCATCTCAGTTCCATTGAAATCAATGGCATTCATCCTAATTACACCAGAGGTGAATTTGGCCTTTACTATTTAAAAAGAAGGTGATAATATTTTACATTCCTAAAACCCCTTTAATTCTGAAAGATCCTCAAAAGCTGAACAATATGTGCATACAGCACCACTGACGTACAGCAACCTATGTGATGGAAAGCAGAAGTCAGATTTTGGTGACCAGATAGCAAGTGTGAAAAATCAGGACGGGGTGGGAAGTAATAGACACCTATATAAGACAAAGCCCCGAATATTGGGACTGTCCTTCTAAAATCAGGCCATCCAGTCACTCTAAGTCAGATGGAAAAAACAGTGCCCTGCACTACTCAGAAGAGAGAACATTTTCACAGGGAAATCTGGCCCCAGCGCTTACAAAAAGGAATGTGGGATCTTCATTGGCCACACAGAATACAGAAAACTTTTTAAACTTATTTTTTAAGATCTGATGTATGGGATCATTGACATGCCTCCCCCATTATCTTCCCAACACCTCCACCTCCATATTAACCCACAACAATCACCTAACATATATTTCAAAGAAAAAATTGAGCCATAAAGTTTGTATCCTGATCTGAATTTCAGCAAAGCTCAGAATGTTTGGAACTCTGACTTTATTTCAAGATGATCTCAGAATTGTTGTTTCCAAATTGTTTTGTTTTTAAAGGCTGAATTTGTGGCTGTTACTCTGCAGACGAGCATCAAACGGAGGCTCCTTGTTTTAGTCAGAGAGTGGGTGTGAACTCTTCAACACAGGGATTATCATAAAAGTGCTGACATCCCTTTCAACTTTGGCTTGCAGCATTGTGAACCATAGCAACATGCTTTCCCTTCTTGCTCCCTCCCTACTAGCATTTCCCTGGCCCTGTCTGATTGGTGCAGTGCTTTCCCTTGCCTTTTATGGACTGTCACCAGTCAGTCTAAAGTGAACAGCCTTGGGGCAGGTGCAAATCCCTCCGCTACAGATACTTTTTCTAACCAATCCTCTAAGCTTCCAAAATACCTAAGAGCCAATGCAATTGGAGAGGGTAAGAATGCAAGTGGGTGGGAGAATCTAAAATCAACACGTTAGATTGATGTGGAGGGGAGATTCATTTAGGATTCTGGCTGCCCTGGGAGCTGCTGCACGTCAGGCACACTCTCAGGCTCTGGTGACTTGTAGATAACAGGGTTGTTCTGCTGGTTCCCTCTTATAACGGTCAAAATGGTGATCAAAGTCTTTGTAGCCACATCCTCTGGGTCTACAGCGGTAGGTGACTCATATAATGTGTTTCATCCCTACCTTCTCTCCACAAGGATCAGATTTTTTGTGAATTAACTTCTCTCTAAGTAAGGGATGTGTATATAGTAGTTGGTTCTGAATGTGAGAGAAACAGTGAGATATCTTTAGTCTAGTGCCTAATAGTTAATTCTTGCAAGCTCCTCCACATGGAGAATTACAGATAGCAAATGTGCTTTGTGCCTATTTAAATTATAATTACAATTAATATATTTGTTTAAATATCATTTCAATTAATGGACTGATTCCCTTGAAAAATATATATATATATTTTTTCTCTATATATAAAGAATATATTTAGTAGATGTTTACAAAATAGGTTATTTTGTTTTCCTAAAGATGTTGAGCTAGGTTGTTTGCAGTAGAAATTACACATATATATTTTTGATAAATACTTTATGTCTCTGTTAGGGTTTAATGCTATTGCATAGGTGATGTTATTTCCAGGAAAAAGCTAGATTCAAAGTAAGCCAAATAAAATTATGCAGAGTAAATTTGTTCCCAATTATCCTCTCCCCACCCTTTTTGTCTTTTGTCTGTTGAAAGTCTATACTGTGGTTTAAGTTTTGAATCTTGTGGCTGTAGTTGTCAGCACAATATGTTGGCTGAAGTGAAGGACATGTGAACAGAAGAGAGAGCTGGAAATCCAGGGGAGGTGGGAACGGGGCAGGACTATTTCCTTTTATAACCAGTTCCCAGAGGAGCTCAGATTGCAGCTCTGTCTCAGCAATCGCTCAGTCATGGTGACACACTACTAAGCAAACTGGCATGCGCATGACTGTAACTGCATCTCCAGCTCTCTGACACCAACATCACCTTCTTAAGAAACTTCCAGAGCAGAAGAGAGAAAAAATACTGGAAAAGCCACCCTTCTCTGAAAGAGTCACTCGTCCCTAGCAACTAAATTGGATGAATCCCACTAATACTTAAAGTGGATCATAACAAAGAAATGGCAAACATCTTACTAACTTTGCTTAACACTGAGCTTTTCAGCTTGAAATACCTTTATTGTAGACATTTTAGATACCTTTTACCAACCTTTTATTTTTTTGTATATAAAAAACCTGAGATGTAAGGTCTGAGAACAGTGATAAGGAAAACAAACAAGGAGTCTTGTGGTATTTTTATAGACTAACAAATTTATTTATTGCATGAGCTTTTGTTGGAGAAATCCCACTTCATCAGATGCTTGAAGATGGAGAGCAAGCGTCTGACAAAGTGAAATTTCTCCCACAACAACACCCCCTTCTTGGGGTCAGGTAATCGTCCATGCCTCGCAATGGGCATGATCTTTCCCTCTTGAGCCAAAGTGCTACAGATGCTTAACTAGACCATTTTTCTTGTATACATGCCTTCACTGGGTCTGTAAACAAAGCTCAGTTTGTCTGTCTCTATTCAAATCATATGAGGTACGTTTGGGGACATGACCTGGCAGAGTTTTATATCTGTAAACATGTATGATGTTGCAGGAAACATACTACCATAACAATAATTTAGAGCATGCCATGAGCATTCCAGAAACATCTGACATGGCATACTTTGCCTTAGACCTCACACAGTTACTCTGTAAGGATGAACAGGAAAGCTACACAGATCAGAATACAAGGGTGCAGCATGTCACATCATGCATTAATTAAGTCCCAGTTAATCCTTGTTTTACATCAGTCTTGTACAGTCCTCCTCTCAATTTTATCAGTTCAGAATTCAGATTTTACTGGTAGGACTGATACAGTCTTCAGTTTGCCTATTTGCAGTAACGATCAAATGTATATTATTTTGAAATAGAATAAGAGCCTGATTGGCCCAAACTCAACTGGTGTAAGTCTGCATAGCACATTTGTTGTATGCAATGCTGTAGTAGCCATTTTGGTCTCAGGATATTACAGTGACGAGGTGGGTGAGGTAATTTCTTTTACTGCATTAACTCTGTCAGTGAGGGTGAGGGACAAACTTTAGAGCTGCCGAGATCTTTTCATCAGGTCTAGGAAAGGTAAGGCCTTGTCTATGCTAGAAAGGTTTGTTGACTGTAGTTACATCGGTGCTCAAAAAGCACTGTAATTACAGGGCTTGTACCCATCCACACAGCATTCATTGTATCGCCAAAGTGCATCCACACTTGGTGCGCTAGCATTGACAGTCAAAGCAGTGCACTCTAGGTAGCTATTCCACTGTGCAATTCTCCACCTTGTGCCACTAGTAGCTGTGGAAAGGCATAGAGGATCACAGTGCATCATGGATGTGTGCTCAATGTCCCATGATGCATTGATTTCTGTCCCATCATTCTTTGCATTCTCAAATACATTTCACAGCATTTTTCAATGTCCCCCCATTTCCTGAGTGTCTGCCATCTGTATTAGTGTTCTGAACACATTGCGGTTGGTTGCTCAAGAATCTGAGGCACCTGACCTGCTGCGTACCACGCAAACAAACAGCACCAGATTACTGTTTTGCATTCATGGAGCATCTGCACACAGGACCATTAACCGCATTCTTCTATGAAGGACTGTGACTCTGGGAAATGGTCATGAAACTGGATGGCTTCATGGCACTGGAATTCCCTAAGTATGACAGGGCATGCACATCCCAGTTTTGGCCCCGGACCATCTTGCGACCAAGTGCATCAATAGAAAGTGGTACTTATCTAAGGTACTGCATATGTTTGTGGAACACCATGGGCATTTCACTGATATCAGCACAGGTTGGTTGCATCATGGAACACCCCTGGAACACTGACCTGTACAAGCAGGGACTTTCTTTCCAGACTAAAAGATTTCAATGGGTGATGTTCAGATGCCCACAGTGATCCTGGGAGACCCAGCCTACCCATGAATGCCACGGCTCATGATGCCTTACACGGGCAACCTGGATAACGGCAAGGAGCACTTCAATTATAGGCTAAGCAGCTTCCGAATGACCATTGAATGTGCGTTTAGCAGAAATGCTCGCTTGAGATGTGTTTATGGCAGGCTAGACCTAAATAAGGATGATATTCCCATGGTTATCACTGCCTGCTGTGTGTTCCTTAATTTATGTAATGCTAGGTGTGAAACATTTGCCCTTGGGTGGACCGCAGAGTCAGATTGCCTTGCATTTGAATATGAACAGATGCTAGTGGTGTTAGAGGGGCACAATGGGGGGCCATTCAGATCAGGGAGGCATTGAGGGCCCATTTTGAGAATGAGAACCATGTTTTTGTGAATAGCGCTGTGCCATGCTGTGACTCCTATCCAGCTTGAGCTGTGTATCGGTGCCAGGTGAAAATGCTGTGTGCCACACAGAAATAAAGAGTGATTAATGTTCTCACAGCTTGTCTTCATTAAAAGAAAATGGTTTACAACAGAAACAAAGCACCAGGCTGGAGAGGAGAAAGCAACATGAGGTAGTGTGAGCTATGATAGCTGGGTGTAAGTCTTGCTGTTGCTCTCATAGCTGTCTGAAGGGGTGGAGTGTAAGGAGTAATAAGGCAGATTGGGAGTTTAAGTAGGAATGTGTGGAGGACTTAAGGGAGTGCATAGAAAGCAGTTCTGTAGTGACTGCAAGGGGTGTGAGCGTACATGAACCTGTCTCCAATGGTAAAGTTGTCTTTTACAGCTTGGTCTGCTCCCCCATGGCCTTGATCGTGCATGCATGACTTGCTAGTCTACTGGGATGACAAGTTCCAATGGGGTAACTGTGTTAGTCTAGTTCAGTAAAACAAACAGAGTCCTGTGGCACTTTCAAAGACTAACTCATTTATTTACCACATGAGCTTTCGTGGGAGAAAATCCCACTTTGTCAGACGCTTGAAGGTGGAAAAGTACAGATGAACGGGAGGAAAATAAATGCAGGAAAGTGTAAGTCATAGGATCAGGTCAGACTGTTACAGCAAATCAATGCAGATCTCATTTGGATCTGAATTTGACCGTATTTTCAAAAATGAGTACAGTGAGCCTGATTACATTTTGATGACATAGACCAGATCCTCAGTTGGTGAAAATCAGGAAAGCTCTGAAATGAAATATATTGTATATATTTTTCCCTTACTAAATTTGTATATATTTTAAATAACTACTCTTTTACTGTTGATTTCCTTATAGTAGCATTTAGTTTACATAGATCGATTCATTAAGAGAAGATGAAGATTAACACTTATTTTAGCATACAGATTTAACTGATGGTTGGCTTTAAAAAGTCAATATAATTGAAGTAATTTCCTGTTTAGTAAGGTGTTTAGAAATCAAATAAGCCAACACATTTTCTTAAGAAGTACACTATCATAAATCAGAAGAGGAGGTTTTATTCTGAAGGAGGCAGAATACCATACCTCCTCTGATGTTTATGGTTAGGACACTTCAGAAATCTTTTTTACGTCACTTTTTCTAAGCCCTTGTTATATCTGACCCTTTTATATGTTCACTTGCCCTTTAAGAATTAATTTGTAATGAAGAAAACAGATGAATCAATGCACTTGGAAGTGCTCCATGTGCCTACAGCCGGCCAGTGACTTCAGTGGGAACTCCACAGGCACAGTGCTTGTGGAATTGGGCCCATATTTCACGTATTCTCGGTAAAACCACAATTTCCCTTCATAATAAGAGTGTTACAGTGGATCTCTTTGGTCCCACAGAAAGGGTTTTACCACCTGTTTTATGTAGCACTGTTCTCCCTCTGCTCTGGACATGGCAGCAGGGATCAATGGGTAATGAGTGTGCTAGAAGAAGGGGGCTGGGGAAAGGCACTTTGGTTCCTCCAAGTCCTCTGGAAAAGTAGGAGAAAAAGATAATTGACACTGCATTAGTACTTTTGTAGCTGCTTCCTGGAAACATTCCCAACCCCACTAAACAAATGAGCCAGATTTATTAGATTTTTTAAAGCATTATTCCTGTTTCTCGAGTACATTTAAGTAGCTTTGTGACTCTGCGTTGTATTTCATAAAATGTAGACTGTAGAGTCAAGTTTGTAATTCTTGCTGATCCCAGTAAAAATTGTGTGCTTCTGGTAATAGGAGTGCAGGGGGTGCTGCTGTACCCTTGGTTCATAGTGGTTTTCAGTATATCCAGGGTTTTACAGTTTGGTTCAATGGCTCTCAGCATCCCCACTATAAAAACTCTTCCAGCATCACTAATGGTATGTGTTAATGTTTGGATTGGATATTGTATATAGCTGTCTGTTGTGGGGGAGGGGAGAGGAAAGAGGTCACAGAGCAGGCTCCTAGCCAGCTGAGGGCAAGTGAGTGACTGTGTGTTTGAAGTACTGAGCCCTTAGACTTCAGTTTTACAATAACTTGTCCATTCAGCAGTCCTGTGTAAAATACATAATAACTGCATTCTATGACTTTGAGCTACATGCCAGCCAGAGCATTAGTAACTAGGAGGGATGGGGTGGATGAATTTGGCCATATGTAGACGTGAGATCATATTGCAAACAGAGAAACAGGATAGCAACTCTTACCATACCGAGCCACAACAGAAGCAGCAATGTAATAAACATAAATAATTCTCTGTCAGCCCATCAGGAACAGCTTGTTTTTATAGTGTCAGAAACAGAGAACTGCATCAGCTTTGTCTGCCAACTTTAATGTTGCCATAAAATTTGCTGGCCAGATATCTCTGCTACTGCTCAATATCTATGGACAATTGCTCAGTGGGCAAGCATTGGATGCTAGGGATATAGATGAAAATATTTTAGTCCACAATCGATTAAACTATTACAGATGACCAGGATGAAACAGCATTACTCACTCAAATTTGGTCCAGCCACCTACCTATTAGGGGATTGGGCCAAAACAGAGAGATGCTGTGATCCCATGCACTAGGGTGAGGTTGCAATGCCCAGAATGGGGAGCCAAGCTCAGCCAGGCCCACAGACTAGAAATCACTTCAACTGGACCGAAGAGCACTATTGGGGGATGGTCAAAGCAGAACTGTCCTGTGAAACAGGTCCCTCACCAAAGGCTGTTATGTAAGTTAAGTTGTCATGGGATAAAAGGGAAGGTCCTTTCATGGATTGAGAACTGGTTAAAAGACAGGGAACAAAGGGTAGGAGTAAATGGTAAATTCTCAGATTGGAAAAGGGTAGCTAGTGGTGTTCCCCAAGGGTCGGTCCTAGGACCAGTCCTATTCAATTTATTCATAAATGATCTGGAGAAAGGGGTAAATAGTGAGGTAGCTAAGTTTGCAGACGATACTAAACTACTCAAGATAGTCAAGACCAAAGCAGATTGTGAAGAACTTCAAAAAGATCTCACAAAACTAAGTGATTGGGCATCCAAATGGCAAATGAAATTTAATGTGGATAAGTGTAAAGTAATGCACATTGGAAAAAATAACCCCAACTATACCTATAATATGATGGGGGCTAATTTGGCTACAACGAGTCAAGAAAAAGATCTTGGAGTCATTGTGGATAGTTCTCTGAAGATGTCCGTACAGTGTGCGGAGGCGGTCAAAAAAGCAAACAGGATGTTAGGGATCATTAAAAAGGGGATAGAAAATAAGACTGCAAATGTATTATTGCCCTTATATAAATCCATGGTACGCCCACATCTCGAATACTGTGTACAGATGTGGTCTCCTCGTCTCAAAAAAGATATTCTAGCACTAGAAAAGGTTCAGAAAAGGGCAACTAAAATGATTAGGGGTTTGGAGAGTGCCTCGTATGAGGAACGATTGAAAAGGCTGGGCCTCTTCAGCTTGGAAAAGAGGAGACTGAGGGGGGACATGATAGAAGTATATAAAATTATGACTGATGTGGAAAAAGTGGACAAGGAAAAGTTGTTTAAATACTCCCATAATACAAGAACCAGGGGTCACCAAATGAAACTGATAGGTAGCAGGTTCAAAACAAATAAAAGGAAGTTCTTCTTCACACAACGCACAGTCAACTTGTGGAACTCCTTACCTGAGGAGGTTGTGAAGGCTGGGACTATAACAATATTTAAAAGGGAACTGGATAAGTTCATGGTGGCTAAGTCCATAAATGGCTATTAGCCAGAAAGGGGTTAAGAATGGTGTCCCTAGCCTCTGTTTATCAGAGGATGGAGACGGATGGCAGGAGAGTGATCACTTGATCATTGCCTGTTAGGTTCACTCCCTCTGGGGCACCTGGGCACTGGCCACTGTCGGTAGACAGATACTGGGCTAGATGGACCTCTGGTCTGACCCAGTACGGCCTTTCTTATGTTCTTATGTAAACCTGGGACTGTTGGGGAGGTATGCATAAGATGAGTTCCTGTGGGCCACACCTCAGTTACATCTTCAGATTGATATATTCAAAGTTTCCATGGAGTCCATCTCTGGCACAAAGAGAAGGCATCCTGTATGGTTGATTCATCTGTACCATCTCCTCACTCACACAGAAGTGAACGGGACCTCAGAAATGTACACAAATGCATGGGGCCTCTACAAAGATATACATTTCATCCTTTGAATGCATGGAAGAGCAGTGTCCAGAGTGTCTGAACAGAACACAAGAATGAGAAGTTCATCAAATCCCCCGTAATGTATTCTTCTTTCCACTCCCTCCCTCATCTCTGACTCTCTACCCACAAATCCCCATCTCATGCTGCTTGCCCCTCAGGCTGCTCCTCAATGGACTGCAGGAACCCAAGAGTTGAACAAGGGACAGGAGGAAAGTAGCTTTTGTTCCACAAATGCTTGTCTAGTCCCTGTTCCATCTGAGAAACAAGAGTGGGAAAGGTGTGGATTCTGGCTTGCACTGGTGATGGGGGGAGGGCGGAGGTGGATCGTTTATCTTAATCTGTACAGATAACAAAATGGCGAGCTATATGTGAGCAGCATGTATTATATTATCATTACTGTATTCAAGTAGGGCCTTAGTTATCCCCATTTCATAGCTGAGTCACAGAGTTGTTAAATATTACACGTGCAGGAACTATTTCATTATCTAGGTACACAGTGCCTAGCACGGGGGAGGGGCCTGATTGGGGTATCTACATGTTACTGCCATACAAACAATACATAGCAAATTTGGAGCAGAGATGAGAACAGAACTTCTATTTACTGATTTCCATATTTTGTTTCCTAGCACTGTATAACTATTCTGATACTTTATATGCCTTCAGCCCATGTATTGATACTAAAGCACAGGCCAAAGATTTTATTCAGAACTGTTCTGAACAAATAACAATAGACTTTTACAGTTACTTTTTAAACTGTGAAGCTGCTTCTGACCTGAGATAATATTAATGTGAGTTACTTCTTTTATAACTACCTGTAATTAAATAATGTAAAATACAGTATTGACAACCCCAAGCATTCAAAAATCATGAGTCAGGCCTGCCACAAAGCACAATACTGGCTTAAAAATCACCAGAGATTAAAAAGTAATAAATATTGGAATCCTTTTTATTTATTTATTTTTTTGCCCTCTGGTTTCCTTTTTAAATGTCTCTGTATTTGTTTTACACTCTGTCCTAATATTGTTTGAGCTGAATGTTCAAGCACACTATATCTATATGAGTCTATAATTAGGCAGACCTTGTTCATCCATGACTAATTAAAGCCATAAACTAGGAAATGCTGGGTTTGGATTTCAACTGTTGTTCCTCTTCTCACAGTTCTTGGAGAACTAGGTGATATTACCCTGCATACCATGTGTGCTTAAATTCCTGATGATGGGCTAACGCTGGAATTAAAGCTGTCAACACTGTTTACTGGCTTTTGTAGCATGAGATATAATTATAGTATTGTTTAAATACCTATTCTGTGTATGATTTATACAGATGTTATCTTGTTACTTCCTTCTGATGTGATGCCCTTGTGAGTGCCAAAGGCAACCTGTCTTGTCATCAGAAAGTTTCTTTAAAAGAACTGTGCAGTTAAATGGCCTTTTAAAAAATGATCTCCTTTAAAAAAAACCCAAAACACCTCTTAGGACTGGTCTAGGTCTTTGCAAGGCAGTTTACCTTGACCATGCTGTGGATGTCTGCACTTCAGTTTTGTTCCCTCTGATGTAACTGGCCTGGTACGCCAACAAACATCTCCTCGAGCAGCGTAATGCAGTTAGGTCAACGCAGTGTCGGTGTAGACACTGTGGGTATGTCTACACTAGAAAAGCTAAGTCGACTCTCTTAAGTTGACTTAACAAGGTTGACTTAAGTTGATTTAAAGTCGACCTTGTTAAGTTGACTTAGAGAGTCTACACTAGAAACTTAAGTCACCTGCCTGTGTCCACACAGGCAGGTGTTAGATTGATGTAGAGCTGCAGCTCCGAAGGGAGCTGCAGCCGGCAAGCAGGGCTTGCATGGCTCCCTTCTCCCTCGCCCATCCCCCGGCCAATTAGGTTGACTTAGGGCTTTAAGTCGACTTAGAGCATCTGCACCACCTTTAAGTCGACTTAATAAGGTCGACTTAGGCCTTAAGACGACCTAACGAGCGGGAGTTATTAAGTCAACTTAAGGAAGCGCTTAAGTCGACTTAGTGAAAGCCAGGTTTGTACGTGGCGTTCTGTAGGTCGACTTAAGCATCCTTAAGTCAACCTACGTTGCAAGTGTAGACATACCCTGTGTTAGTTACATCAGCTGTTACTGCTTCCAAGAGCTGTCCTATAATGCCTCAGTCTGACCACTGTGGTCACTGTTGTGAACTCCACTGCCCACGGGCCAAGTGGATAGGCACCCACCCTTCACCTTTAAAGGGCTGCACATTTTTGAAATTCCTTTCCTAGCAGAACAAACAAGGAGTCCTGTGGCACTTTTAAAGACTAACAAATTTATTTATTGCATGAGCTTTCATGGGAGAAAATCCCACTTTGTCAGACGCTTTGAAGATGGGTTACATCTTCAAAGCATCTGACTAAGTGGGATTTTCTCCCACAAAAACTCATGTGATAAATAAATGTATTAGTCGTTAAAAGTGCCACAGGACTCCTTGTTTCTTTGGCTGACCTAGACTAACATGGCTACCCCTTGGGAACTTTCCTAGCAGCTCTCCTTTGTTCTGTGCAACTGGCCAGCTGATCATGTTGTAGATGCACTCCTGCCTGCAGTACACAGGAGGTGTTGGATCTCCTGGGTCTGTGAGGAAAAGAGGCTGTGCAGGCAGAGCTGTAATCCAGCTGTAGAAACATCCACCTCTATGACCAGATTGCTCAGGGGATACTGGAAAAGGGCTTACAACTGGGACAAACAGCAGTGGCATGTGAAAGCCAAGGAGCTGTGGCAGACGTATCAGAAGGCCAGGCAGGCCAACAATCAATCTAGTGAGGAACTGCAGACCCATCGCTTTTATAAAGAACTGCATGTCATCCTTGGAGGAGCCACCACCCCCTGCTCCAAGAGCCCTGTGGGTACATCTGAGGAGCTTGTGTCACAGGTCCCACCATCAGTAAAGAGGAGGAGGAGGAAGTGGACAAGAAGGAGGCATACAGGGAACAGATGAACAGGGGATTCAGCTGTGCAACAAGCCAAGGCATTTTTTGACTCCACTACAGTCCAGCCAGTCTCCAACAGTCAAGCATGAGCAAGCCTGATGCAGGGGAAGGAACCTCTCGTAAGTGTGCGGTTTGTTTTGAAACTGCTGGGATAGAACCCCCAAAGTAGCAGGCCACATCTGTTGTTTTACTCTTTTTTTTCTTGTGCTAGAAGAGGTAGTGAAACAACCAAAAGAGGTAGAATTACTATCTGCTTTTCATTCCCTTCTAGAGTTAAGACGAGGGGCCATGTAGAGCAGTTTGTTTATGTGCCCTGGAATGTCCTGTGAATCCTCTAGAGAGATCTCAATGAAATCAAAGTGGAAATACTCTGAAATCCCCCATGTCCAAGTTTTCTGGGGAAGGCTGCCTTATTTTTCCCACTGTGGTAGTACACTTTCCCACACCACTCAGCGATTACTTCAGATGGCACCATTGCAGCCCACAGGCTAGCAGCTTATGGGCCTGGGCAGCATTGGGACACTAGCACCAGCTGTGGTCTCTATGCCTCTGTTACCCTCAAGAGTGAGTTATCAGCTAAAATCACCATTGCTTGTAGAAAATGGTGCCAGTATTCCATTCCAGAGCCCTATACACATATAACCATGCCTGGGAGCTGTCTCTTACTATCCCTCATTTCCCCAACTGCTCCTCCTGCCTGAGCTCCCCAGGTCATATTTGTCATGGCTCTATTGGTCCCAAGAAGGAAATGAGAATGTAGTGCCTACAACTTGTGGGGATCAAGGGGAGTGTGCTTAGTATCTTAAGTTTTGATTTCTGTGTGAAAACACTGACTATGGTACCTCTGTTTTCTATCTGCAGCTGCTACTTTTGTGGCCTTGAGGGTCTCCCCCTCCACACCCGTGGAATGCCTGAGCCACATAAGGAGGAGAAAGAAGAGGGCTTGTGATGATATAGTGCATGAGATTCTGCAAGCCTGTGCTGCATCGGTGAATGACCGGGGCCTGGAGGAAGATCCTTGCAGACAGCATGGAGAATGAGTGGAGAGGAGAAGGGTGTAAGAATCCAAGCAGGAAAAGGAGAGGGAGATGCTCCAAGATATAATGGGGCTTCTGAGGCAGCAAAGAAAGATGTTGAAGACTCTGCTAGACCTACAGGTCCAAGAATCCAGTGCTTGCCTCCCACTTCAGCCCATAGACAACACAATGTCAAGACCTCCCTGCATCCCTCCCCCCAACATTGCACGTGAGAGCAGGGGCTGCTGCACTGCCCCTCCCACTCCACCCCGGGGACATTGAAGACAAACGCAGGGCCACATGCGACAACCATGTCATTCATCGGTCAGTGATGTTTACCTGAAATGGAAATGAGCATTCTTTCCCCTTCATACGTTCTGTTCCTTAATTTATTAACTTGTACATGTTTTTTTATTTGCTTGGTTACAGAATAAAATTCTATTTTTGGAACATAATTCACCTTTATTAATTCACAATAAAGGGCAGACAGCAGAGAGGGATGAGCAGCTTTGTGGGGATTTTTAAAAGAGATTTGAAATATTAGGGGATGCAGATGAAATCATGGGATGGAGAACATTGCACTATGGAAAGTTGAATTCATGCTCCCAGTCACCCCTGTGCAACTTGTTTCAGCCCAATGAGGCATTGCAAAATTTTCGAAAATACCCAGTGCTGGATGGTGGTGAGCTGCGCAGTAGAAAAGCTATCCACAGTGCACTGCACTGTGCATTGTTACAAGTGCTCCTGGTGAGGATACAGACCATTGACATAAGGGGTGTAGTGTGGACACTCACAAATGATGTAATAACTGTGGCAGCTCTATGTCAATATAACTCAGGTCAACATAATTTTCTAGTGTAGACACAGCTTTAGAACAGGGGTCAGAACCCTCCCGCACACATGCAAAGAGTGGCATGCAAGCTGATTTGGAGCTGCATGTGGCACCCTCTGCAGTGCTGCTGAAATTGTGAATCCTGCTGCTGAATCCTGTTGCATCTGACGAAGTGGGTTGTAGCCCACGAAAGCTTATGCCGAAGAAAATCTGCTAGTCTATAAGGTGCCATAGGACTCTTGTTGTTTTTTGCTGTACACAGACTAACACGGCTACCCCTCTGGAAATTTCTGCTGCTGAAAGCTGCTCGGAGTGGCTTTTTTCAGTAACGGGGAGAGGGGGGTGGTTGTCCCCAGGCACACTGCCGAAAGAAGCTGCTCATAGTAGCGTTCAGTGGCATTCCTGGGGACCCTCCTGCCGTTGAAAGAAGCAACGGGTGGGGGCATTCCAGTCATGGCTGCCACCAAATTCTCAGGAGGTGCCACTTTTTTTTCAGCAGAGGGGGCTACCAGCACTGACTGATGGTTAAGGAGGAGGGGCCAGCATGGGGGTCAGCAAAGGTTGCAGACCTTTACTTTAGAATGACCAGTTGCACATACATTTGCATCACTTTTAAGCACTTTATATTAGTGTTTCCATCCCAAATAGTCTGTCATTTTAACCTATGCTGCAAATCTATATTTTTGTCCCCAAATTACGCACATTGCCATTTTATTTCTGTATTTGTAGAATAGTGTGAAGGGCCACATTACAATTTTTTCTCGCTTGGGAGCTGGTGAGCAAATTTCAGGTGGGGGGAGGTGCTACTGCCCCCGATTGGCTGGCACAGGATGGCAATAGAGGGGTGCTACAGGTGCCAACTTTTATAATTTTTGCTGGGTGGTGGCAGTGTGGAGGGTTTTGGAGGAGGGGTAAGGGGAGAACACGTAACTGATCACGTGACTCATGTCTCTCCCCCTTTCCCATGGCCACCATACTCTCCCCACTCCCTGCTTCATTTATGGAGGTAGAGTGGGTTGGTTCTGCCCTTCTCCCGCTCTGCCCCACCACCCATTTGGCTTCTTTCCCTGGCAGCTGGGGGAATGGACAGGAATCCACTTATAACCCTGGTACCTCCTGCCTGTGGGAGCTTGGATGGGGGAAGTGGCTTCCTCTCCCTGACCCAGGTTGGCTGCCAGACCAGTACTCAAATGAACTGGTCTGGAAACTTAAGGGGGGGGGGGGGAGGAGGGAGAAGGAAGAAACTGGGAGCTCTGGTTCACATGGCCCCTGCCCCCACCAGTCAGTCTGGATGGAGAAAGGAGGCTGCTTCGCCCAGCTGGGCTCTCACAGGGACCTGCCATGCTGCACCTGCCTTCCAGCTGGCTGGGACTGTTGCAGGGTGCGGGCAGCAGGCTCCAGTTGTGCTGGATTGGCCTTTGTTCCTGCTGGGCTTGGCTGGCATGCGAGGAGGGTCTCGGACAGAAGAGGAGGTTTAGCCTTACAAGGGCGGGGAGTTGCACTAGCTGCACAGTGAGCAGTTGCAGCAGCGTCCCCTCCCAACTAGAAGTGACTGATCTCCCATGCCCACCTCTGCCCCTGGGTCCTGGCTGATGGAGGCTGGAGTGGAAGGAAGGGGCTACTCCTGGCTGGCACAGGGCTGGAAAGAACAGGCTTCTCCTCAGCTACACTTGGGGGGTTGAAGTTGTTGCTGCATCCGGCAGGCTGGATAGCAGCTTTTGGCTGGCCTCAATCTGGCTCTTAGACCATGGGCTGGACAATCCAGTTGTAGAAGTAAGCACAGAGAGGTTTTTTTTAATGATTATTTTTAGCAATGCTGCTAATGAAAATGAGTCATAAAATACTAAGTTCTGACAGTCTACTTCTCCAAATTTTCAGGTTGATTAGCTTAGACACACAGTAGTAGATTCATTTGCAGGCTTATTTCCTGGCTCACAGTTAAACTCTGAATTACATTGGCTAGGAGCCACCATGGGTTTCAGTGTTCAAATGTTTCATATTTGGAAATCAGCTTTCAAATCACATGATGAGTCACAAGCAATAATTAGCTTGATGGGATCATTCTAGTAACCATTTACACATGTCATTAAATTACCACATGGTTTATCATAATTGGCAGTAAAAGAGGCCCACTCTGGAACATGGGTGTTGCTGGTCACAACTTGGTGCATGTGTTTAGCAAAACTGTGGCCTTGTACACACGATCAGTTTATTGCGCATTAAAAATCATTACTGCGCGATAGCAACAACGGCGTACACATGTGCAATAGGGCTGTTGCGCGTTAACTGCCTTGTTGTAGCGCAATACAAAAACCACCTCAACGAGGGTGGTAACAGCTAACACGGAACAGCTGTTGCGCCTTTGCAGTCGTGTATACGCCTACTGCGCAATGATGGGCCTCCGGAAGTGTCCCAGCATTCCAAAGTCGTCCTCTCTGGTCTTTCCCCCACCCGCTCTGTGGCCGTGACAAAACTGTCCCCGCCCTGATCAGATTCCTGGGATTTTCAAATTTCTTGTCTGTTTCACTTCCTGTTCTCTTCCTCGTGGAGTGGAGTGCAGTTCCAATCTTCAGTAGCAATGGCGGCCCGTCGTGGAAGACGCGCACCCCTTTGGAGCACGGCAGAGGTGCTGGACCTGATCAGCATCTGGGGAGAGTCCGCTATGCAGGCGCAGCTACGTGGTCGCAGGTGAAATTATGATACATTTGGCATAATTTCTC
The DNA here is from genome assembly GCA_007922175.1 of Pelusios castaneus. Lineage (NCBI taxonomy): Eukaryota > Metazoa > Chordata > Testudines > Pelomedusidae > Pelusios > Pelusios castaneus. The sequence continues at coordinate 13,437,448 of ML685813.1, forward strand.
GGGCCATGTCAGAGAGAGGGCATGATAGAGACACTGTGCAGTGCAGATCAAAGGTGAAGGAGCTAAGAATAACCTATCACCGAGCGAAGGAGGCAAACCGCCGTTTGGGATCAGCGCCTGCTAAATGCAGGTACTATAAGGAGATTGAAGCCATCCTCAGTGGGGACCCCACAACCACTGCCAAGAGTCCCGTGGACACATCGGCCCCCCCTCATCCAGTGAATGCCGAGCAGGATGAGGACGTTGTCGAGGAGGAGGAGATGGAGGATGACACGGAGGAAAGCGCAACAGCGTGTAGCCAGGAGCTCTTCTGCACCCCCACTGAGACGTCCACCCAAGGCTTGAATTGCAGCGTGTCCTCTGAGGCGGCAGAGGGGGGTTCCGGTAAGTTTCTCCTTCATGCAGCTATGGCTCCTTTTAAAATATCGTTGTCCAGGGTGGGGGTGCTTGCTGGTCCCCACTGTGCACGCTCTTTACTCTGCATTCATTAGAAGTGCATCAACACAAGCAGTGATTGTAAAATAATCATCTGCATTTAGGTCAGTAAAGGTTTCCTCGATGTACCTCCAGAGCCTAATACTCAGGTTAGATGGGAGATCGTTTGTGTCTATGCTCCCAAAGACGGATACTCGGCCTCGCCAGCTGCAAAGCACAGCCCTGGGAACCATGGCAGCACACAGTGCAGCAGCATATGGTCCTGGCTTGCATCCGGTGGCATGTAGGATATGTATTCTAGCTGGCAGGGGGACTCTGAGGAGAGAGATATTGGGTTCCATCTATGTGCCCAGTGCTGAATGTTAGCCCCCAGTAAGCTGTCTATTAGGACGTACCTTGTCCGCTTCAGCGAAGCATAGGATGTTGACTGCCCTGTACCTTCCAGTGGAATGTGCTACTGGAAGGTTACATTGGTTACCTATGCTATGTGTTAACAATTTCTTTATTGTTATTTTTTTATTAGATTCGACCTTCACAAGGCCGGTGTCTACCCCAGCTGATGAAGGAGCAAACAGAACTGTTCAAGAGCATGATTGCTTTGCAGTCCCAGGCGATTAATGTACGGGCTCCACTCCAGACAGTTCAGCCATGTCTGCCTCCCACACCCCGTAGTCCCTCAAAGCATTTCTTTGAAGGCCACCCTTCCCCCCGGTACACTCCAACATCCAGTCCCCCCCCCCAGCTACTTTTAGAGACCCGCAGCTACATCCACCTGTAAACCCCCCCCCCTTTTTAGGTTTGAATAAAAACAGTAACAAATAATTTGAAGAGTGGGTTTATTTGTACACATTGAAAATCTCATAAGGTGCACCTGATGCATCCTGGAAGTTAACTAGGGGAGGGCATAATTGAAATGCTCCCTGAGTGCCTCCCTTATGCGAGCAGCTTCTCCTTGGGCCACCCTAATACTCCTAGTGGCTGGCTGTTCGTATGCTTCCTCGAGGCGCTGTGCCTCCGTAGCCCACACCGGGGAAAACTTTTCTCCCCTACTTTCACAAATGTTATGGAGGACACAACACGACGCAATCACAGCAGGGATGTGGTCCTCCACCAAGTCCAGCCTCCCATACAAACATCACCAGCGCCCTTTTAAACAGCCGAAGGCACACTCCACAGTCATTCTGCAGCAGCTCAATCTGTAATTGAACCGCTCCTTGCTGCGATCTAGGTTACTGGTGTACGGCTTCATGAGCCATGGCATCAGTGGGTATGCTGGGTCTCCGAGGATGACTATGGGCATCTCCACATCACCCACTGTAATTTTTTGATCAAGGAGAAAGGTACCCCCTTGCAGCTTCCGGTACAGACCAGTGTTCCTGAAAATGCGGGCATCATGCACCTTTCCCGACCACCCAGCATTGATGTCCGTAAAACGCCCCTTGTGATCCACGAGTGCTTGCAGCACCATGGAGAAGTAGCCCTTCCTGTTGATGTACTCAGTTGCGAGATGGTCTGGAGCCAAAATTGGGATGTGTGTGCCGTCTATGGCTCCCCTGCAGTTCGGGAATCCCACGGCAGCAAAGCTGTCCACAATCTCATGAACCTCCATAGCAGAACGCGATTGATGACTTGGCAGACTTGTGAGAGGGCTACTCCGACAGTGGACCTCCCGACTCCAAACTGGTTTGCAACCGACCGGTAGCAGTCAGGAGTCGCCATCTTCCAGACAGCAATCGCAACACGCTTCTCCACAGTTAGGGCTGACCTCATGTTGGTGTCTTTACGTCACAGGGCAGGGGCCAACTCTGAACACAGTTCCAGAAAGGTTGCTTTCCGCATTCGAAAGTTCTGTACCCACTGCTCGTCATCCCACAGCTGCATAACAATTCTATCCCACCACTCAATGCTCGTCTCTCGCGACCAGAAACGGCATTGCACCTTGTGCAGATGATCGGTGAAGGAGCTGAGCAATGCAGTGCTGTTGCTCTGCATGGCATCGATCAGCCCCTGCTCCTCAGCATCCTCATCTGACTCGGAGCTCATTGCGTACTGAGCAACCAGCCGAGATGTATTCAGAATGTTGAAGGCGACAGTGGAGATCAGAGCAGAATCCATGCTGTCGCTGTTGTGATTGCTTGCAAGTGGTGCGTTGCGTCACTGCACTGTTGAAAATAGGCGCGAGTTGCTATTGGCAACGAGGAAGACGCAAGGGGAACACAAGGCACCACGGGAAGCTGAGAGTTTACCCATGGCGCTTTGCGTTCCTTTCCTTCATCCCATGATTACAAGCGCCTATTCAGGGAAAATGGAATGATGGGATAGGTGCCCAGAAGTCATTGTGCTCAACCGCGATAATGCAAGGAATTCTGTTGCGTTGCAAGGAGCGACGTGTGTACACACTATCCCGCAACAAAGGTCACGTGTTTTTTATAGCGCGATTGCCATGTTGCACTTTAATCTGATCGTGTGTACATAGTCTGTGTGAGGAACTATGCATGGTGCTTGGCTCAAACTCATGCCATTAGTCCCTTTTAAGGGCAGGTCTTCCAGAAACAAACTTAAAAAATAACCAGCAGTACACTTTCAGCTGCAAACTAATGGCATATACTGCAGGATTGTTTTTTGTGTTCTAATTGCTCAGAACATTAGAATTAAAATGCACAAGTGAGATGTTTAAATTTTAGCTGATAACTTCAATTTGTGTATGTCCTAACATTGTGTATGCAATGCCTCCTGGTGTTTCTGTAAAACCATAAAGCACTGATGAAGTGGGAAAAGTTTCCAGTAAAGGAACTAAGGAAACATTTTTCATCAAGCATGCTTAATTGTACTGTGGCCTATGTATTAAGGACCAGTCTGAAAATAAAAGATATTTGGCAGATTAACATTTCATAAGGAAAAGCTAGCTTAAAGGAAGCAGTTATATATGGGATAAAGCATTCAGTTAGAAGACACATTTATATTTAATACAACACTATTTTTTTTTAGCTTACATGAAAATAACAATTCTTGTTCTTTCCTCCCCTCTTCTAACTAGATTAAGAAGAAACAGCAAGAAGTAGTGGGCTTCTTAGAGGCCAACAAGATTGACTTTAAGCAAATGGACATAGCTGGTGACGAGGACAACAGGAAATGGATGAGAGAGAATGTCCCAGGTGAAAAGAAGCCGCAAAATGGAATCCCCCTTCCTCCACAGATCTTCAATGAGGAGCAGTACTGTGGGGTGAGAAGTCATTTGACATTTTCAGTAACTTTGCAGACATTCTTCAGGATGTTTCAGAACAGCCTTAATTTCCACCACTCTTCAGATGATTTGAGGTTCTCTTTTGAGTTAATAGCACAAGCCAAAATTAGCTTGATGGGATCATTCTAGTAACCATTTGCACATGGATTTCTTTTGCCCTGAAGAGAAAATCGAGGTCCTGATTGTCCCTTTTCACACAAAAACCTACAGGGAGGGACAACTTATCAGTGAAACTGTGTTTGTTGAACTGCATGAAGTTTCTTAACTATCCTCTGCAGAGACAATGACAGGGAGTGTTAGCCTGCCACTCTTTCGGAGCTCTTTAGCCTGAAATCACATGAAGTATTCCCTCCTACTTCACCACAGTCTTTGGCAGCATAGCTCACTCATGGGCTGTTCTGTTGGTTCCCTGCCCACATTCTGCTTCTGCCTGTTACACCGTTGTACTATTATGCTGCAGCAGGTTTTAAAGACAAAAATAAATGCGCATTAAAGATTTTAATTACTAAAGCTATTCTTATTACACTGCTATTGCCCCTACCTTTAAAGGGGTTTGCAGTCTAACTACCTGTACTCCCAGGCTGGGGTGCTAAACTGCTTGGTCCCTAACCGTATACCTATCCCCCCGTACTCTCGGGGACCAGGGTGCTAACCTACGTTAGCCCTTACACCAGGACTCGGGGTGCTAACACTTCAGTTACCATTTCATGTTTCATATGTATTATATACCTGTTGCTATTTTGAACCAGCCTTCACCGAGGTCTGTTGCTGTTCTTTAATACTCACCGAACTCTTACCGATGTGTCAGTTTCGTCACCCTCGAGGAGCAGATGCTGACCTTTCTCTAACGAGCTCGGACCTACATGCCAGTCCCGTCACCTTTTGAGGATCGGGTCCCGACCTTTCCCTGGCTACGGATAGAGCCCACTGACTCTACCGTGCCTTTGGCTATGGACTGAGCCCACTGGCTATCGAAGCCGAAGCTTCGGGGCATCTTGACCCAGTCCAGCCTACTACCTCCCTTGACTGTCTCCGGGGCTGGTATTTTATGGAGTTTTAGCCCCCCGTACCCCTCCTGTTAAGTCCAGAGGTTCCCACGTTTTGCAACATCTTCAGCAGTTCCCATGCCCCAAATGCAGGGAGCTTTTTGCAACATAGTTTCTTAGCTTTCTGGATGAGTAGTATTCAAGTTTGCAGGTGCAAGCTATGTGACGGCCGAGTTCTTGGCATTGGTTCATGTGAGTTGATATGATAAGGCCTTTGAAAGCTGGTTCAGGCTTAACCCTATACTTACTAACTACTACCCCCGCCCCCTAAAACTTCATATCCCTAATAATAAAAATTCCCATTAACTAAACCCACTTTCTACACTGCCCTATGTTGGGAGGGTTAATGGGTGATACTGCAACTTCTGCTAGATAGCCAGAGAGCAAGGTCCTATAAAGCAATTATTCATTTCCCCTGTCCTGGCACGCATCTTCTGGCTTGACATGACCTTCTCCCAAACACAAAAAACAAGCAAATAAACATAGGGTCCCTACAAATAAACATGGTGTGCCAACTGTATGATATTGTGCAGAGAGGCACCACTGGAATTCAGGGAGAAGGTGCAGTATGTTGCTGTCTTGGCTCTATTCCCTTCCCTCCAGCAACTTTGAGGACTTTCTTACAGTATTTCTACTCTTTTTGTCCCCTCTGTGCCACATACTGGGGTTTTATTAGCACAAGTAGAGTTTGTTTAGGCTCAGGGACTATAACTATAAATGCTTAATAGAGCTTTTTTTCTTCATATGCATATTTGTGAATAACACTCACAGACAGCCCTTTAAGACTTCATCCAGTGCTTGAAATGCTGTTATTGACTTTAATGAGTATTAGATCAGGCCTTTAGTGGGCATCTCCTTGATGACAGAATTACCTTGGTAGCAGAGTTTAATAGAAAGAAACAAGATGTATTTACAAAACATTCATCAATATATGAGATTTTAATCCTGCAAGAGGATTACAATTATTATTATTATAGTTCTGGCAGTGTGCTCAATGAGCTTGGTGCTTTACAAATGAAAAATAAAGCACTACGGTGGCTTTAAGTTGTCTGCTCAAAGGAGCTAAAATAATTTTTTTTATTTCTGGAACTCAGAGTTCTCTAGGCAATATGTGCTTATCTTTGCATGTAAATTGGACTATTGCACATACAAGTAAATATTTAGTCTACTGTCTCACTATTTGTACATGCAATTATGCCCAGAAGCAACATAATAAATGCATACCCAGTTGTAGGTGTGCAACTGTGTGAAGTTACTTTGCACATGAATGTTAGGTCTCCCTTTCTGAAAATTCAACCCAGTGTTTCTTGTCCACTGATTATCAGACAGCATTCATCTGACAAAGTGGGACTGTGTCCACAAAAGCTCACACCACAAATAAATGTTAGTCTTTAAAAGTGTTACAGAACTTCTTTGTTTTATTTAAAAAAATGGATACTTTTAAATGGGACAGTTTCCCCAGGTCATAAAGATTCAGGGAGATAGCCTTTCCTCTCACAGATTCTTAGTGAAGAACAGGTTTCCTTTGTTATAGGTAAAGAAAGGATCTGTGGCTTGGGTTTGGCCTTAACTTTTAAGGTGATCAAAAGCCAGATGTGAAATTGCTTAATTCTGAATGATCATAGAGTTTGGACTGCAAGTCAAATTAGGCTCATGTACACAATGTCACATCCATAAAAATTCAAGATTTCTCTCTCAGAATGTACCATATCTAATTTGTTCCTTGGTCCGGAATACAATTTATTTTGTAATTTTTTCCATGGACAGCTCAGTTTCTTCAGATAGTGCATCACCTCTTGTGTGTTGCTAACTCTTGAAGTATAATCATTAATCTCATATTTGCTATTTGCCTTCAAGTCACAGCTCCTGGAATCATGTGATTATATGAAAATTTCAGCTTAATTTAAACAATAAAGAAAGTGTGTGTTCTAGCTGTGATGGTTGTAAAGGAAATCTTGAAAACATGACCCTCCCCCATGCATTGTAATGGCTCAAAAACTAGAAACCAATTAAAAAATACCTTAAGTTGCAATGGGGGAGGTCTAAGTTGTATATTAGGAAAACCTTTTTCACTAGGAGGGTGGTGAAGCAGTGGAATGGGTTATCTGGAGAGGTAGTGAAATCTACATCCTTAGTGGTTTTAAGGTCTGGCTTGACAAAGCCCTAGCTGGATGATTTAATTGGGATTGGTCTTGCTTTGAGCAGGGGGTTGAACTAGATGACCTCCTGAGGTGCCTTCCAAACCCTATCATCTATGATTCTATGAAATCCAATGTGAAAGTAGCATTTTTAAAGTTGTTTTGGTTCATAAGGGATTTAGATGCCATTGTATGAGCAGATTTGACCTTTTTGGCCTGAGAGCATCTGTATGGCTATGTCTACACTTGTTAATTTAAGTTGACTTAGCTAAGTCGACTTAACAAAGTTGATTTTAAGTTGACTTTGTTAAGTCGACTTAGCATGTCCACACTCCAATTTTCAGTCGACTTAGAGGGGACCCTACAAAATAGACCTAGAGCGTCCACATTGGATGCCTAGGTCGACTTATAGGGGCTAGGTGGACCTGGGTCAGGTCCATGGAGGCAGGGGGGAGCACCCCTTGCCAAGTGCCAGGGGGCTTAGCCTTTGCCCCCTTGTACCTTAGCCAGCAAAGTCGACTTAAAAGGAGGTTTTATAAAGTCGACTTAATTTTTCCTTAAGTCGACTTAAGTAGCTGCTTAAGTCGACTTAAGGAAAGTGTAGTGTAGACGCAGAGTAAATTAAGTCGACTTAAGCAAGCTTAAGTCGGCTTAATTTGTAAGTGTAGACGCACCCTATTTTAGTTACTGATGTTTAATGATAAATAGAATTGTTGATGGTGCAAGTTATTTTCTTACATAAACATTAAGGGGCCGGGGGGCAGATAACAGAGCTTGTTTATCTTAACATAGGAGAATGAAAGATATCACTTGATATACCTTTTCCCCAGTTTCTTGGCAACCAGTGTGGAATGCATAAAGAAAAGTTGTTCAGTAACTGTGTACCATTAAAGAGCAACTGCCTTATAAAGCTACGCAGACCAGCTGCAGCAGACCAGCTGTATATTATAAATGTGCAATATTTGACTGTGTGCAACTATTTTGAAAAACAAAGTATTTTCATGTTACGACAAATTTATATTTAAAAAAACATCCTTTGTGAAAGCATCTCAGAGTGCTGGGCAGTGTGCCTTGTTTCCAGTTACAGCAACCAATTTTAAAAATTAAATCAAATGAGTATTGAAATTAGCCTTAAAAATGAAAAGAGCTTCTTGAGTTCTAATGTGAGCACGATTCAAGTTTCATATTGAAGGAGCATATCTCAGCAGGCTTGTTACCGTATCTAATTTTAGTATTTGGTTGGACCCCTGGAAATGCTATTTGGATGAATAATGGATGAAAATGCATATAAATACAATAGGCCAAGTCCTTAATCATGTTCCTGGGGATATGGCAGAAATAGCTATCAGACCATGGAGCACTATTTATATAGAGGGAGTGGAAAGAGGCATTGTGGGGGCTTGTCGAAGACATGGACAGCAGCTCAAGAAGTGGCCCGCAAATACTGATACAGCAGCTTGTGATCATTATTTCTGGCCACACATCACAGTAGCAGCTACATATTAGATGTATTTTATAAGCTCATGTTTTCTGCCTGGTGTACATATGGCTGAAAACAGAGCTCCATTGCTCTGTGCACCAGGATTTTTAATGCTTGTTGCCTATCCTTTATGCTGCATATCTTAATTCTTCTCTCATGTTCCACTTTCTTTGTCTTCAGCCATTTTCTTTCTATCAGTTTCCTTTCTGCCAATTCTTTTCTTTCTTCCTTCCTTAGGATCCATTTACCTTTAGACTAGAGCCTGTTATTTTTCACTCCTATTCATTTCTGCTCCCTAGGACTTTGGCTGTCTCTTTCCCTCTCTTTCCTTTCCTTTCTAGGTCCCCTTATATCTCTGATGTGTGTGACAATAAGGGTATGCACACAGAGAAAAGAGGTGGTCATGGAGTAGTGGAAATGCAGGACTGAGACCCAGCGAGTGGAGGATTTCATTCCTGTCACAAAGCATGAGATGTTAAGTGCAGATATGGAAGCTCCATTTTTGTAGTGGAAGAGACTATTAACACAAAGAGCAGTGCAATGCAGCTATAGCTCCTTTAATTTCCTCTCATGCCGGTCTGTAAAATTGTTTAAACCACCTGGCTGATCCTTTATTGGTGCCTCCTGTATTATAGTATAATGTAAAGTGGATATTCTCAAATACATTGGTGAAAATAAATTATTCAGAAGATATGAGTGGGAGAGATTTTTTGATGGGCTCCAAGAGTTTTAAATGCTGTTTTGTAAATGTCTACAATATTAATTTTCTATTGGATATTTTGGTGTTGCCACTGGAAGACTCATGCAATATAAAAAGGTGTATTTTCAATGCTTAAGGTTAGCATTAGTTTTTGGTACCCAATCCATTATAAACTATCAATGCTAGCAGTTATATTCTTTATTTAATCTTTTCCTTTCAGTGCTTCTTTTAGTGGTGTCTAGACAGAGATTTCTGTCACTTTCTAAATATACTGAGCATGTTGTGGTTTTTATTTCCCCCTCTCGCCCCCTCCCCCATTTGCTTTTAACTGGCAAGGAAAACTTCTAAGGAAGAAATTGAAAATAAATTTTCTGTTTACTATGTGATCTTGATCTCTAGAGTACACTGATCATTTGCTCTTTATTTTTAAGGTACCCCATATTTTGAAGTAAATGCCTTATTTTTGTACCTAATGTCTGGCATAGCTGATACTCAATATATGATGCATTTTTGACTTGCCTTTCAATGTTATCCTAAAATTTTGACCCAAGAGACCCTATAGTGGCTTAGCTATATTAATGGACCAATCACAAGCCTTGTCTCTATAAGTGGGTAACAGGAGGTGGCTAATCTCAGGGGTTATGCAAGGATTTACTAGGGGTTTCCCTTTTAGATCATCAGGAAACTCCCCCAAAATGCCCAAGTTTATCCTTGGGAGGACAAGGATACTACCTTCCACTCAAAGGATTGACACTTAAACAGCAATTCTTCAGAAACAAAACATTTATTTTGAATGTGACAATCCATGACAATACATTAAATAGTTAGAAAAGAATATAATGTGACAAAAAAATGCCAGCTACATATTATGACACAATGTTGTAGTGTGTTTATAATTAGTATGGCCTGGCACATAGTGTAGTAAAAATACTGTCACAAACATGGTACTGAGAGAGAAAGACCCTTCATACATATGTACAAAGCCTTAAATATAATACTGTACTATAATACTAATCCTATTACAGTGTAACACACAGATCTCTTGTACATGTGCATAAAGTGACATTGCAATATTACACACATTAAATAACATTGCAATCAAATAACATTCTATGAGCTTTGATCTGGCAGTCATAGAATGGGTGACATAACAGGCTATTCAGATACCAGCATTCATCTCTGTTTACAATCATACTCATTACATTCCTTATCCTTAAAATAATCTTTTTCTTTCTTTCTTTCTTTCTTTCTTTCTTTCTTTCTTTCTTTCTTTCTTTCTTTCTTTCTTTCT